>VDFB02270651.1:233552977-233636774 GCA_007258455.2 Sequoia sempervirens | reverse complement strand
TAGAATCATCATGAGCTATGTGTGATTCCAAGTTTTTTTGTTGCTTGATGGCTTGTATTGATGTTACATAATTTTTGTCGATGGTTGAGGAAGAAATTGATGGATTTCTACAATTTATTTCAATGAATACTCATCATATATTTTATCATGCAAAATATGTACATGCACACAATCTGTAACAAAGAACTTTATAAAAACTGCTTAATATTTTTCTCACCCTCTTTCCCATTAAACTATATTTTTGAAAGATTTAATGAAAACCCTAAGGAAATATGTAATGCATAATCACAAGCCAAATAAATTGTCAATTTATAAGTAGTAAAAAATCTGGAAAAAAACATTTGCATAAGTTTATATTTCCCCTCCTACACACTTGCCACTTGAGGTAGCACTAATTCCCTTCTATTGAGGCAAAAGCATAACTCTCTACCCAAAAATGAAGAAAAACATATATTGTATCAAATAGACAATCACCCACTTTGTAGTTGAATGAATCAATCTAAAAATATGTTGATGCACATGATCCAAAGATTCATCAA
Organism: Sequoia sempervirens; assembly: GCA_007258455.2. Classification (NCBI taxonomy): domain Eukaryota; kingdom Viridiplantae; phylum Streptophyta; class Pinopsida; order Cupressales; family Cupressaceae; genus Sequoia; species Sequoia sempervirens. Next base: position 233,636,235 of record VDFB02270651.1, on the reverse strand, counting down.
TTAACATTATTTTTCAACCTTTTCTTGCTATAGCTATTGTTACTAGGGGAATTTACCTTTCTATTCATTGGGTTTCAATAGAGGAATTGCCTTCTTGTCATGTTCCTCAACATTCAATCAAATAGCTCATGGTCAACATGGAAAGTAATAAGCAATCAAAGCAACAAAAACCTTAATACCCAACTTAGTTGATTATTGTAGTTCAAAATAAAACATAAAATTTACATCGATTGAAAAAGCTCTTTACCATCATGGATTTTTTAGTGGAGAATCTTTACCAATTGGTGAATAGTTCATACCCATATAAATTTGAATTTGGTGAATATATTGCAATAGGAGAGGGTCAAATCGCTCATATTTTGCAAATTATCGATCAAATGCATTTCAACATCAATTTATTTTATAATGAATTTGTAACTAATATATTTTTCGTAGAAAATTATGTTTTTCTAACAAAAATTCACCTAAAATTTTGGAGGCATGTATTAATTGACCCACATATTCACCAATACCATTAAAATTTCACCACCTATGAGGACCCATTTCATCAATGTCATTATAACTCTACACTAATCCTAGGGCTATGATCACCTTAAAAATTATAATGTATGTGTTTTATTGAGATCTGATTTGCTCAACATTTATATGCATAATTTTATAATTGTGTAGGATTCACCAAATTATTACTATACCATTTAAAAATACCATAGAATTCACCAAATATGGATTGATATAAATACAATAAAAAATCTTATTATTATTTTACACATTTAATTTCGCTTTGAGCTCTCAATTCATATCATAGACAAGTTATAACTACATGCATCAGTGAGTCAGTGAAAAGCTATTTAGGTAAGTGAACATTTTTTTATATTATAATTATAAGATTATTTATCTCTTCGCAATTTTTACTTCATCCTTATAGATGATATTGAGTAGGGAGACATCTAGGATCCAGGGATCTATATTTTATGATTTCTTCTTACAAAAAAGATTTTTTTTGCACCTTTTATTTCATTAGAGATGTCAAGTGGGAACAATTTTTTTGAAAGTGGTGAAGGGAGGTCATAAAGAATGTAGAAACATATGTCATATTTTGGTATTATGTTTGTGGTCCATCAAATGGAGCTACAATATTAGCACTTGTAACATATATTAATGAACAAGTACCTCAAAGGAAGATCATGATGAGTTAATTGACTTGGATGAAAATTTCACAAATGATGTTCCAATGGATACCAAAGGTAGATAGAATACTAGGTTCATTGTCTTGAATGACAATGTTGTAGAATATTCTAGGGGATACCCAGGGTAATCAAAGTGTGTACATTGACTTGGATGGCAATGCCATAAATGATGTTGTAAGGGATATCCAGGGTACCAAGAATGATAATATGAATAAATCAACCTCAAAAAGTGATAAGGAAGATGTAGATCTTGCATAGAAGGGGAAAAGAAAAGATAAATAAAAAATGGGGTGTGAGTTGTAAATGACAAGGAATTTTTAGATTAATTGAGTGTCAAAGTACCCATTCATTGAATCTATGGAGAATGAAAAAAAATATGAACCTTCAATAGAATGCAAGTGTAATATTTGTAGTTGGAAATATCATAGGGACAAGAATTTGCAACATAGAAAAATATATTTATAATATTTATGAAAAAAAATTGTAGAAGAAAAGGAAAAATCAATGATAAGATGGAAAATAAAGGAAGAATGTCTTCATAATAAGCTCAATTTAGAAATATGATTGGAGAAAAAATGGAAAAAAATTTCAATTGAGTGTTGCTTTTCATATTTTGACTAAAGGGTGTCTTATGACAAACTACCCAAAATAGAATATTTTATTATATTTTATATGTACATTCCTAACTTTCCTAACAAACATTAGTCAATAAATAATGGATTGAAATGAGCAAGTTGTCTTGTTAAGATGGACAAACAAGATTTACGGGAAAAAAATCCTAGATAGAGAATGACTTAGAAATAATCCTCAAGATTTTTTCCAAGGCAACTTCTATTTTTCTATCTAAATATATGGATATTTTGGTGAACAAATATTTGGTGAATCTACTAGTGGCGACATATATTCAACCCTGAAGATTTTCTTGTTTTCTTCTCTAGAGGATGTGCTTGGAAATTATAACATTGATTTTGTCTTGGCCCCCATTGGTGGCATCTTCTCCAAACATGGTCTACCTTTCTCTTTAGTCTTCACCTCAACTCTACTCACAATGAGGAGTGGTTTGGTTTGTGATTTATCCTTCAATTCTCTACTAAGTTTGGACAACATGAAGAAGGATTTGGGTGAATAATTTATTATTTTTTCTTTCAATTTGTTTAAATCTATTCATATCCTATTAAAACACTTGGTTGAGGGCTTCCATCATGATCCTTCATTGCCTTCTTCTCCTGATATTGCTATTTCTAGTAGCAATTGTGAGGGATAGTTTCTGATTGTTTATGATATTTTTGGCTATTTTTTGTACTAGGGAGCTTTTCTTTTTTGATACATTTTATGTATCTACTTCCAATTATATTATTCTATGTACATGAAAATATTGTAACTATTTTTTATTTTTAACATATATAGTGGATCTACCACTTTAAGTGATAAAAAAAATCTTATATTAGATATTGGCATTTCTCTTGTTATAGCATTATCATGGAAAAGGTGTGCATACTTAGTATCTAATTTTTGTCTTCATTTTAGATGCTAAGCTTTGTGGGAATATTTTCTTAGCATACACTTTGAAGAACTTTATTCAAAGGAGCATTGAGCTTGGTAAATTCTCTAAAAAATTTGGTCTTAAATCAAGAAAATTTGAGGTTTTAGCAACATGATGAGGATCACAAATTTTCTCTTGTTTATCACTAACCTTTTGAAAACTACTTTTCTTTTGAAACTTGGAAGGAAAGAATGAATTAGAATGGGAATGTGAATATATATACTTAAGTTCATTTGTTAAAAATAACTTTAATTTAGAACTCTTCATTTTTGCACACAAATCCATAAATAAAGCATAATTATCAATGCACATGCTTAGTTGAATGGTTGGAAATAATATCTTAAAAATATACTTTAAAGCTTATTATTATAGAGGTAATGTTGTATTTCAGCACACTAGGATTAGAATCTTATGACATAATGATCTAAACATCCATTAGATTCTTTTTAACAAGAAAAAAAACTTAAATAGTAGTATACAATCCAACATTCATACAAATTTGACTCACAAAATTATTGACCAAATATGAAAAATAATTAATAGAGTCTTGTGAGGAGAATATAAGAATTCAATTTAGTATAATATTTCAAATCTGTGTGAAGAACTTAGCCAATAATTTATCCTCATAAACAAAATCTAAATATGCAATAGTAAAGGAACTTGAATGTGTCACATGGGATCTCCTTTACCATTATAAAATTCAAATCTTGGAGTCACATATCCAATTGGTAATGGATAAGCCAAAGTCTAAAAATAAAGTAGATTGTGTTTGGTTTCAATAAATGCATGTCCTTGTTGTTTCCATTAGATAAGGAATCAAATTTATTATTCATAACATAATGGAAGAGGATAGGGTAAAAATAAAATGAGATGTGGAAATATCCCTAGTAGGAGGAGCATGATGAGTAGTGGAAACTCTAGGAAGAAGAAAGGAGGAGATGATATTTGTGGGATGTATGTATGAGAAGAAGAAAAGGATACATAATATATAAAATTGGTAAGAAAAAAATGAGAGGAGGGGACAAAAATAATTTGACTAACAAAAGAATTGGGAAAGGAAGAACATAGGGCATACCATAGAGAGGAGTGAAATGAGAAAGCAACACAAAATAATAATAGGTCTAGAAGGGAGGAGAGGGAGACCACTCAAAGGGCTTGAGGTACTTAACATTTCACCTAGATACCCTTAAGTAACTCAAATCCATATGGCTTATTAATCAATAAGTTATGGAGACATTAGCCAAATGTATAAGAAACTTGTATCACTAGCCAAATTTGTAAGATTAGAATAAATCATATCTATAATTAATAAAATATATTTCCTATCAACTTTCTCAACATGAAGATTGTAATCAAATCTCTCTTCCCAAAAAACATGAATACTATCATTCAAAATTTCAACCATACCATTCTTATCTTGACTCACAAACATGGTGAGATTCAATCAAGTACTCCTTAAAGGAAAATGGGGATAGTGAGACCTTGGCATTCACACACAAAAGAAAAAACCTAAAAGGAAATAAGGGAAATTTATATATTTTATATTTTATTTAGAAATTAGAAAAGAATAGAACACTTTGATCTACAAATAGTATTATAAAATAAACATTAAAGGTCAAACCCTAAAAGGAAAATAAACATCGTGATATTCAATCAAGTACTCCTTAAAGGAAAATGGGGATAGTGAGACCTTGGCATTCACACACAAAAGAAAAACCCTAAAAGGAAATAAGGGAAATTTATATATTTTATATTTTATTTAGAAATTAGAAAAGAATAGAACACTTTGATCTACAAATAATATTATAAAATAAACACTAAAGGTCAAACCCTAGAGGGTGCAATATTAGATAAGTTTAACAATTTACATGTATAGAAAATAAATGTTTCCTATACAAACAATCTAGTACAAAAATATTAATCTACAATGATAAGAAAATAACCAATTAAGAACTGGGTTAGAAACACTAAACACATTGTTCGTAAATAATAATGTAAATTAACAAAGAGGATATGCATACTTAGCTCTAGGTTTTTTTATGAAGAATATGCTAGATAGTAGATGATGTTTTACTTTATTTACTACATCTCGTAATTATTCTTGTATGCATCAAAATTTTATGGACTATAAAATCAATTGTGATTTTCTTTGGACCAACCTTGTAGTTATGGATATGATCACCACACTTGATGCTTTGACCATTTTATGCAAATCTAATCTATTATGTATTTGAGATTGCTATCAATTATGTCTTCACCTCTATTGTTTGAACTCAATGTTGTTGAGAGACACTAATAAAGTTCATTAAGCTAGGTAAAAGATATTTCTTTCTCTCCTCCTTTTTTTCTTAATCAAACTCTTGAGTTAATTTAATAGTTCTGAAAAGATTTGAAGATATTTTAAGCAACCATGCAAGATGCCTAATCATTTCTTATTGATATAAATGGTAATTTCATAGGATGTGATGTTAAATCATAATGTCATAGGATTATTCCTTTTTTATCCTTCATGATCTAGAATGAATTTAGGGTTAACATTTTGTACAACACCTTAACATGTAAGCTTGAACATTTCATGCTTGATTCAATTAAAAATAGCTAGTTAGGATTGAGTCAACTTAGACGCATGTTTGAGTTTGATTTTAAGTTATTGAGGGTCAAATATGTTGTTGTGGTTTTGAGCTAGGTTTAGATCTACACCTATAGTTTGACTCAAAGCAAATAATTATAAATCTAAAGATTGCATTGTACACTAGTAATTGTACATATGGAACAAATTTAGATCAAAGTGAGTCCAAAATAGAAGGAAAAAGTCCAAGGTACACACTTTCTCTCTTACAAAATTCAATTTAATAATAATTGTTATTAATTAGTAGAACTTATTACATGAAACATGATAAATCTTCAAGGACTTAGGGGTATCCATTCCACCAAATTCACTTAGGATACGATCCCTCCTCCTCCCTTATGATGTTGGGGTCTTGCACTTAGTAGGATTTGATTGTTGGTGGAAACATTTAGAACCATTCAACTTCACTAGTAGACCAAGGGCCCATTGATAAAAGATATTAAAAAAAAAGAACCTTATTTTAATCAAAAGTAATTTAAATAATATAAAATATTTCAATTTTTTATTTATTTATATTTACAAATTATTTCAATCAATCGATATATTCTTAGGGCAAGTCCCCATGTGGTTGCTTTGCTTATTTTGGCCACAATCATTGCTCAACATTTAAGAAATTATTTGTGGAGCTTGTGGTGGGATGAATACTTATTTTTTCTAAAAAAATTTAAGCGGTCATCTCAAATTTATATTAATAGTATTAATAACAATAATATAAAATATTTCAATTTTTTATTTAAATATTTACAAATTATTTCAATCAATCGATATATTCTTAGGGAAAGTCCCCATGTGGTTGCTTTGCTTATTTTGGCCACAATCATTGCTCAACATTTAAGAAATTATTTGTGGAGCTTGTGGTGGGATGAATACTTAATTTTTCTAAAAAAATTTAAACGGTCATCTCAAATTTATATTAATAGCATTTCTAAAGCGAAGAAAGGTGTGAAAATTAATGAGGATTTTAATACTTGTAAGAAAAATGATGGGTTTTTTGTATTGGGAAATGTGACACTGGACTTAACCAAAAGAAACTTCTTGATTCACCATTCTTTATTAGCTCTCTGTGAATTTTGGTGTAAGAGAGGTTGCTATATTCTGAAAAAGAAAGAAGAAGATGTGGGAGATTATGAAGAAAAGTCTGTCGCAACTGAAGAATTTGTAGAAAAGCAAAATGGGAGGCCCAAGAAAGAGAACAAAGCCCCCAAGTTGCCAAGCCCTGAAACAAAACGTCAATTTATGGAGAATGTTTGAAAATGCCAGTATGGTTTCGTTCTTCCAATCCTTGAAGGGATACAACGAGAACCTAATGGAAAAGTTTACTAACTCTTGGAGGAAGGGTAATGTTGCCATATGAGCGGTGAAGTTTGAAGTAACGACTAGAATCATCACAAAAGTAATGGGGCTACAAAATCAAGGGATTAAAGTTGCTAAGAAAAGTGGGGTGGACTACCAGAGGTTTGTTGACAAATTCCTGCATGAAGGGGAGAATCTCAAAAGATTTTAGAATGGGTATGCAAGATTGGAACTCCCTCCTCCCTTTGCTTTAGTTAGCCTATTTGTTATGCAGTGTACTTTACTCTTGAGGGAAAGTATATGTCGGTACATGCATACTATTTTCCCTTGCTTAACCACATTCGGCATGGTGAGAGAGTCAATCTGCCATTTTACCTATTGTCCTCCCTGCAACTCAATATCAAGAAGGGAGCTAGTGCTCCCCTCCACCAAGGTCTAATGCTAACCCTGTACAAGTATGCTTTGGTCATTTTGAAGAGGTTAATGAGGAACAACCTGAGGATGAAAACCCTGCTACTGCTGAAATCTCGGATGAGGAACCTAACCCCCACCTACCTCCTGTTGTTGTGGCTAGGAGGGTGCTTATTACGGCTAAAAGCTAGTCCCCTGTGGCCAATGTGTCCAACCACTCTACTCCTATGTCGTAGAAGAGTGAGGAAAAAAGAACTTTTGAAATTGAGCCCATTAGAGCCACGTCAGAAAAAAGAAAGCATTCACCTTTGCTACTGGAACTTCCCAAGGTGAAGAAACTCAAAAGAGACTTAAACCCTAGGGATGTCATTAATATCACTGAGGAAGGGACTCAGAATGACGAGGAGAAGGAGTCTCTGCAGGGGCAAGGGAGTGGAGGGAGTGGTGGGAGAAGGTCGGCCCGGCTTGCAAAAGCAGACTCGAAGGACAAAAAAGGTAAACAAAAAATGATTGAGTGTGAAGAGGAGGACCTGGGGTACGAAGAATTTGAAGCCCAGGAGGAAGATGATTTAGAGGGCATGGACTTTGAGGACTCGACTTATGAGATGGGGGAAGAAGGATTAGAGGCTCGGATAAGGATGAGGAAGAGGAAGAACAAATTGAACAATTTGAGGATGAAAATAAGGATGATGAAAATGTGTAGGAAGTTAGGGAGTTGGGTATGGATAATAAAACTGAGGACTCAAGCAGTGAAGTTTTAAAGAGTAGACTAACATTTCTATAGGTTCAATTTGAAGATATGGAGAAGGCTTTAGTTACGCTCATGAAGGTAACTAACAGACTGATGAGGAGGGCGATGCTAGGAGTTGCTTATGGAGAATCCAAAATCACCAGGAAGCTAAGGAAGCAGGGGAAACTGGATGTTTTGCAAATGTTGGACGAGACAGAGGGACCTGACTGGAGAGAATGCATTGCTCTCATGGGAGAGTATGGGGACCTGCTAAAGAAAGCCAACTAAAGGCTTTGTGTTGCTGCCCTATTGTTTTTTGATTATTTTTTTGTCCTTTTGTTTTAATCTCTCGGACTCTTGTGTTATTATAGCTATGATATGGTGGAATACCACCTGGGACACTGTGGACTTAATCAATGGTTTACGTAGATCTAAGAATGCTTCTAGAAACTTATTGTTTTTTATTAGTACTGGTTGGACTATGGTTACTATGTTAAAAGTTGGTCTGTGTGCTAATATTGTTATTGTTTTTTGGTTTGCTAGTGGTGTTGTTTCCCACCTTTTTCCGTTTCCTTTTTTTTTGTAACCATGGGATCGGGGCCCTTCCCTGCTTATCTAATCAAAAACAATTTGTGCAATTAAAATTTGGAAGAAAAAAATGGAGGCAAATGTTAAAAAAGAGGAAAAGAAATTTGTGGAGACATGTGACATTTTTGACAATATGTTTTTTATTTCCATTTCCTCCTTTTTTTCATAAATGTAGGATGGGGTCCCATGCGAGGGGCTTAAAGATCTATTTTGAAGGAGCAAGGGTCCCATGGAGCAAAAGAAAATACAACAAAATTAATTAGAATCTTTCCCTCAACAATAGCAGCCCCTATTTTTCAGTTTGAAAATTTAAGTGGATGCAATTGAGGTGGGCCTAGAAATAGCTCCACCAACTTAGGTTTTTTCCTACCACTTCAATCATTTTTAAATTCCCACCAATTAATTTTTTATTTATTTAGTCTTTGAATTGAATATACAATATAATAAAATTCATGAGATCCATAAATTTAGGAACTTAAACTACACTATAAAATTCATGGGACCATCCACTTTAAAATATTCTTAAAATATCTCAGCAGTACCCATTGAATTTTTTTAAGAAGCATTTTAAGAAGCTCCTTTCCATAGGACCCCAACCTTATCTTCAATTCCTAAACAATAATTGCTCCATTAAAATAAACAAAGATTTCAAATTATGAAAATTTAAATATAAAACACTTAAATAACTACATAAAAATATAAGATTAATTAATTAAAAATGACACAAATAGATTGTGTAAAGATCATGCAACAAATAATATTTTGTGAGATTCCTGGTTGTCAAACAAAATCACTTCCACAGTTCCACCCGAGACTAGGGGAAAGCAGCAATCACAACAATAAAGCTCTTTAGCTCTTGGTAAGAAGGAAAAATAACCTGTCGCACTTTTAACTTGAATTTCAAAATATAACCATGATTGCAGAAAAGCTGTTCAAAGAAGTATTTACTATTCTTTACTTAAGTATGCTTGGAATGGTATAATTCTGTGCATTTGAAGGCTATTAAAGATTTGAAGCTTTACCTAAACATCCTATCTGTTACAACTGTATGATGTTATTTTATTCCAACTTTCCAATCTTTTACCCTTCTTTACAGAACTATAAGATCAAAGATATATTTTTGTAAGAATATATATGAAAAATAGTCACCACTCAAATATTCCTTAACTGCATGGTGGCACAGGTCCTGACAAGTTTTGTAGTTTAACACATATAATGCTGTGGTCAAGGCCCTTGTAGACTAGAATAAGATCTATTAGTGACCTCACTAACTGACAGCCATTTGTGACTGTCAAGTCAGGTCCTGTTCCAATCCTAGAATAATATCTGGCTACTACAAATAGAGAAATGAAACTACAACGTGCAAATGTGGATTCTAGACTGACAAGAATCCATAACCTAGGTAGATCCATATGTCCCAAATTCGGGTATATGCTCTAAAATTGGGCACACATGCAAGTTCTAGTTGATTGGATAGGATTGCAGATTTAGTGTTGCTCATGTGGCATAAGTATGTCAAGTGGTGGTGAACGGGGTGGACCACATTCTCCATGTGGAAGGAGTAGAGGGAGAATGTGGGTGATGTGAGGTGGTTGAATGTTTTACTAGTGGAGGTTATCAATTCTTTGTTGGATTTTTTCAAGGATGGTTGCTTGCTCTGCAACCATGGCATCCACAGGAGTGGGTAAAATCTCCATAAACCCTGGATTGTTTTACTGGTGGAGGTAAAGTATTCTTGAGTTAGAGTTTTTCAAAGATGGCTGTTTGTTCCGCAACCAGGAAAGCCACAGGGGTGGGTAATATCTCCATGAACTCTTCCAAAGTTTCCTTTACTAAATCCCACCACACTTCTAGACTCATAGGCAAAGTGCCCAATATGACCAAAGAAGCTAGAAACTTGGATAGTTCAAGGTTTCTTCAAGCTTGGTTTAAATGAGGCGTTCCCATTTGAGTTTTGGTTTATCTTTATATTTTTTAATGTCCACACCTTTCAATTATTTATTAAGAATTGATGTCTGAATGTTATATGTTGGTTGTTTACCAAGGAGCTAGAGTGCAAATGTTTTAATAAACATTCAACAAAATTCACTGATTTTTTTTTTAATTTTTGGTTCGATTTTATAAATGCACGCAACTAATCTCATTTGTATGAGAAAGTTTTTGCAAATCTCCCAGCCCCAGAAATGACTAAGAAATCACCATAAATAGGAGAGAAGCTAAAATTGGAGGGAATAACAAAGCTGATTTAAATATAACTCACCTAATTGTGACACCAACTTGACTAAAAACAGCATAAATTGAGAAAAATTAACTGCATGCAGAGGCTCACAAACACTAATTTCAGAAAGCACGTTCACCTCTTTCGACAGCAATTCATTTGGTAGGGCGAAGCAAAAGAAAATGGCTGAATCCATAACTTTTGTGACTATGTTGACAGAGCTGATTGACAGCTCTTTTATACAAGAAAATATTTTGCTGGCTTGTTTCTCTTTATTTAATTGTTTTATGCTCATGACAGGTTTCTCTAGCAAGTTTTGTCCATTTGCATGACATCACAATTTTACAAATACAAACAATAGCAGTGCTTTAAAGGTTTTATGGCCAACCTGCAAAACTTAACATTACAGTCTTAACATTAGAGATGTGAAGCTTCTATGCAACTTTGTAATTTTTGCTATCGCAACCTCTACTTTTTCTTTGCTTATTGCATATTGAACTTCAAACTCCAAGAGCAAATATATAATTCTTGCAAATTACATCTCAATTTCTAATTCTAGCACCTTTTGTTTCTTGTGAAGCTTTAGATCCTACATACAATTTTGCAATTTTTGCAAATGGTATCTCAACTTTTAATTATTGCACCTTTTGCCCCCTACAAAACTTTGGACCCAACATGCAACTTTGCAACTCTTGCAAATTGTATCCTGACTTTTGCTTTGCGCAACAACTAGTCTTAATAGACTTTTTGCCCCTTCTTACAAATTGCATCCTTACTTCTTTGCTCCACCTTCATGTTATTTTGTCATGCATATGCCCTACAGACTTGTGGCCCTTTCCTACAATTACATGTTGTATGCCAAGTTCTCATCCATACTAAAACAAAATCCAATTAACAATACTTCTCAATTGAATTTTAACTCTTACATCATATTTGAGCATATAAAACATCTATAATTTACCTTCCAACATGATCACACATTAGACCTATTTACAAATAATGATGATTTTGTTAAAAATCAATATGTGATTTTCATTCAAATAATATTTATTACATAATTAAAAAATGGTGATCCCATCCGAAACTGAGATGGATCACACACCAAGACAAAGATGGAAATAATATGTAATTACAACATTTTCATGCCTTCACAAAAGTCCACTAATAGCCACAAATTACATTTTTACAATAAGATTAGATTTTTTTAATTATGACAGGATTGTAGACCACATAAAATTGTCCTAACATCATTCCATACTAACATTTCATCACCACTAATTAATTAAATATTGTTTAATTAATCTAGTTCACCAACTTCATTTAATTAGTTTAACTTAATGCCATATATGAGATGGTGTTGGAATGCAATGGGAACAACATCTTGGGTAAGGATTTAGGTTCTTGAATGCAAGGAACAAACCACTTTTGAAAGACCCTCTTTCAAGAATAATCATTTTGAATGTCCTCAACCTTATTCTAAAGGGAACGTGCTAGAACTTACTAGGAGAGACCATTTTGCTAACGTTGGTGATTCTAGCAAGGTTAAGAGAAAAGTTGAGGCAGTGTTTAAGTTAGTTGAGTTCTCTCCTACGAACAATGGAAATATATTCCACTCCTATCTTGCCTCTCTCCTGAGGCCTTGGATAAAATTTGGTTTCAAACTGCCTTGACTCTTTTGGACTGCTCTTTTGTGGCTACTTGCAGTCATGTTCTTTTATTGGTTTGATTGTTGTTTGTTGGTCTCTATCTCACTTCTTGTGAGACTTGTTTTGTTCGCCTCTTTGACTATTTCACTTTGAGTGGTTTCTTTGTTCTCTTTTGATTATTCTCATGGCTGGTTTGTAATGGGTCTAGGCCCTTTTCTATGTTTATCTTAATCAAAACTTATGGTCATCTAATTAAATATTATGATTTAAATTACCTTACATATAATTAGTCGATAGGCTTCTCCTTTGGACTTGACTTGCAAGTCCAAAACTGATCAGCAAATATGTCTCATGCCAGTAAACCATTTAGAGTCAACTGTTTTTCCATTCACTACTTCCATTTAAACCATTTAGAGTCAACTGTTTTTCCATTCACCACTTCCATTTAATCTGTGCGATCAACATACCATGCATTGTTTCCAATTATGAATGATTTCTTCTCTCCTGCTCTTGCAGGTTTCCCCATTAATTAGCCGATAGGCTATTCTATGTGGGGGAACCCCACCGGCATTTCCTACAGTCAAATGTCGGCGGGAACCCCACGAACTATTCCGTGACGCCGGAATCTCACCCAGTCTGATGCCGCCGGGAGAACTTCACGGCTGCTCCAAATTCCATTCCGCGCGCGTCATCACTTTCCCGTCAACAGATTGAAGTCGCCGCAATCAAGTATGCGCTCAACCAAATCCCCTCCACCAACAAGAGTAACAGCTCATTGACAGAGAATCCCCCGTCACCGTCGAGGTCGTCCTCTGTTTTAGAAATGGAGGCGTCAAGTGACGGCCAACTAGTTTCAGAGGAGCAAGACTATGCTTTGTGGGAGTCTTGCTTCGCGGATTCAGGCGACAATCAGTACTTGAATTTGGAGAAATTGTCGTCACTTGACCCAGCTGAAACACTGGACATCGTGTCTTCTACAACGGAGGAACAATCTTCCCTCGTCTTTGATTTGACGAATTTGTGCAATTTCTAAATGTCTATTATTTGACGTACTCCTTTGCATATCTTCAATTATTGCAGACCTGCATTCTTAAGAATGTGCTTTCACAAGGGGGAAAAATCCCCCCTTTCATCACTCACAGCCAATTTGCATTTGCTACACGCAACAACATTTCAGAATAAGCTTATTAACATGTATGTCAAGTGTGGAAGTTTGGTTGATGCTCGTAAAGTGTTTGACCACATGACAGAACGGGACAGCGTCTCATGGAATACGATTATTGCAGCGTACCCAAGACATGGGTATCCTCAAGAGGCAGTCATACTGCTTCACCAAATGCAACGAACAAGTTTTCAACCTGATTAGTTCACATTTGCCAGCGTACTCCCAGCCTGTGCCAAAATGGGAGCTTTGGAACAGGTATGGATATCCATCAAAGCATGAAGGATAGAGGAATTTTGTCAGATGTTGTAGTTGCAACTGCCCTGGTAGACATGTATGCAAAATGTGGAAACATAGACAAGACACGTGAACTGTTTGACAAAATGCCTCAAAAGAAATGTGATTTCGTGGAATGCCATGATTGCAGGATATGCACAAAATGGATTTGTTGAAAAAGCTATAGAAACTTTCAAGAAATTGCAGTTGGAAGGTGTAAAGCCAAATTCCACAACGTTTTCCAACATTCTTTCTTCTTTCGCCAAAATGGAAGCCTTAGAACAGGGTATGGACATCCATCAAAGCATAGCGGAAGGGGATTTAATGTTAGATATCATAGTTGGAAATGCTCTGGTCAATATGTATGCAAAATGTGGAAGCCTGCACAAGGAACGTGAATTTTTTGACAGAATGACTCAAAGAGATGTCATCACATGAACTGCAATGATTGCAAGATACAGACATAATGGATTTGTTGAAAGGGCTTTAGAAACTTTCAAGGAAATGCAATTGACAGATGTAAAACCGAATTCCACAACCTTTACCAGCATCATTCCAGCATGTGCAAAAATTGGAGCATTGGAACCGGGTATTGGCATTCATCAAAGCATAATGGAAGGGGGATTTTTGTCAGATGTAGTTGCAGGTGCCGTAGTAGACATGTATGCAAAATGTGGAAGCATAGACAAGGCACGTGAATTGTTTGACAGAATGCCTCAAAGAGATGTCATCTCATGGAATGCGATGACTGCAGGATAGGATATGTTCAAAATAGATTTGTTGAAAAGGGTTTAGAAACTTTCAAGCAAATGCAATTGGCAGTTGTAAAGCCGAATTACACAACCTTTGCTAGCATTCTCCCTACCTGTACTCAAATGTTAGCTTTTGAACCATGTCTACACCGATAAAGCAAAATTCCTTACGCTAAATATTCTTAGTAGGAACTAAATTTGATGGTCGTCAAAGTCAATATTTCGTAATAGAGAGAGTTGCCTTTCAAATACGAAAATGTTATATTTTTAGATTATATATAATAAATCAAATATATATTTTTAGAAATATATTTTACTACAATCTTAAAAATCTCTGCATACAGTCTTTTTAAAATTTAATTATATTTTGCAATAATGATCTTATGACCGTCAAATTCAAGTCTAAATTTTTAGTATGTTGCTGCACCAAAAAAGATACTATCCTACGTGGTTTTTTTGGGTAAATCTTTAAATTACCAATTATGGTTTGTCTCTTCATAATTTAAAACAGCGACTAATAATTTATAGAGAATTAGATGGGGAAGGAGAGAGAGGTAGAGAGGAATTAGTGAGATAGGAAGAGAAGTAGAGAGGGAAGGAGAGAGTGAGAAAGAAATAGGTGGGATGGAGGGAGGGATAGGTAGAGAGGGATATGTGATATAGAGAGAAATAGAGAGGGAAAGAGAGAGCAAGATGGAGAGAGGAGGAGGGAGGGAGGGAGGGAGAGGTAGAGAGGGATAGGTGAGATAGAGAAAGAGAGAAAGGAGGGTAAAGAGGTAGAGAGGGAAGGATAGAGAAAGAGAGAGAGGATGGAAAAGAAGTAGAGAGGGAAGGATAGAGAAAGAGAGAGAGGAGGGAAAAGTAGAGAGGGAGGATAGAGAGAGAGAGATAAAGGGATGGAGGGAGAGAGGGATAAGTGAGATAGAGATAGGGAGGGAGAGAGAGGTGGGATAGAAAGAAGTAGAGAATGAAAGAGAGAGCTAGAGAGAGAGAGAGAGAGGGAGGGAAGGAGGGAGAGGTAGAGAGGGATAGGGGAGATATATAGAATTAGAGGGGGGGAGGAGAGAGAGGTAGAGAGGAATAAGTGAGAGAGGGAGAGAAGTAGAGAGGGAAGGAGAGAGAGAGAGAGAAATAGGTGGGATGGAGGGAGGGATAGGTAGAGAGGGATATGTGATATAGAGAGAAATAGAGAGGGAAGGAGAGAGCAAGAGGGAGAAAGAAGAGGGGAGGGACGGAGGGAGAGGTAGAGAGAGATAGATGAGATAGATCATTGCTTTCTTCACATTGTCCACTACTTTTCACAGCCGTAAATAATGTGGCCTTAGCCTATCGACGTAAGTATTGCACCTCATTGGGGTGCAAGTGCTAGTTTTAGTATCTTTCAATTGCTAGTGAATTGTAGCTATTTTTTCGAAGATTTTTTTTTTTTTTATGCAGTCGTTGTTGCCACCGCCTTTGATCACTGCCTAGGTTGCCCATAAATATCATTATCTGATGTCATCCTTTATCACAATTTCCACGCTCCATCTTGATGCATATTAACTGCTCTAAGATGAATGCCATTCTCTAAAATTGTCTTATGCAGGGCAAATCACATTGATTTTTTTAAGTCACCAATTTTTCTAGAACACTTCGAATAGTGTACATCCGATCAAATTGGATTCTTAGGATCAAATGGGATCGTATCTTTTATCAGATCAGATCGTGCTTAGATTCTCTAATTTCTATCAAATTGGATTTCCCAAGAAAGAGTGGACGTATGGCTGGATGCAGAGTTTGAGCAGGGGTAGTTAGGGGAAGGGCAAGAAGAAAGAGGATTGGGAACTGAAAGACCAATAACAAGAACCTCACGAGCTCACCATCAGTATGGAGACCTTGACGCTCTTTAGCCTGTAAGTGCGACCGAGCTCCAGAAAGTTGTAACCTCCTCTGACCTTTAGCTTTTGAATCCTCTTTTGCTTCATTCTGTGTCTTTCTATGCCCTTGTTTATAAAACCTACTTAAAGGCAAGAATGGTGGAGGACTTTGAGCCGATGAGGTTTCTTAAAAGTGAATGACCTTGGTATATGGTGAAGGTACAGACCTAGCGTGCGAACTGTCTAACAAAAATACTTGAAGGAATACGATCTCATATAATGACATTAATAGAAGGAACCTCTGCCAGCATTCTAACATGGTAGTCACATTGTTTCATGAGGATACCCATTTGGAGAAATACAAATTTTTTTGTATGTGTTTACACGTTGATTTGGTACTTATCTGTTTCAAATGCAGATCTGGAAGTATACGTTTCTTGTAACCCACAGATGAGGAATATATATATATATATGGTTTTAGTTCTCATTAAGACATTTGTAGGAAAGAGGACACTGCCATTGTCTCACTATTTATTTTGATTTTTTTTTTAAATCTTATCTAATATATAGAAATGGGAAGTTGAGTGGTTATAATTCCAAATTTCATGATATCTACTAGCATCTTAATTATCTTTTAAGATAAACAAATTAGTTATCAAGAAGTAATTATTCCTTTTCACATGTGAACAAATATATGATATAAATACTGTTCAAGTTATAGTTAATAAGTTTTGTAAATTCTGATTTTCAGATTTAAATGTCTCAGTATTGATTGTGAGTGTTATGTTTTCAGTTGATAATTTTAGATTGTGTTTTAATATTTAATTTATCACAATGTTTTCATATTTCAACCTTGGATATAATATTATGGTTTTATTAATTGTATTGTCTTTTTCTTTGTCAAATCTTTGTATCATTGTCCTCTTTTGAATTGATTTCCACTTTATTTAACGGACTACAAATATGTTGTCATGAACAGCTGTCCCTAATCATTAATGTTATAATTAATTTAATATATATATATATATATGAAGTTTACAATTATGATCCAAAGTCATAATTATATTTTTATATGATCTTGTAAATCTCTAAATATGATAATTTAAGATTTGGTTTATAAAGATATCAAATTTTCACAATCCATTATTACACAATTAAAATCTTAAAAACATTCATATATGAGATCCATTTACATTTATATGATAAGCAAACCAGTTATTAAAAAATAATTATTTCTTTTTCGCATGTGAATATTATTGTTGTTAATATATTTACAAACTATAATCTTTAAAAACATCTCAATATTGACTATAAAATTATAAATACCACATCTTTAAATATACAATATTTGATTGTGTCACAATGTCAATTCACCACTACAATTCTTTATTAATAATTTTCATAAAATATTATACTATCAAATTACTGCTTTCTTATTTTTTAAAAATCTATAATGTTATAACTTAATTCAACATAAAAATCATCACTAAGATCTTATATGATGACAGAATCTGATAAGTCGTTTTTTAATATATTAAATAAAAATAAAAAAACAAAATTAAATGATCAGCAGCTACAATTATTCCTTCTACCATGCAAAATATGCATGTGGTGCCCACGACAATCTCACCGGTACCAGGAAGGAAATAATATTTGATTTATGTTCGAATCCCTTAAAGTTTGACTTACAAATGGCCGTATTTGTAAAATATAATAAATTTGCAGGAAAAGCGGATTTGATTATTTCATTGAAAGGAGACAATCATGCTCTTATTCCAAGAATGCCTTTCAAAATCCTTCTCTATGTCTTTGGGGAGGGTACTTAAAAGAGCATTCATAATAAAGTTATAGGTTATTCTGAAATAAGTTTCACCCTGCAAACCATTGTTGAGTGGAAAATAAGTTTTAGGTGTTTTTTAATGGTCAAAGTTTCTAAAATTATACTCATTAGGTAAAAGTCAGATAAATATTGATTTTATAATTAGATGGGAACATTCTATTTCTATTTGCAATGTTCTTTTGTCAATTTTATGGCAATTTCTTTCTTAATTTGTATTGCTTTATGTTTTTTATTTGTATGCAAATATTTCAAAGTCAGATAATACTTAATTTCTTTAAGGAAAAAATATAGATTTGTCTAAGTTTATTTCATTCCATTAGTTAACACTTATTACTAATTGTTTAATCTAACCACTTACAAATAAAATTTGCAGCATATGACACCCATACACACCCATGCACAAACGCGTACTCTCTAGCATATTAACATACATATAGTTTTCTATCAACATAATCCTTGAACCTCGATTAAGTGCAAGTGCTAGTTAAATAATAATATTATTCAATTATTGCAATTTCTACTTCACATGAATAATTAAATTAATAATATTTTTATTATTTAATTTATATATTCCCTTCACCATCCATCTTCTTTGCCAAAAATATATAAATTGACACATCATCCAATGCAAATCAATCAATCTTCTATTATAGATATATGGTGGAGGATTTTTAAAGTAAATATTTGAAGAAGCACCTCTTCAAACCCCTTGGAAGCAAACTCACTTCACCATGAGACTTGAATTTAATAACTTTATTTGTGTTTTTTATAATTCCATTGTTTGATTAATTTTGAGACAACATTAAAATTCATATTTTCTTTACAGTGTTTTTTTTTAACTTAATTTGCATTGTGTTTACATCTTTGACAACCACAATAGAACATGAACACACAATTTGAAATTTTTACATTCTTGCTTTTGAGCATTGCTTATCTAATGCATGTCAGTTTGTGTGCTTGTTTGCTTCTCTTCCACCTTCCCATAGGTAGTGACTCTTTTGAATTTGTATGAATTCTTTTGAACAAGTACTTCGATGGATTGAATGTTTATGCAGATTTCAATGATTCAATTTTAGTAAACAGTCAATAAATGACACCAGGCTTTCATTTCCAGCCTAAAATTCCTATTTGGTGGAAGGTAAAGAATGTGTGGAATGAGCCAAATTTTAAATTCTTTGCAGTTGAAACTTAAATTCTTCAGAATTGAACTTATTAAGGAACTTGAAGTATGTGGAATCTCTGAACAAAATAATAAACCGCGAGTAGTACATAGTTAGTGCTGAAGTATGAACAGCACTGCAAAAGAGGAGGGAAAGTCCCCACGACAAGCCCATTTCGATTGGGCATTAAATTCTTTGTAACAGGACTCATACTTAATGCTGGTGCAGATATGTCACATCCCCACGACAAGCCCATTTCGATTGGGCATTAAATGGGTGAAATGTTAATAAAAATAAAAGATTGAAGAAATCATGAACAAGACAGGGAAAGGACGAGTTAGACCACCCCCTGCAACTCCTATTAACTAAGCATGGGTGCCTGGGTACGCAGTGTGGTATCCCCCCTGTCACTTCCCTGAGTACACTGGAGAAAGGGCGTCAGTATGGGTACCCTGACAGAAGTATGGACATCCATCAAAGCCTGTAAATAGAGGAAAAATCAAGAAGAAAAAAAACGTGGTCTTATGGAACCCATAGATGGGTAGGATATGAATGAAAGGGATTGGTTGAAAATGGAATTGGAGGTGTAAAAATCCACATTCTACGACCATTGCCAACATTCTCCTTGCCTGTATCGAGTGGGAGCTTTCGAACAGGTTAAGGACTTTCATGAAGCATAAAGGTTTAGGAATTTTGCAGAGAAGAAAAGAGGTAAGAGACTGGAAGGGTCGGTGGCGGCGGGGAGTCAGAGTGAAAGCATGAAGGCACGGGATTTGGAGGGGGGACAAAGTCTGTTAAGGAAACGAGGTCTCAGCGAATGCAAAGATGGCGGGATTTCCACAAAATGGATTCGTTGAAGAGGCTCTGTATTGGAAGGAAAACATGAGAGAAAGGGGGGAAGGAAGAACAGAGGTGGGTTTGTTGCTGTAAGAATCACTTATCTTTTCCAAGGAGATTATGGTATTTATCCTAAACTTTGTTCTTGTTCTTGTTTGTTAATTGTGGAATATCTTGTAGTCCTCAAGAGGAATCCCTTACCATTTCCTTTGAATGAGAAGGTTTGTATTGTGCATCTACTTGTTTCATTGAGATATTTTGTTAAACAATTCATTTGTATTATTCATGTAAGGTATTGATGGATGAATAATTAAATCATTTTATTGGTGGTTATGGTGTTGGTATGAATTTTGTGGTAAAAGTGTGTCTTTCATAGGAGAATAAATGTATAGTGAGCTTTGAATTAATTATATATGAATGACATCTTTAGATAATGAATTAGGTGTTATATTTCACTCACACATATATATACACTTGATTGGTAATCAATACTTTAATGTTATCTCAGTTTTATTAAGGAATGCTAAGGTGATATATAGATTAGATCATTATTGTGGGCCACAAATTTGGATATTCTCTCCCTCTAGTAAAATTGTAAGGGGATTCTCCTATTAGTCTGTGAGAGAATTAAGGTTAAGGCTCTTAAATGCCATTAGGGATATGCTTATATAGATCTATACTTGTAGTTTGTTTCTAATTATGTAAATAGAAGTTCAATATTTTGATAATTGTAAGACAAGGTAAACTATGTTTCAAAGAAAGGTTACACATTGACTATTTTATGAAGGTTTGTCTATATAAATAAATCCTCCATGGAAATGTCATAACTTCATATGTAAGGGGTTGACATACAATATAACCTATCAAAAAGGGGATGGTATTATTTTGGGTACTACATTTTATCAATAATTTTATGTTACACTATTTTATCTATGAACACATGGGCTATAAATGAATTAATTGTCATAGCTTGGTAGGGATATAAAATATGCTTTTACGTATCCTTGAATGATATTGTTCCATCATATTTACAATGGAGATGGTCATTATATGCTTACACTAAATGATAGCATAATGGTGTAGAGCTAAGTTAATCGTGTGAACCTTGTACTAGAATATAGATGAGGCAATATACATGTTTAAAGATATTTAACTAAACTTCTAAGTCGAGGGATGATTTATCATTATATATTTTGAGTATAAAGGGTTATGCTTTTGAATGTGCCAAAATTATTCGACCCTATGTGATGCTATAATAAATTATGATTATGATACTCTGCATTATTAAACTATATTGTACGGTAAAAGCACAATCTTGTGTTACACTTTATAAAGGAATCGGCCAACAACAAAAACAATTATGAACTTCAACCACATAAAAGTGGTATTTATGTTTTGAATTTCAAAATGATGTAAACTAATGAAATGTAGAACTTTCGATGAAGTTTATTCCTGTAATTTTTCAAATTTTTAAAAAAATTGTTTTCATTATTTTTTTTACCAATTTAAGAACAAATTTTGGAATGCTGAAAATTTCAGAAAAAAGTGACTTCAAGGGTTGTCAAGAAAATAAATTGAAAAAAACTCCATTTCTCCCTAATTTTTTTCTCCAAATAGGTAACTTCAATATCTTGTGTGTGGAAGAAAAAAAAATTGATGTATATTTTTCTCGCAATAACGTTTTAAAGTCAAACTTGTCAGAATTCAACAGTTTTCACGGGTCGTCAACTATTGTCTATTTTTTTAATCATTTTCAAAAAACAAATTATACCCTTTTGAAGAAGACTCTCTCCTCTTGTGCCCCATATATTTTTTAAAAAAAATTGATATGTTTTACTAAAAAAAATTTAATTTATAATCAGCCTCTTTTTTAACTTTAACAACCTACTTGCATTATTTTAAAAATAAAGTATATTAAAACTAGTCAAAATATTAAAAAAATTACATATTCGATTCACCATTATGAGCTCTACTAAAGGGTATTTTTCTTGTTTTTAAAAACATCATTCTAACTGAAGAAATACTTAGTTGAAGTTGAAAGTTTTAGAAAAATTTGAAAAAAGTTGAGTTGGTTGCCAACTAAGATGCCAACTAGACAGTTTCGGCTGAAAGGGTTTCTATAGAAATGGTTTTAGCTGAAACCCTTTCTAGAGAAACTTCGCACATAAAATAAGCCAATTTAAAAGTGGCAAAGGGAAAAAAATATTTTTTTGTTTTCAACTGAAACCTGTTCGTCGAAACCCTATGTGTCACGTATAGACCACATGTTTTTGGTCGAAACCTCTTCGGCCGAAACATTTCCGGTCAAAAATATTTCGCTCAAAACTATTTATTTGGTCAAAAGTGTGACACAATTTTGTGCTTTTACCTTGTAGTGGGACCTCAGTTGGACCCCTGTCAAGGCTTTTTACATTATTGATGCATGATAATGATAGTTGACTACTACTTTAAAGGGATGTGTGTACTTTATTAACGTCTTATTCTTAAATGGAATTAAGATTATCAAGCAACCTTGTGCGTAGGTATGTTTGGATCTCCATGCCTAGAAAGTTATATCTTTTGAAGTTTAATAATGTTTGTATGGCCTTATAGAGGCATGAGGTGTTCTAATTTGAGATCTTGATGTCCTTAGATGAAAGTGTTATAGTTAGGCTTGTTAAATTGGGAATTGTTTTGGAATTCTTGGTTTATTGTTAAGTACTATTAATTATTTGGAATCATCAAAGGAACCTATTAGAGTATGATGTATAGTAACTAATGAAACATTGGTCATGGGAACATGTGTATAGGCCCTTTGAGAGACCTTGGGAGGAGAACTATGTGTGACTTTGATTTGTTTGGAAGCAGCTACAAAGGCATTCCTTGGGCAAAGGATGCCCCTATGACCTCAAGTTTGTAGGACGGTGGGGGGTGGGGGATCTACGAGGGATAACTCCCAGATTTTGGAGTTGTTCCTAATTGGTTTGACCTTCTCTCTTCAATAGGCTTCAGCTTGAAGCTGAAATGGGTATTAGATGGTTACTAAAGAGTTAAGAAACTTGATAACCTATATTTAATTTACATAATGTGTTTCTTAATAGTAAGTTGAATGAAGGGAATGGATTTGACTACTTAGTAGTAGGTACATGTTGAGTTGAGCTTGTCTCATGTTGGTTCTATGTGATTTATCTTATGTGTTGTGAAAATTAACCTCAAACTTATATGACTATGTATAGGATCCTAAATCAATCGATTGTGATCTACTTATTCCTAATTAGGAATCTATTTTCTAGTTATAGTGATATGTTGGGTACATGTGCTAA
This sequence comes from Sequoia sempervirens, assembly GCA_007258455.2. Lineage (NCBI taxonomy): Eukaryota > Viridiplantae > Streptophyta > Pinopsida > Cupressales > Cupressaceae > Sequoia > Sequoia sempervirens. Next base: position 233,612,805 of record VDFB02270651.1, on the reverse strand, counting down.
CTTTTACAACAACAGATGGAGTAGGACCCTATGAGGGCATAGGTAGAGGTGGTAATTCTCTAACATGTAGGCTATTCCTATCCATTTGAGGTGATCACTAATGGAAAAATCTTATCACCCGCTCATAGATAAGCTTATCCATGCTTGAGATTGGTTGGATTCAAGGAGCATACTATGCTAGCAAACTATTAGCCATACCACTTAGATAGTGGGATGGATTCTGCCAAAAAAATGTGGGCCTTGGGGCTAGTGACATGTCGGTGATGCATACCCCATGTTACTCTAGAGGCCTAAACAAATTTTTCCAAGAGCATGTGGGCCACCTTGGGGCCAACATCATACTGACAATAGATGTTTAGTGTACGCTAGAGGGATGGATGGATTTTCGCCAATGGCATGCGGGCATTCAAGCCAACAACATGCAAGCGATGAACCACCTTGTTTGCTTAGTCGTTTGATGGACTACATGTCCAAGAGAGTTTCTAATGAAGAGTAGGTAGGTAACAGTTGGACCAACCTCATATTATAGTTTTGGTCTATCTTGATGTAGGCAATGATATCTTAGATTATCAGACGTAGATAATACTTGGGTGAATGGTTGAATTAGGAAGTTGAACCTATACACTGTAGGCTTGTCTGATTACTTACTCTCTCACCGCAAGATACAAAATCCACTTTGATGGGGTGGATAGGCATTGATGTATCAGGGGAATTTGTGTGTGTTACTTGTGATGTGTTTTATTTTACTTACTCCTTACTCGATGACGATCACAAGTAGTATGGGATACTTTCTACCATCACAATTGATGTAGAAGACTGATAAAAAGTACGAGACCCATGGTGTAGTACATAATGTGCCAATTTTACTTTTCTATCTGGGATACACTAAAAGAGTAGGTGTTAGTCACTCATTGTGGATGTGTTACTCTTTTTGTACATGTTAGTCACTCCCTGTATACTTATGTAATTGGCCTAAGGTTGTGCACATTGGTATCTTGGTCCCCTTTCCAGTGACAACATCAAGTAGTATGGGATTCTTGATTATTTCATAGTAGGCTTATGTGATTATTAATCAAGTAGTGGGTCGGTGCATCTAATAGGTTGCATCCATTTCCACTTTTCATGTTGTTCTATATGTGAACATGTGATGCATTGTGTGGATCGTCACACTAGATATATGTGATGTATGCTCGAGCTAGTCACTATTGTGATGTGATGTACATATGATCCCGTCACTAATGTACTTGTGATGTGCATATGAGCTAGTCAATGTAGTGATGTGATGTGCATATGAACCCATCACTAATGTGCTTGTGATGTGTGTATAAGCTAGTCACTATTGTGATGTGATGTACATACAATCACGTCACTAATGTACTTGTGATGTACATATGAGCTAGTCACTATTGTTATGTGATGTATATATGATCCCATTAGTAATGTACTTGTGATGTGCATATGATCTAGTCACTATTATGATGCGATGCACATATGAGCCTATCACTAGTGTACTTGTGATGTGCATATGAGCCGGTCACTATTGTAATGTGATGTACATATGAGCCCATCACTAATGTACTTGTGATGTGTGTATGAGTTAGTCACTATGATACTAGATGATGTGCATGTATGAAGCAAACACTATTGTACTTGTGGTGTGTATGACCTAGTCACCTAATATATATGTGATGTATGCTCGAGACAATCATTATGTATGTGATCTTTGGATTATGGTATGATATGACCCATGTTTATTTGTGTATGTATGTACACTAATGCTTGGTTATGTTTGGTATGGAACCAACACCTGATGGAAAATTATTATCATTCTATTAAAATTGGCTGAGTTGATAGCTTACACTTAACGAATAGTCATGGTCTAAAGTTGAGATTAAGGATCTCATACAAGAGGAGAGAATGAACTCCCTCTAACATTGGTGGGTGAAATTTGAAGCCTTTGATTTCCCATGAGGGTCCATACATAGGAAAGGTCATCATGAACCCTCAAGGCTTAGGTCTATGTCTAGGAATTACCTTAACCTCAAGGGATCCTACCACTCTTATGTGTAAGCATATAAGTGGCGATGTCAAGTTGATGCCACCATGGTGAATGGAGAAGTTTTGAAGTTAGCACTTCTAAGCTACATGGAATATGCTCAGTCACTTAAGTTGGTATTTGTTTCTAATTGATTTTTAAGAAAAAAAATGGTAGCAATTAAGGGGTGGCTATTACATGTGACAACAACCCCAACGAGATCCAGAAGTTCTACACTAATTTTTTTATGACAACATTACAATCATGATATCAATAATTAATCAACAACCAAGGGAAAAAATACAAGCTTATTTCCAGCAAAAAATCATTTACCATTCATTCCTACAACAATTTAATCCATTAATGCTAGTGATTTAGAATAGAAATTCTAATGAAGTAATCACAGTTGACATTACCTGAAGCTTACCTTAAGTGATACGCAAGTTCATGTGGACTCCATGTCTTCAACCTATCATAGTTTGTCTTGGGGGTGCAATATGATCCCTCCAAGTAGATATAATCCCTATCCATCCCTCCAAGTAGATTTTTTGGCTCAAAATGAGAGAGTAGACAACTATACCAGCCTATTGCCCATAGGGTCAACTTCCTATTGACCAAGTACCCAAGGTGTTCCAACCATTGGTAAACTAAGATACCAACTTCGTAACAGGTTACCATATCAATTTTATGAGGTATGTCTATTCTTTTACCTACATTAAGTTTCATTAGAAATTATCTTCCCTACAATCCATCAAACGACTAAGCAAGCAAGGTGGTCCATCACCTACATGGTGTTGGCCTTAAGGCCCACATGCTACTAGTGAAAAACCATCCAACCCTCTAATGTCCTCAGGGACATACATCACAAGCATGTCGTTAGCACCAAGCCCCACATGCTCTTGGTGGAATCTACCCAGGCTTCTAGACTAACATAGGGCATGCATCATTGACATGTCACTAACCCCAAGGTCCATATGCTCCTAGTAGAATCCATCCATTCATACAAGTGGTACAGCTAACAATCCGCCAACATAATATGCTCCTTGACTCCTATCAATCTCAAGCATCAATAAGCTTATATCTAAGTGGGTCATAGGATTTCTCCATCAGTGATCACCTCAGATGGATAGGAATAGCCTGTGTTAGAGGATTACCACCTCTACCTATACCCTAGTAGGGTCCTACTTCACTTTTTGTTGTAAAAGTTAGCACTTGCACCCAACTTAGCACTATAACTAGAAGAGAGTTTTTGAACTCAGAATAAGTAGGGTCTAAACCCAACCACCTCAAGCTAGTGCAACATGAAATCATTTATAAGCATCACAAAAAGTATTTTATGTGTGGTTGGTTGAAGCTCTTTGTGGGACCACTGTGAACAAAGGGCATATGCCCACATGTGGTCGACGTGTGTGCACCCTAAAAAATCAATGCTCATTACCAGCTCTCACAATGAAGTTCGCGGGAAATTACAAGGAAAATCATGGAGTAGCAAGTGGCATCATCGCCCCTTTAGTGGTTGCTCATGATTTCCTAGTATGATCATTTCAACAATTTGGATGAGGATGGGTTTGCAGGCGCAAGAGTGGGGAATATTTTCCATTTCAATGGTTTCCCTCTCAATGGGAATGTTTTTCATAGTTAAGCCATATGTGGTGTTATTTTGAGGGTTCTCTCTTGGTCGTTCACCAGTGAATACATAACTCAGAAGGAATAGTTTATTTTCTCTAACATACAAACCTTAGTATGCTATGTTCTTGAAAGAATTCATACTATTGTGCCATGTTTTCCTCTGCTATGTTTGTATCTCTATTTATTTTCTCGAATTCATACTATGTGTCTATCTAAATTGCCTACAATTATGAATTATTCTCTTTCAACTTTAATAATTTCATTTACATTAACATATGCATAACTTTGAATCATGTTTAATATTCTTTCGAAATTTTGTGAAAACTGGTTTAATTAAGATTTTATTATGCTACATCAGTTTGAAATGATGTAAAATCTTGGTGCATCACCTTAGTTTAAGCTTATTTCATATTTTCTCTCTCTCCCTTTTTCCTAAAGAAAAATGAAGAGTTAGCTTCTAAAATCTCAGAGATTGTTCTATAGTGCATATTCTAGTCCTCCATTTGCAAAACTTCCCATAACTATACCTCCTAAGTGCCAACTTTAGAAATCAACAGTTTTTTTTGGCCCGCTCGGTGGGACCATAATACCTCAAGCCAGTAAAGGGGAAATTTTATGAGCCAAATACTCATCACTAGATCATTAACAACATGAAATCCCAAATTACTCTTATCATCATTGGTGACTGTCGAACAACAAAGATCTGTAGGAAGCAGAGCAACACAAATACTAGTGAAAGCTCAAGCACAATAGGTGCAAGCTCCAATGGATGCTAGAAACTTCATAGCATGGAATAGCAATAGCCTGCTCATTCCTCTGATCCCTCTAGTAGTGTGGGATCTCATTCTCACTAACTCTCTCAAGGCACTCCCTAAATTCACGAGAGAATATTTTAAGACACCAGCAAAACATTTGCAAGATGTCACTGACGTGTGCACAATGTATCATGTAATGGAACAAATTGTGGCCTTTAGGCTTCTAGCTACTTCATTCAAAGGGAAATCTCAAGACTGGTATAGATCCTTGCCCCTCAATTCATTGCTACATGGGATCAACTTGGAGATAGCTTCTTTGAACGATTTATAGAAAAAGGTAACGGTTATTCCTTACTCCAACAACTAATAACCATTAAAAGGGCTCCCCAAGAGGCTATCACAAATTTCATCACCAAGTTTCACAAAACTTAGCAAAGGATCCCTATAACACCCAAACATCCAGCAAGTATGGCTATTATTTTCTACCTAAAGGCATTTAATTGCGACATAGCCATAATGATCCAGTCACTAGGAGGACAAACCCTTCCAAATGCATATGACTTGGTCATCAGAGTTGAGAATAATCTTATAGATGTTGGAAAGCTCCCTCCCTGACCGCCTATATTGGTATTCCCTAAAATACCACTTCCGCCCCCAGAAGATTCCCCCAGTATCTCTATTGTTCCTCCTTCAATGTATTTGTATCCTAATGCACAGACTAATGTAGCTGCTCCTTCATCCTTGGCCACTGAAGTGAGTGATATGAAGAGTTTGTTGTAGACCTTTTCCAATGAGATACTTAATGGTGCAGGAGCACCTAGGAGGCATTTGGAAACACTAGGCAAAATTTGGAAGCCTAGGAAGAATTTTGTGATTTTGATGTTTAAGGTCATGTTGACCATTTAGTTTTGAGTTGTGAGATGTTAGAAGATGTTAGGATGAAGGTTGATCAGTAACTTATAGTTGAGTGGATGAGTTTCTCAGTTTGTTTCACTAGGTTTCACTAGGAGTCAGAAATAAAGTCCAAAATGTTGCATTTGTGCAATTTTGGCCTATTATGGTGGTTAAGTCCGACCAATGGATAGGTAACCACCTTGGAAACCTTTAAAAGGTAGTCCTCAAACTGGAATGAGGGTTGGAAAAATCATTGTATTTGTTTGAGTTTACTGTTCATATGAAAGAGCATTGAATTTCTTGCAATTTTCTGGTTTTTTGTACTTAATTGTGTGTTGATGGAGGGTTCCAAGCTGTGAGCGGTGTGTGGAAGGTGTGGTATCTATCTTACAAGCTTTGTGTGGTCATTGGTGGTGTGGTTTCATCGTTACATAGTTTTGTTCTAGTAGGTTTTGTTCTTTTTATTACTGATCAGTTTAGTAGACTATTATTCATGGAGTCTTAGACCTCTGTTTTCCACTATACTTGGTGTATAGCCGTGGGGAAATGAGGCTAAGCTCCATGCTTGTATATAGGATAGGTTTAGGAGATTGTGGGAAGCATGGTTACATGGTAAAGGTCTTCTCCTAGGCGAGCTTGACTATGCCTGGCTAGGAAAGACAGTGCAAACCAAGCCCTAACGTTGCAAGGGTGCTAATTCCCTATCAACCCAAGGTGTGGGGTGGAAGCAAGAGACCTTACAAAGGTTTTTGAGGAAGGCAGAGTCTTCGCCAGTCCATTTGGTGGCTGAAAGAAGCAGACAGTTCACGGTGAGGTCAAGAAATGGCCTAAAAAGCCCTAATTCTCACAAAATCAGGGTTACACCTGTGTACGGACTGAGAAAGCTTGAAACCTCAAAAATCCTTGAGAGGTTAGAAAATGAACTAGGGTCTCAGAAGGAAGTTTGTGGTGTTCATTAGTCAGATAGGAGATTTAGCCTATTCTCTCAGGTTAAGAGGCCTAATAGGAGCTCAAGGGCTAGTAGCCCTTCTTAAACCCTAGAATAGGGTTTGGTGGAAGCGATGAGGAATTGAAGTCTTGTGATTGATCAAGAACCATAGAGGGATGGTTTTGAAGCTATAGAAGACGCCACATGCCCCTGCAACAAGTTAGTGAGGTTTGGAGAGTTAGCTAGCCTTTAGGAAGATTAAGGGCTAAGGAGAGAATGGAGGAGAAAGCACCAAGATTGGCTTGGTTAGGTGAATGTAGATGATAGGAGGGTTGGCCAAGAGAACCAGGGGTGCCTAACAATCTATAGGGCCTATAGGTTAAGAAGGTGGAGAGTGACACCAAAGGGGTTTGCCAAGGTGTGACCCAGAGCATGGGACAGTGAGTGTTCCATCCAACCCTACCCTATCACTTAACCTCAAGAGATAGCAAACTATGTTGTCTAAGCCCCCTTTCCATAATTTTCAAAGCAATAGGCCTCCCTTCCAGCATAACTAATACCAAGGAGGAGCATGAACAAATAATCAGACGCAGCCCTCAAACCAGATAGTCTCGTTCCTAACCATGCTATAGTTTGTGTCACCAAATCATAACAAGGAACTAGTTTTCGATCAAAATAACCTAGTAGACGACACTAATTCATGGTGTTTCCCTTGTAACGACATGCACATGTATCAGAATTTCCCTTGGGTTAATCTCCAATAGAGGGTCTTAGAACAGTAGAACCAAGGAATCGCTATTGATACAAGTGCATATTCCTATCAATCTCCAGGAGTGGAAAATGATATCCTAGTGGCACAAATGCAGGACATGTCCCTTGAGCAAGAAGGGGAAATCACTTCTGACCACACTCTATTTTCTTGGATGGAGGGAGAGGATGCAATATTCGCCAATGAGGCATCAACGTCAAAAACTCCTCAAGTTCAGTCAGATTATTATACCTGGTCCAAAAGGAGGTTGACCGAAGAGTATGTACCTATTAAGCTACAACCTAAGCCAATCCCCGAGAAGGACCCAAAATAACTTGTAGTAGCTCCAACACCCCAAAAACTGTGTGAGGTATTTTTGAATAAAATAAAAGAGCCAAAAGCCCCCATACATGGACTGTTCAATGTTGTAGATCAATTGAAGATAGCCCCAACCCATGTCTCTTTATGGGATATTTTGGCTATCCTAGAGTAGAAATCCTTGTTGTGAGAGGCTTTGGGAGAGGATAAAAGGCCTCTACGAGCCAATGTGCTCTCATAACGTAATCTGGAGAAACGAAAAGAGCTAGTTCAAGAGTCGTGGGCCTTAGGAGTTACGGCATTCATAAACATAAGGGAAAAGGCAATGAAGGAAGAGGTAAGTAAGCCAAACCTACCCCATTCTTCTTGACTCTCATTTTAGGGGATAAGTTGCTACATAATTCTATGATTGACTCTGGTGCCAGCACCACAATTATGCCTAAATTGATTGCAAGTTCTTTAAAGTTAGAATATGGGCCTCTTGATAGAGGAAGCATGCAATTAGATGGAAAAAGGGTTCATGTTGTAGGTCTAATCAAAAGCCTCCCCTAACCCTGTATTCATGTACCAGCATTATAGTCTCCCAAGAGGTGGTAGTAATAGATATCCCTTCTATTTTTGGACTATGTCTATCTAGAGATTTCACTGCTAAGATTGGAGGATATTTATCTCTAGATTGGTCCCATATAATTCTAAGGACTAAGCATGGTGCCAAGATGAAAGTATTATTAGAACCCTTACACTCAGAGAACATAGCGGATGATGTTGTGATGAAATTTGAGGCTGCACATACATCATTTTCAAAAAATGAAATGTATTGTGTGGAGATGTTGGAAGGTGAAGAAGCTACTTGAGATAGAATCCCTAAAAAGGAAGTCTTGATAAATGAATTCATAACAAGTGATCAAAATTCAAAAATTATGACACTACCAGCCTTGGCACGTATGTGATCTATGATGAAGATCAAGTCATCCCTCAGGTGACTAAGAATCAAGGAATCCAACCTCAAATCCTAAGTGATGAATTAGACCTATGGACTTTGCACTTCAATGGTGTAAGATGAAAGGTAGGTTTGGGAGTCAGTATCCATCTATTATCTCATGCTGGAGTGGAGACCCTCAGAGCCTTTTAGTTCTAATTTTCCTGTACAAATAACGAAGCTGAGTATGAAGGCCTAGTCTGAGGTTTGAGTCTCACGAAACAAATGGGAATCAAAAGGCTAAGGGTCTTCATGTAAAAACCTATCCATGAGAGAAAAAAATATATTATACAATACATTTTCACACATAAGAATTGCAATATCCATAAATCATTAGCAGCAAAACTAGTTAAGTATACATAGTTAAGAAGTCCATAAACTAAATACCAAAGGAAGATTCATGATTTAGATTACCTGGCATATGTAGGCATCAAAAATGGGTAAATGACATGTCTTTTACTTCCTCGTGGGGTGCAACACACCCAACCATGTGAACCACAACCCAATCCACCCCAACCAAGTGGACCCAACAAGCTATTCTGGGATAGACCTGCAATTGTTATGGTTGTGGTCATGAAGGTAACTAACAAGGTCAAAGCTCAACGGCGAAGAGGCTTCGATGCATCCCATACTACACCGTGGATCCAACCTCATCACAATGGGTTCAGTACAAGTGTGGGTATGATAGGTAGATGAATAGGGGGACAAAAGACTCACCACTATCCCATCTAGAGCATCCCATAGAAAGAAATGACAGTACATTGTGCACTACACTGGGGGTCCCATTCATTCCTTGGTCTTTTGTGCTAGGTGGGGTGGTGGTATGGGTATTAGTCAATTGGGTAGAGGATTCAGTGCATCCCATACTACACCATGGGTCCATCCTCCATCCCAAGGGTCTTAGAGAATTCCCAAGTAGTGAACCTACCATAACCTAGGTAGAACTTGGCATCAATCACTTTCATGCTTACTAGTGGCAGCCAGTGAACCCCTTAGATACAGTGGTTAGCCCCAGATTACAGTTACCCGCATGGATGGGTCCCTAACCATGCAACCGCTACGATCGCATCTTAACCTCCACCTTCACCTCCATGTAATAGGTGAATGCCAGCTAGTCCCTAGTAGTAGCCCAGACATCGGTCACTGGCACATTCTAATGACTACCTGCCACTACTCAACTATCCTGGTGGTTCACTCTTGGGTCTTCTCTAGGCCAGTCCTATTCGATATTTTAAGTAGCAATATACTCAACATGGTGGGAATACTAAAGTGATTGAGTAGTTAATTTGGAGGGGGGAAAGAGGGTATGTGTAGCCCATATTCCTTATATTTTATTTTATTTTTTATTTTATTTTTCCCATAAATTAGTAATGCTATGGTTGTGAGCAAGGTTTCTTTCTCTATTTCTGCCCTTAGCGAATATTTACCCTACGTAAAATGCATTCATGGGTTTGACTGGAACTTCTCAATTTGTTACCTTTAGCTCAATGATAAACACAAGAACATGTTTATAGAGGGTGGTTTAGTTTTTCCATGGTATCTAAGGTATTATTCATCCCAGCAAGGCTTATTATCATAAGAAAACTATGCCTTCATATTGTGGCGTGGGGCAAGGAACGTAATTCACAATAGCTACTCTAGAAAAAAAGTTAATATAGTTTTATTTATAGTTTGAATAAGGTTGGTAATTCTTGTAATGTAATGTTATTGTTTTTATCATTATATTGGTGATCGCTACATGTTTCAATATCATGTGATTCTAATGAATGTAACATTTTCTCAGATAGCAATGTATGTGTTTGTTCTACTAACTTGTTGCAGAAGCAAACTATGATATTTCAGTGATAATTTGTAAGTAACTTAATGAACTTGCATTATTTACTTGAATGGTTGGGTACTAGGTCAAGCTTTTTCCATGCTTATTACATTTTCAGCTATTAAAACTCAAGCAATTAGGGTATTCAAGATTATTGAAGGTGTGCCTAGAATGAATAGAAACAAGGAGATATAGTTACATTAGTTGTGCTAGAAGAATGAACTAGTAATACAAGGGTATGTCCTTTCTCTTCTTCTTTTTTTCTCTTGAGCTCCCATAGGTTATGGGAATCACACAACAACAATGACAGAAAATTTTGCAAAGCAGCAAAGCTTGCAAATATTAAGAATTTTCAGAAACCTTGGCAGAGGTAATAATTAAAATCTAACTCAAAGGGATGATCTTCTATATTAACCTTTGATTAAAGTATGAAGTGAATTCAATTTTATTTTAATCTTCACTGGTTACTGTGTAGGGTCAAGTAACTAGAAATTTAGACACAAACACACTTTGAACATGAAATTTTCCTAAACCCAAGTGGTAGAACAACCCTAGGCCAAAACAAAAAAAAGGAATTATTTTCTTGTTTAACAATCCATAGTTTCTTTGTTGCTTAGTTAACTCTTTCACTCACTTTCTTTCTAGAACCGTAAATAGACCCTTAATGGTTGCAAATAGAAGGAAAACATAGATATTTCTTTTGAAAAACTTAGAAAGAAAGGGAAAGAAAAAAAACCTGAAAAGCATATGCAATTGCAGCTCTATCATGCCTGGCTATCACACCTCTACTTCCCTCTTTTCTCTATGGCTCCCCTTTCCTATCTTCTCACACCTCTATCCTTCACTTTACCGTAGCATCATGTCTTTGAAAAGAGGGATATCATAGGGTTTTTAAAGAGATTTTCTTGACCATTTTCCCCAAGTGACTGGGATTTTAGATGCTTCTTAGACATGGGTGCCATACCTCCATTAATGAGTAGTTTGTCCTTCATTTAAGCGCCCCTCTCCTCATAAATGAGGATTTTATCTGGTTCGATGGTCATCAAAACTACCCTTTGCGTTGGCTAAAACCTACGACATTCTCCTTTGAAAGTTTTTATTTTATTTTATTTCCTTTTGCTTTATTTCATTCGTATGTATCCCCTTGTGATTTCTTTCTATTTCTCTTTTCTTTTCTCACCTTCTCCTTAATTAGGTTTTATTTTATATTTTTATTATTATTTTATTTCATTTTTACTATATAATTTCTTTTAAATTCTTTTCCTATGTTTTATTTGTTTATATGGTTTTCGAATGGTGAGGTAGGGATTTAAAATGGTCAACCTTATTTTTATTTATTTACTTATTTTATTTTATTTTATATGGATTCACCTAATGGATTGATTCAAAAATGTTCACAAGGTAATAAGAGGATTAATTGACTCATCATCAAGGCAAAGGAACTTACATAGGTCAAGTATTATTGATGGTGGTTGATAACTCTAAATTTAGGTGGAGTAACTAGAGTGACTCAACTGCCAACTAGTCACACTAGGCTATTATATTTTGATAACATATAAATACATCCATGCCAAAATCAAATAACACCATTAAATTCATAATAATCAATTATTTAATAGTTATTTCAAATGGCCATTTAAAGTATTTAATCTATCATATTAATATTTAAGTTCTTATGATCATCAAAATAAAGGGTGCAATCATAGTTTTAGGTTCAAGGTTTCGTTTTCAACCAAATTACATCAGTTCGACAGACAATTAACACAAAATTAAGTCTAATGTTTACAAGGATGTGACACTTCAGAGACTCGTAGTTAGTGATAAAAATTCAAAGGGACATCAGCTACAAAAAATGTGCGGATGTGATCCTATTGCCACATGGTGTGGGACCCAATCAAAGGATTTGAAGCCTTCAATATCCAGGTGATCCTGAAATCTCAGAATGTTGCAGTGGATAGAAAGACAATGGTTTGTTCTTAGTTTGACCCAATGATAGACCTGCTATTAAATAAGCATGTAGTGTAAATGATTGTAAGACTAGCCATCCTTGATAATGATCAAAACTAGCAAGTATTTGAGAGTGATGCTCATATTGCCATGTGTCATTCAACATTCTAGTGAATTTGCAAAATAATTACAACCTAAAATTGAAGAGGCTTATGGAGACCAGATTATCCATCTTAGAACCAACAAGCTTTTGGAGGGTTTAATTACTCTATATAATCTTTTTAATTATAGTGACATCAAAAATAACAAAAGAAAGTTCATTGCTGACAAAGGTGATTACTCTAATCTAGATGTTGGAGGTGGAAGGACACTAAAAGTTGGAAAATATGTTCCTCAAAAGGATAAAGAAAGGTTAATATCTTTTTGCAATGAGTATGATAGAGTCATAGCATGGACCTATGATGACCTGAAAGGTTATGACCCCTGTGTGATCCAGCACACTATAGACCTAATTAAAGGAACCAAACCAACCCGCCAAAAGTAGAGGCCAATCAACCCAAAAATAGTCTCTCATGGCCCAAGAATTGAGAAAGCTTATAGACTCCAGGATCATTTATCCAATTAAGCATTCTACTTGGGTATTTAATTTGGTCCCTGTCTGAAAGGAAAATGGTCACATCGGGCTCTTTGTGGATTTTAGAGACCTAAATAGAGCATCTCTAAAATATCACTATCCCCTTCTTTCCATGGAGTAGATTCTTCAAATTATGGCAAGGTCAGAGATGTTTTCCTTACTAGATGGTTTCTCTGGATACAATCAAGTAAAGGTTAAAGAGGAAGATTAACATAAAACTATGTTTACCACAAAGTGGGGAACATTTGCATATTCCAAGATGTTTTTCGGTCTTTCAAATGCGGGGACCACCTTTCAACAAGCAATGGATATCGCTTTCAAGAATTTGATCAACTTGATCATCCTTATATATCTAGATGACCTTATAATGTTCTCCAAGTCTAAGGAGGACCATTTCAACCATTTAGAAAAGATTTTCCAGAGGTACCAAGAACTTGGGGTGTCCTTGAACCCCAAGAAATATGTTTTTAGAGTCTTGCAAGGCAAGCTACTTGGGTATATGGTCTCCAAAGAAGAAATTTCCATCGACCCTGAATAGGTTAAGGTCATCAAGGAATTTCCCCTACCAATGAATAAGAAAGGAGTCCAATCTTTCTTTGGCAAGATTAATTTTGTCAGCGGATTTATCTTTGACTTTGTTGGGATGGTCAAGCCTATCACCCTCATGCTAAAGAAAGGCTTAGTTTTCAAATGGACCCCCAAGGGTAGAGCCACATTTGAAAAGATTAAAGAAGCAATTTCTTATGCCCCAATGTTGGTTAACCCTAACTTTTACAAGGACTTCATCATGTACATCTATGGGGGTGAACATAGCATCATGACAATGCTTACCCAAAAGGATAAGAAGGGAAAGGGAGAGCATATGATTTCCTTCTATTCAAGGACCCTGCGAGGGTACGAGACCAAGTATAACTTTATTGAAAAATAAGCATCCTCCATTGTGAATGGTCTCAAGAATTTCAGACACCTAGTGTCGGGGAGCAAGATAATGGTTTATGTGGCTCATTATAGTGTAAGGGAAAACATCATGGAGGGTGAAATTAGTGATAAAAGAGCAAACCGGATCACGAATATTTTGGAGTATGATATCGAGGTGCGGCCAACAAAAGTGATTAGAGGAAGAGGACTATGTGAATACTTGGTTGAGAAAGTTAAGGCTCCAACTAAAGAGGAATGTCTCGAATAAATTCTAATGAATCAGTTTGAAGCCACTGAATCTTGCGTTGATGATAGAACCCATTTCATGTTAACTGGAAAGTACCCAGAAAGCCTTCTACCTAATAAGAGAAGATTTTATATATTGCAAGGAGAAAAATATAGGCTGGTGGAGGAAATTATTTTCAAAATAAACTCTGATGGAGTACTTCTTAGATGTGTCGATATTCATCAGGCTAACAAGATCCTACATGAATTCCATAACACTCCCGCAACTATTCATTTCTTAGCTCAAACGATCACAATAAAAATCATGTGTGCGAGATACTATTGGCCAACATTATTCATAGATTGTCATAATTTGGTTAAAAAATATCTACAGTGCTAGTTCTTTGTTGGCAAGCGAAAAAATTTAGCCATGCCTCTGTGCCCAGTTGTGGTCGATGAGCCTTTTGTGTAGTGGGGTCTGGATTTCATCGGAAAGATCAATTTGACATCTAGAATGGATCACAAATGGATCCTCACTGCCATGAATTACTTCACTAGATGGTCGAAAGTAGTCCCACTAAAAGGCACAACAGAGAATGAGATCCTTGGCTTCTTGGAAGAATTAGTAATGAGGTTTGGTGTCCCCAAGACTATAATATCAGATAATGAAAGAGCCTTCCTCAAGGAAAAAATGTTTGAATTCTCATTAAAGCATGGAATCTTCTAAAAACTTCCTCTAATTATTATCTGCAAGGTAATGGGCTAGCAGAGTCCACAAATAAGAATTTGATCAGATTGATCAAGCGGATTGGTGTACAGCATCAAAGAGAATGGCATATGCATCTAAGAACAACACTTTGGGCTGATAGGATCACCCCAAAATAATTTCTAAAGACATCACCATATGAACTGGTTTATGGGAAGGAGGTTATTTTACGCATCTCCATGGAAATCCCTACATTACAATTACTCAAATTCGTCGAGATAGAAGGGAATAGAGCCATGGATGTAAGGATGGGTGAGTTTCTCAAGGTGCAAGAGGTCCAGGATAAGGCTCATGATGCCATGATAAGCCAACAAGGGGTGGTGAAGAAATGGTTTGACCAAAAGACTTTAGACCCTAGTTTTCATGAGGAAATTTGGTACTGAAGTATGATGAGAGAGCCTCTAAGTTGGGTCAACATGCCAAGTTCAACTCGCTCTAGAAGGGACCTTTTCACATTGTCAAATGCAAAGAGAGAAATTCTTTCAACCTTGAAGACTTGGAAGGAAATGCTTTAGAGATTCTAGTTAACGAGATCTATTTAAAGAATTTTTATTGATCGTTTGTCCCTCAGAAATTTTCCTTTGTAAATATGTTTGTTTGATTTTTTCCTGTGTTTTCCTTTCAATAATTGTTGTTTGCACATGTTTTTGGTCCTTTTTCCAAGTGTCTTGTTGTCCTTGGCATTCCTTTTGAGTGTATCTTGAGAGATTTTCGTCAACACCCTTTGGTAGCGGGAATTTTTTATTATACAAAAATTAGTTAGTTGGATTTTTGCTCCACACGCTAGCCAAAGTTCCCAAAAATATGGTGCATCAAGTTGTTTGTACTTCTTTCTATTAGGGGGTGTGATCTTCAAGGTATCAAATTAAATTTGCATGATTTGATGTGATGGGGGTTGATTTATTGTCATTTCAATAAGCTTTTAACCATAACAAAGAGAAAGAAACAGTCTAAGTTTGGCGAAGAAGTGTTTCCAGAGCTTTGAGAAGAGCCTAAAACGACTGTAGTGTCCAGAAAGTCACCAATTTTTTCTGAACAATGCAAATAATTAGCAACTGGAGGAAGCATCAGCAATGGACCCAGAGGAATAAAATTTTTGCACTAGTCAGGGACAAGCAACGACACAAGAATCGTTTCTTGATAGCAGGTCATATGCTTCAACTCCTATACAGGAGAAAGTTGAACTTCCCAATATAAGAACAATGACAAAGGGGAAATGGAGAGACTCTTCATTGGTGTTAGATTTTACTGACGAAATCTACAAGCCTAAACTGAACAAAAATACCAAGGGCCTCCAAGAAGTTTTGCAGGCTAGAATGGTTTAAAAGGTGAAACAAAGGGATTTCAACTCCCTCAGGTTTACGACATGGGCTTCAACACTGCCTAAATACATGGTGTTGTTGGTGCACCCCTACCTAGAATTGGTGGGTGTATATGCCCAACTATATGACCCAACTAGCAAAATTGTGACGAGTGAGAACCTTAAGCTCATAGTTAGTGTCTCAGCAATCTGAGACATGCTCTCCATTCCCCATGATCCTGTTGTAAAAGTGTGTTCACCAAAAGGAATGGAAATATTCTGGTCAACGAGAAATTCCTAGCTCAAGTTTCTCAATTTTGAGCTTGGAAGAGATCGAAATGAAACCCAAATGCCTAAAATTTCACTTGTCCTTAAGGGATTCCATAAAGATATGTAAAATGCATTGTCCATGCTTTCCTTTATTTTCGGCCTTGATAAAGATGAACTTGTTCATGAGTCCCAGCTGGGGGTAGCCTTCCTTTTAAGGAAGCAGCATAGTTTCAGGATAGATTTTGCGAATGTGATTGCGAACAACATGCACCAACAGTTGGTGAAGTTGTAACAACCCCGATGTTCTGCTCAATGAAATTTATAATGTTTTCACCTCAAGTGAATAAACCATGATGCCAAAACATAGCAATAAAAAATTTCTTTCCTTAATGTAAATTACATGCACATTTGAAACAAGCACTATTCCAAACTTCCATTCACTACAACAAATCCCTATGATTAGCTCCCTTTTTTGCTCCGTTTTTTTGCTTCCACCCATTGTTTTAATGTATTTTTCTCCATTTTTTTCAAAACGTTGGCACTATTTATCGGGATGGCACTATTTTTTGCTCTTTTTGCGTCGATCAGAACAAGTAGGTGCTAAATTAGCCGAAAATTAGCACCTAAATTTGTGCCTAAATTAGCACCTACATTAGTGCCTAATTTAACACCTAATTTAGCGCCTACTTTAGAGCCTACATTAGCACCTAATTTAGCGCCTAATTGAGTGTTTTGATCTAGCAGGGATTAAGGGTTAAGGGATTAGGGGTTAGGGTTTAAGGGATAAAGGGTCAAAAGATAAGGGATTTGGGGCTTAGGGATTAGGTAGTTTAATGGTTAATGGCTTAGGGATTATGCTTGATATTATGTAATCTCTATATAAACTTTGATAAAAAATAATAAAGGTATGAGTGGAAGGGTGTACCAAAACTTTGTTGGTGTAACTTGTTGGAGCAAAAATTTCTTCCTCAGTATCCACTAGCCATCATCTGCCATCCACTTTCCATCTACGTCAAAATGCCAATTGTCTCTAGTTTCACTTTGTGTTCGGCATGAAATGTAACAATTCGTGTGACAAGATCCATACTATCACCAATTTTCCCTTTGTATATGCCCATTTATTCCTCTAGGTAATCATAAACAGAGCAAATTTTGCCTCTACCATAGTACCGCAACATCAAGATAAAGGCAGCGCGGGTTAGCAACTTCCAAGTCATGAAATAAGCCTTTTACCACCACACCACTAGGAGATTGTATAACATATGCGATAATGTGGTACTCACCGCCACCCCACGGGGAGAATTATAAGGCAATCCGGTAGCACAGTACCCACCACTATCCCGTAGAAGGAGATTCAAAGGGGTGCGGTATGGCAGTAAGTAATAAAGAAATATAGTATACACCACTATACCACCATGTGGGTGAGCAACATATGTGATAGAGCGGTATACACCGCAACCCCATAACAAGAGGTTTTAAGCAAGAAGGTAGTGTGGTAAACAACAGAAAAGAAGGGTAGACACCACCATGCCACAGATGGTGTAATTAGCAACGACAGTGGTATGGTGGACTAGTTGTGGCATCATTACAAACTACGGTAATAAATGTAGAGAATCATGTTAGCCACCCCAACGCACAAATCCAACGGTGTAAGATTAAATGTGAGGATTTGAGCCTATTGTGAAATTATTTGACGAAGAGTTGGCATTAAAATTGATATGACTGAATACCACACCATTTAAAGACAAGTAAGTTTTCCCAATATCACACTCAATTGTAGTGCATTGGCGTGGAGGGAGCTAAGGACACAAGAAGAAGAAGTCCTACAAGCGTCAAATACTCGGGTAAGTACACGAAAAAATCTTTGAAAGAGCTCAGTTAATGTAAAAATCTTTCAAGGTTTTTCCATTTGAAGCCATGGTAGAGAAAATTGAAATATGCCTCCTAAAAGAAAACAATCAGAAGTAACAGAAGGTCAAGCCAAAATTAAAGATGAAGAACCTAAGGTAAAGAAGAGACCACTCCATCAATCCATATTAGATATACTTCCAGGGTCCACTAAAGAGGGTAATAAGAAATTTCTTGTGGACACCGCACAGGGTTGTAGGGATGCCATTATTCCCAAGTCTGGATGGGACCTGTTTTGGTATTTTTATAGTAAGAGGAATGAGAAGATTCCAGTGTCAAACCCTTGGATGTTTGATTTAGCAAGGTTGATTGTCCCAAATGTGTTTGTTGATGTAGAGTTTATCAGACTACTAGCCAAACACTATCACTCTACTACCAAAACAATGAGGTTCCCAAATGGCTCAATATTAGTAGAAGTAACCAGAGCAGCTATTATTGAGTGTTTTGACTTAAACAAGCAGGCTCTAACCAAGATAAATCTGCAAAAAAGTGAGGAAGATTATGCCAGGTTAAGAAGGACTTATAGAAGTGATGAGCTACCCCTGTATATGAAAAGGGGCATTGGTAACAGAACAATCCTCATTTCTACTTCCACTATTGAACCATTTATTGTGACAGATTTTCAATATTACTTTTTGAATACGTATTTTTCTCTTTGCCAAGTGCTAGGGATGGATTCCCAAGATAAAATTTCAATAGGCCTAATGATGATGGCCATGAGAATTCAAAACCCTAAGACTAATATTGAATATGACTTCGCTTCATACCTCAAGAGGGCGTTGGATGATCAATTCTCACAAGTCATAGAAGATAGAGCTCCTCTTACTTTCAGGCATTATTCTCTCTTATGCCACTTGATATTATATCAGCATAGGGACCATTGGAGTAAATGAATGGACTTGGATAGATTGGATGAGTAGGGGAATCCCACACCTATTCAGAAATGGTGTTGTATTTAGGACAGCCGGTGCAAGAATTCAAGCTTTGTTGTATTCTATGAAGATTTTGTACATAGGATTTTGGGAGTCCTTGGCTATTCAATACCTAAATTTCCAACCAAAATGTTATAGTTATTGATACCTTTGGCTTTAAGACCAAAACAGGGTCATACACAGAATTTTGGAGATTGTTTCTTCCTTCCAGAAGTTACAAAAATAAGAGTTTATGGATGCCCTATTGCTCTACACATACTGCCAAAATTTGTGCCCCTCAGATTAGCATTTTTTGAATTTATGTATAAAATGATGTGGATGGAGAAGGATGTAATGCACAAGCAGAAGAAAGGAACCTTCCTACAAAACCAAACCAAGTGTAAAGATTGGACTATAGGCTTAGACACACTGGAGGAGTTATAGTATTATTTGAAGACAAGATATGCATTGAATTATAGAAAAGGGAGAACCTTTGACCCTGAAAATCATATGAACAACATAAGGCATAATCCTCTTACCAAAAGGACAGTGGCACACCAAGTAGATTATGAAGAAGATGTCATAAGAAACTACATTACTTATCATGATGTGTTCAATAGAAGGAAAAAATGGGAATATATGAAGAAGCTTGAAGAAAGGAAGAGGGAAAGGTGCACAGATTTCTTAGGATACTTTATTGAAGAAAAAGACCCTATCAAAAGAATAGATCTGATAATGGGTAAATTTGAAGAGGTATATAATAAAAGAGAAGCATATCTCCAAGAACATGGTAGTGGTGCAACTGCAGAGCATGCCCCAGGTGAAACCTCTGAACCTCCCATGGAGCAGTTGCCTCCTAAAAGATAGAAGACAGAAAGCATTGAACAATTAGTACCTAATGAGGAGATTGAAGAGGTGGGTGATACTGAAGAAGTGGCTACAATGATACAATTATTGAAAAGTGATGTTCAATTTGATCATCCCATCCATGAGACCAATGCCCATAGACATGAGGAAAGGATGGGTGATGTAGGAAAAACAAGTACATAGATACATGAAGATGAAAGGGAAATTGCAGCCAGGATATTCATAGAAGATAATGAATTCATTAATACTCCTGAGTTTAGGGATTTATGGACAAAGAAAAAGGTAAAAGAATTTGAAGAGAGGATGGAATCAGATGAAGCATAAATTGAAGAGTCAGAGAAGAATCAAATGGTGGCACATACTTTCCAGGAATTAAGAGTTGACAACATTGATATTAGCCCCCAAAGGGCTAGAGAAATGGTATTGAAGAGCAATATGCTCATTTTCCCTTGCTTAGAATTAAAGAAAAAAATTTGCTTGATCAAGTGCAGGCTCAAGAAGATCCAATGCTAGTTGAAGAATTTGATTCTAATGAAGGAGTGAGTGGAACTTGGTATAACCCAAAGATTGAAACCTTGGCCATATGGATCAAACGGAAAAATACACAGAAGCCAAAATTATTGGATGTAATTCAAGGGATGAAAGGGGCAGCAATGGTAAGGACAATACAAGATACCACCCCTCTGGAGGCAGCCACAATGACCATGCATTCGGCCATGTTCACTCAAGCGACTGTCAAGGGATTGGAGGATAGATTGAAGGAGTATGAAAAGGAACAAAGGTTCCTAAATGATGAAGTTAATAAACTGTTTATGGAGAATGTAAAATTAAAAGAACAATTAAAAGGAGCAGGACCCTCACAAGGCAAGGAAATGGTGTTATATAAGCCTCCTATTACTCTAATGGATATAGTGAGGAATATTTTTGTTGAATAGGTGAATACTCCAGAAAAGAAAGTAGATGAAGTAAAAAGGAAAGTTTGTGAAGTTATGGAAAATATTCTTGAGCACAAGATAAATTCAGTTATGGATAATCTCGAGAATGTGCATGATAGTTATAAATCACTTCAGCAGGAAATTGATCAAATAAAAACACATATGCTTGTATTGGATCCCTTGTTCAAAAGATGGCAGCCTATTCACCACACTTTGGCTAAGTTATGCAAAGTTCTATAGAGGAGTCTTGATGCTCCCACAACATTAAAGCCAACTGAGAAAATTGTGAAAATGATTGTTGATGAATTTAAGTATATACAAGGGGAGGATAAAAGGATTGTAGCAAGAATGGATTTATTCCATGCCTTAAAACAATGGTATATACCTAAAATTGTGAAAGATGGTGATCAGTTGAAAGACTTGGATGAGTGGAAGAAAGAATTCAGTCAAGTTATTCATAAGTGTGTAACTCATATACAGGAGGATGGTGATACCAGCCTTCACAGGCTAAATCTGATCATAGATGGATTAATTGTTCTTGATGCTGGATACCTAAAGTTTGTCAATGATACAAAGGCACTACTAGATAGTTGATGGCAAGCTCATCTTGCAAACACGCCCAAGATCCAAGAATATAAGTGGCAATCTGATTTCACAGTGTATCAGTGAGAGGAAAAGTACTTGGTTTCGAAGGAATAGGACACTGAGGCAAGAGCATTTGGACATTCATCATGGAGAGGAAGACTTTGCTAGATCAATGATCACAATTCTTCTACGTTGAATAATGGAGCCATACGTCAAAATGTCCTAAGCCTTGTTATCTCTTTAATTATACTAATTAAATAGTTCTTAGTAAAGTTAGTAGTTATGAAAGGTTGTCTCTTTTTGTAAAAGGCATGTAGCTTGTTGCTTCCTATATAAATAGGAAACCAAGGCCTAGTTTTGATCATCGTCATATATTATCCCATCGCCATCAGTAGTGGTAGATTATTAAGTATAGGCATATTCCATCCATCCATTTTCATATTTCAAAACTTTTGCAACTAATGTATATCATTTGAAGCAATATAATGGAGAAGACTAATTATATTTGGTGATCTATTTCAGTGTTCAGTTGTTGTGTTGATATTCATTTATATATGTTGTTGTGTTGTCTCCAGAGTGGTTCTCTTGAATTATTCGAATCTATATGATTTTTTTGGACACATTTGTTGTTTCTATGTGACTGTTTGACTAGGTTCTGGCAAGAGAGAATTAAAAATCCTTTCAGTTAATTCATTTTGATAGGTTCCTTCAAGGATTAAAATCCTTTTAAAGTAATTAATCTGATTGGTTTCCCTTAAACTAAGAATTAAAATTCCTTTCACAACATCACGGTAATTTGAGGGACTATCACTAGGATTATTAAAGAAAAGTATAGTAGCTTAGAGACCTGCACGTTTGTACAAGGTGCAAACATTTAAACTGCCCAACAATTAGAGTTAAGTTGAGTAATAGATCTTCCTATCATACAACTATATCTCCATAGTCATTATTCATCCATTGACTCCATTCACCCAATAGATTAGGCACTGGTCAAGTTAATACAAATCTCATACAAACCCTATTTACACACTCTATTCTCAAAGCATACAATAGGAATTAGTCATCAAGCCTTGCATCTACTTCACTCACATGTGCCATTGTGATTAGATTGCCTAAGTTAGATATCATCTTCCAAACTTTCAAGTCTTCCTTATCACTCAAGTACACCTGCCTAGGTTTAGCAGAGCCTAAAGAGTAGGAGGTGATCTATCATATTGCCTCGTTCGTTGGCCAAAAGTGTACTAAGAGACTGGCACCCTCTTAAGGCTCAAAACCTACACTTTTGAGACCTAACATAACTTTTGAGCTTATGAATGAAATAGAACATCTTATTATCAGATATTCTCCATGACTGTGTTATCATTCTATATTTTTCTTATGTTTGACATACTTATTTCTTCTTATATTTGAATGAATATCAGTTATTGAGCCTCAATATTGTGCTTATGTGAATGAATATGCTGATACAGTAAAGCATTTACTGTGGATGTTTTCAGTTACATGTTCAAAATTATGTTCAACATAAAAATGGATACTATTTAAAAATAATAAAGTTAACAAAGTTGATTATTTAAATAATTGTGAGTTGTGTGCATTAATATTTTATTAACTTTTGTGTCTTCACGAACATATGTTGATACAAAATGAATGGAAGAAGCATCCAAGTAATCCTATTTTTTTCTACCAACAATTCATACCAAAGATTGAACAATTTAAGGATTTTGCAATAGGTAATTTGTATCGACACAAATAATATTACTAAAGCATTTCAAAGTCTAGGCCATAAGAATCATCCTTTTTTAAACATGGATTGCAAATAATTCTGAAAATTTAGAAGTCTTGGTCATTAACATTATTGTCTCCTACAATGTCATCCAGTGTATGGATTGAAGAAAGCTCCCAAAGCTTGGTATGCAAGACTGGATAGATATCTGACAAAGCAAGGATTCAGTAAAGGTTCTGCAGACAGCAACATCTACTTCAAAATGCAAGGTAATAAGATGTTGATTGTGGTTGTTTATGTTGATGATATCATCTTTGGTGGAAATGAATGCATGTGTAAAAAGTTTGCTGAAGAAATGCAGAAAGAATTTGAGATGTCTATGATTGGTGAATTGAATTTCTTCCTTGGTCTACAAGTGAATCAAACTAATAAAGGGATATTCATTTCACAATCCAAGTATGTAAAAGAGTTGTTGAAAAAGTTTGGGATGGAAAATTCTAAACTGGTTTGTACTCCTATGGTAACCAGATGTAAGTTGAGAAAGGATGATGATTCTGCTAAGACTGATCAGAGCAAATACAGATCCATTATTGGCAGATTGTTGTATCTTATTGCTACCAGACTAGATATTATGCATACAGTGTGTCTAGTTGCTAGATTTCATGCAGATCCTAGAGAAGCACATCTTATAGCTATAAAAAGGATATTTAGATATCTTAAAGGCACACCATATTATGGATTATGGTACCCTAAGAGTAATGATTTCACTCTGAGCGCATATACAGATGTTGATTAGGCTGGATGTGTAGATGACCGGAAGAGTACCAGTGGTGGTGCTTTATTTCTTGGTGGAAGACTAGTTTCATGGTTGAGTAAAAAGCAAGACTCAGTTTATTTATCCACTGCAAAGGAAGAATATATTGCTACAGCATCCTACTGCACACAAGTTATGTGGATGAAGCAAACTCTGAAATACATTGGTGTGGTATGTGATGATCCTATTTCTATTTTTTGTGATAATACAAGTGCAATAAACATATCGAAGAATCCAGTTATGCATTCAAGAATGAAGCACATATCTATTAAGTATCATTTTCTGAGAGAGAAATTGTTGGAGAATGAGGTCAGACTGGAGTATGTGACAATAAAGGAACAAATTACAGACATATTTACTAAAGCTCTTTTGAAGGATACTTTTGAGCATCTTAGGGAGAGTTTGAGGGTTATTGACCCTCCTAACTAGGTGCACATGAAGGTGCATCAGTCTAGTGAATTCACAGATTCTCCATTTATCTAGACTGATAGATGGGTCTACTCCATAGGGGGAGTAGAAAAGGTTTTCATTCTTGTAGTATGAGTGTACTCCTAAGGGGGAGTAATCAGAATAGTTGTTCTTTTCCATTGATGTCAAAGGGGGAGAAAAGGTTATGTGTTGCCATCAATGACAAAGGGGGAGATTGTTGCAAGTATGAGCTAGTCTGGTGGTGTTATCATTAATGTTGTCATTGATGTCAACACAGTTTTGTATGTTGCATATTGTGCATGTATGGTTGAGTTGTTGGTGAGATGTTGTGAGTACATGGAGCTATCTTTATGGTGTTGCAAATGTGCTGGTTTGATGAGTTTCCAAGTGCTTTTGAGAAAATTAATAAATAAGTAAAGTTAGAAGAAGGAAGGTGTTCAGATCATGATCTAGTATGTGCTCCGCATTTCTCCTATGTTCATCCTATGCTTGTGTAGATCTGAAGGCATGTTGTTGGTATTTTTATGGTAACATATGCTAAGTTTTAGCTTCTGGTGAGAAGGTACGTGAAAGTTGTGTCCACCGGTATGTGTGTTCTACTAGCAGAATCAGTGTTCTATGGACTGGGAGAAATATTGTTGCTCTACATTTTTTTCTCCATTTCGTTTCAGATCTTGTGGATCTGGGACATGTCTTGTGAAGGTCTTTCCTATGCTATGGCGAAGAGGTTTGGATTTTGGTAATCCGAAAGTCATGTTTTAGTATTTTTGTGTGTGTCTGCACAGTCTGAATTATCTGATGAAAGAAATTTAGTGATTGAAGTATGTTGTTCTTGTTGCAGGATGTATCTGGAAGGTTCTGAAATGTATTCTCGTGCTTAAGGAAGTGTGTTGTGGTGTCTGTGTGTCCTCTTTTGGTTGGGAAGTGTGTGCATCATTGTTCATTTTTGTTTTCATTAGGTTTGGTTGACCTAGTGTTTACACTTCATTCGAAGAATAAAATTTAATTAAGGAAGCGTGTAGAAGATTCAAGAATATTATTTTTGGTCCACTCTTATTCCTTTCCACTGTGGGGATTTAGAGTTGTCGACCTAATTTGAATTTATGAAACGATGTATTGTGGCCGACTTTGGAGAAAGTTTCTAAGGTTGAGAATAGTATAAAAGAAATTCGAGTTGTGTAGTGATGCAAAGTGACGAAAGTGTGCCACAAATCATAAGAACAAAAGTGTGTGTGAGTGAGTTGTGATAGCAATTTTTTTAATTTTTTGAAGGAAGTGAACTGAAGCTTTTTGTAATCCTGCGAATGTGCTTTAATTGCAATGGTGGATCTTGTGTTCTCTTTTGTATCTGTAGGCAGTGAGCCTCCCTATTGTACAATGAGTCCTTTGTAGGTAGTGAGTCTTTGTATTTGGACAGTGAGTCCTCTTTTGGGCAGTGAGCCTTTGTATTCAGTTTATAATCTTTATATTGTGAGTTAACCCTCACCGTGGTTTTTCCCTTATTGGGTTTTCCATGTAAAAATTTGGTGTTCATTGTGTTGATTTACTTTCTGTTATTTATGTTTCATGCTTATATCTAATAACAGAATAGTGTGGTTGAAGATTTGATAAGTGATAAAGTTTTAAGATTGAATTTGTGTGACAACTGATTCACCCCCCCCCCTCTCAATTGTCCTACACCTATTTAACACTATATTGTTACCAGATGTATTTGGATCATCATTTTCTATACCATCCATATTGTTGTCTTCCATAACATCATCTAACTCTAGATTGTTGTCTTCTTGTGCCTAAACATAACCATCTTCAACATCATCATGGATGTCAATTTCTTCAATGTTCTCTAATCCCTCTCTCTCATTTTGTTGGCCATCATTGTTTTGCTCAATATCCACTAATGCATCGTCAAATACATGCCTTAATCTTGGATCATAATGTATGAAAAATATCCATTTTGGGTCCAAAATATCTTCATAGAAAAATACCTGCACATGAACGACATACATATATTAGACATATGTTATAACAATTTTATTGATTAATAATCACATGTATATATTCACAATAAACTATGAATTAATAGATTAATGATCACTACCACTTCTTGTTTGAGTTAAAGAAATAACTGGTCACAATGAATTGGTAGGATATAAGGCTCCTTATTCTCCAGTAGGAACGATGAGGAATCTATAGAAAACAATCCACTATCGGTATCATGTCTTCGTGTCCTCTCAAATGCTTCATACCATCTACACTTAAAAATACAACATTTAAAAGAGCGGTAATCCAACTCAATAATTTATTGTATTTTCCCAACATATTGTAGATTCCCTTCAATTATATTCTTATCTTTTGAGCTTGATTGACTGGATTGCTTGAAGTCAACCATGATGCCACAATCGAAGGATCATCTCTTTACATCTACACTTTCTACACGATAATGTCGACCATATGCCCACATTGCTAGATATTTCCTTGCCTGTGAAAGACCATTTATTTCAATGAAAGCAAATATAATGACGAATATTAAAATAGTTAATAGTGTCAAAATTGTAAGGAAACAACATTTTGTAAAATTCTAACTGTACCTTTCTTTCACTTCCTCTAGACATGTTGATTTCATCTTCTATTATGTTTGAATCTATACATGCATCTTCCATTTGATTTTGAATTTGTTCAGTAACCCACTATAGTGTGCAATCTTTGCCCCGTTCACCAAGCAGATCAGTGGGAAGTGGAGTATTCCTTGGGTTTGATCTCTTAAACTGTCTCCTTGCTTCTAACACTTCTCTCTTTTTATCATACAAATCAATCCATGTGTTCATAAAGTCCATGTGGTACAGAATGAACATGTTGAGTATAGCACTTTCGTCTACACCTATTACATGTCAACATGTTTATTTCAAACTCCAAATGTCACGTTGTTAATTTGACAAATAAATTACAGAGTAAATTAATGATTGCAAGAAAAACAACCACACTGATCATGAATTTACTTACTAATTTCTATTTGAACACCATTATATTGTGGTTTTTCTCCATCAATAATATCTGATGCTTGTTCTTCATCCTAGAAGCATGGCCCATCTTCAAAATCCTTACCAAGGAATTCACATGGGAAGAAAAATTCTTCATTCAATACATACCCTTCAACCATGCAACCCTCTAGATGTGCATTTTTTCGGACATATCTTTTTAGAGCTTTCATATACCTCTCAAAGAAAAACATCAACCTCATTGATACGACAACTGCCAATTCAATGTCATCGACTAGGTGTATAAGTAAATGGACTTGTAGGTCCATGAAACTTGTAGGGAGCTCCTTCTCAAATACACATACAATTTATGCAATTTCCTTCTTCCATTTTGGCACTTCACATTCTTGGGTCTCCTTGGAGGTCACCCACCTAATATAAGAATAGTAAATTAGTATGAACCTTTAGTCAAAAATTAAAATGCAATATAATATCTCTATGTCTCTCACACATGAACATTCCATATAACCACATACCTTGTAAATGTTGACAATCGACTTATGGCATTCCTTAAGTCTTTCACTATAAGACAGGAATCCCCCCTAATTGCCAATGATATGATATGCTATCAAACACATTTATGAAAAGGTCATTAGTAATTTTTTCTCACACAACAAAATATCAAAATATATTTAGTACTTAATCAATGTTACCAGTAAATGTTAAATGATGATATATAATACCTTCATAAAATTATGAAAATCATGTGTTTTAAATCTTGTGTTTTAAATGACATTTTTTAGTTGGTCTAGCTCTCTTTTTTTCAAAATCCATGGAGATTTTGCATATGTTTCATTTTCCCCATTTGGCCACAAATGTTTTCTATCAATTTTGGTACACGAAAGAGCAATATCTCTCTTTGAAGACAAGGTGTCCTTCTCTTTGCCTGATATATGTCGAAATATAGAATCTAGGAAATTTTTGAAGATGTGCATAGGATCTAATAGGTGAGATATTAATAGATCCTTCCAGTAAGGGAGCTCATAAAATATGGATTTCCTTTTCATTCGTTCTAGCATATTAACTACAACTTGTTATGGTTCTTCAATTGAATCACCCCGATCAAAAAAATCCTCCCAAGCTTTCAATTCAGCATCTTCATACTTCTTAATCCAATCACCTGGACCCATAATCATGGGAGGGCCTTTATTTTCAACTTTTCCATCAAATTGATTCTTCAGGCGATTTCTAAACTTATGATTTAGTGGTAGAAAAACCCTATTTTTGTGTAAATAAATTTATGTAGATCTTTAGAATACCACCCTTGAAATTGTTCTGCACATCTTGGACATGCAAATACCCCCTTTGTTTGAAGCCCTGCAATTCAATAAGTAATGTTAATAACATCAAAAAAAAAGTATGAAAGTTGGGATGAAAATAAATTATGAGTGTAAATACGTAAATATTTTATCTTACCAAAACAAACACCAAGTCCTGGGAAATCATGAATAGTCCAACATAGCACACTATACAACATGAAGGACCTATTTGATGGAGGACGTGATATGTCATACATTCTTATACCTTTCCATAGCAGTTGCATCTCATCAATAAAAGGCGCAAGATAAACATCCATGTTTTTAACTTGATGTTTTCCTGGAACAATGAGAGTCAGCATAAGGTGCTCCTCTCTAACACTCATTCATGGGGGAATATTGTATACTATCAATCTTACTGGCCAAACACTATAATTTGAGCTCAGGAAAGAGAATGGGCACACTCCATCAATTGCAAGACCAAACCTGATACTACAGGGTTCATCTTTGAATTTTCTTGGCCATTTTTCCTCTATGTGTTTCATTGCTTTGGAGTCGGCCAGAATTCACATGAATCCATATTTACTCATGTTCTTTGCATGTCAGTCTGTCAATTATGCAAGTGACTTGCAACAAAACATTCGTTGAAGTCTAGGTATAATTGGCATGTGACGTAAAACCTTCTTTGGAACTGTAGGACCTTGTACATATGTACGATATCTCTTCTCTTTGCATACAGGACATTCCACCTTGTTTTGATATTCATCTCTGTATAAAATGCAATCATTTTTACATGAATGAATTTTCTTATATTCAATCCCCAACTCAACCAACAATAGACGCGCCTCTGCAAGTTGATGCAAAAAATTCTCTCTAGGGAATATTTTAGTTTTTAGTGCCCTGTAAGATTGCCAGAGATTAAATCAATTGAATGTTTGACTTATGATGAACATGTTTGATATGTCAATCTATACTAGGACTGTTTATATACAATATATGGTTTTAAAATCCCCTTAAAGAAATATAAACGAAGTTGATGAATGTTTACGAATTATGTACACCAATTGACAATGCAAAGTAAGAAATAGATTTCAACTCACTTTAGTAGGGTAGTGAATCCTTTGTCTGACCAACCAAATAGTGACTTGATTTCTAATAATATTAATGTGCATGCCAGTTTTGAGGTTCTACTTGCACCCAATTTGAACACAGGTGTCTTCGTTGCTTGCTTGATGGAGTCTTTCGGGTTGTTATCATCAACATTATGTTGGTGGTAATTACCCCTACTATCATTGTTACTGTCAACCATATAATCATTATTGTCATCATTGTTTCCATCCCCAAAGAAACCTGTAAGCATTTCATTCAATCCTTCTTCATGCACTGCATTTTCACTATCATCATCATCATCATTAAGGCTAGGTGGCATGTCATTAGTGTATGTGAATCTCATCAGCTCTTCAAATTTCTCAGCTAGTAGTATTCTCTTCAATGTTGCTCTTTTCACCCTAGTATTGTTTAAAGGATGGTTTGGATCATCACGTTCAAATCTTAATAACCCAATTGGATCTTGGGTATTAGTATATGTTTCATCAACATCTTCTACCTATCAACAAACGCAAGCATTATTTAATGTTTGGAAACAATTGGATAAATCATAAATGTATCAATTTCAAAGAAATATAAGCAAATATGGCTTAAAAAATAAAAATAAAAATTGTATGAACATATATACATCAATTGAATAATGGAACATTATTTTATAGAATGCCTTTTTTATACAATAATTTAAATAAAACACAATTTTGACAACATAGTTTATAAAACATCAGTCCACACTCATTTATTATTCTTTGGTTTTCTGCCCTTAAGAACATCCTTAGGGAGACCTTGTTCTTCCCTTTTCTTTCGCGCAGGAGTGCGCTTTAAGAAGGGGTAATTAGTCAATAACTCATCCCCAATGGTAAGGTCCATAATAGCCTCAACCATTATCTATCTATCAGCCTCTCTTTCCATATCTCCATATTTATCATTTATAACATCAACAAATTGACAATTAGGTCTTACAATAGGGTCCCTTCCCTTACTACTATTTATAAATCCTGCAATATTTTTGTGTGTATGCACGTCCATCTATATACATAAGATGACCTCTTCATTTCTTTTCCACTTTCCAATTGGAGACGATTTGTATACATATTCAAATTTAGATCATATGCTGACATGCTAGGCTTATATTTTGCTAGCCTTCTCCATTCAACACTGTGATATGATGGACCATAATATGGCATTAATCTCCTAGTGGTTTGTTCTGAATTGTTTCTATGTTTAGATCCTACATGTACATTTTGGACAATAAAGAGGCCTAGATTTTCTCCATGAATATTGGAGGTTCGTATCATGTAGTTGTATCCCCAAAATTGAAACACCTCGTACACTCTAGGTAGTTATTGATCACTAGGCCAAGTGCAATATAGTCGACGATCAAATGTCTCTTTGTAAATTGATCTCAAACTTAGGGGAAAGTCATCATCTCCATCACATTCATTCTCATAGGGTATGTAGTCCACCTTCACCTTGTCTTTAAGTAAATTATGCATCTTTAAACCGGATCTTGTTTTGTTACTTGTTTTCATCAATTCCTCATCTTTCGATCTGGTATATTGGCACATATTTTTGTTAGATGTATCATCTAATAAATGATCATTTTCCTCTAGGCTAGAATTCGGTGATCCGGGAAACTTTAAACCAAGAACTTTATCCTCCAAGTATCCATTAAGAAAAAAACTAGTTATTTAAATAATATAAAACAGTGTTTAAATGAAGTATACATGTTATTTATATCAAATTGGAAAATTCCTTACCACAATTCCTATTGGATTTGAATCGATTGTAGGAGGCATACGACCAACTGGAAGCTCATCATATATGTAATGTCTTTGTACAATCGCTCGTTTGAATTGTTTCTTTCCACGACATACAAAACATCCACAAACAACAATTTTCTCAAAGTATTCATCCCATGTATTATAGTCCTAATCAACCTCTTGTTCAGTGCAATCATTTGTTGTGTCTGCAGGATCCATTGTCATATCCTCTTCCACCCACTGTCCTCTACGTGATTTAACAGTTTTAGGTCCATGTCCACGTACATATCTTGTTCTTTTGCTAGTTCAACGCTCAGGTTCTGCATTTGCTCCAATCTCCATCTAAAATAATCAACATGTATTAATTTATGTCAAGATTGGATAATACATTATAAATTTCAATAATACTATGAAAAAAGATGGACGTATCACAAAATCCCATCAGATCATTTTTTCCTAAGTTAAGCCAAAATTTGAGTACCAGATGTCCCACTTCATCTATTGTGTCCTCATTTGATATGACACGATCTATTGCCATGGCCTCATCTGGCCCCTATAATACACAACATAGTAAATAATGTTTAGTACATGTCACATATATCATTTCAAAAAATATTCTATCCAACACAAAACCTCACTTTAGTCATATATTTGACATTTTGATATCATGTTTTGGCCATCCTAATTTTCAAACTTTTCCCTTGATCATAGAATCACATTTAATCGCCATTCATGTGCATTTTCAACCAATAAGTTTGACCTCAGAGGCCTTATGGACAAAAAAATGACTTTATCTCCTCTATGTTGTAGCATTTGTGAATTCATAAACACCTTCCTCCTTTGGTTGAGGTTGCTTTCTCTTCTTACCGCTATTGCATCTGCAGATTTCTTTGTCATATCTATTTCCACCCACTTTCCTCTCTACGATTTAGTAGTTCTAAGTCATCCACGTCCTCTCTCCATAGCCTCCTCTGGATCCTGGAATACACAACAATGACAATTATCACATAACAGTTGTGCACCAAGAGAATATTGTTGAAATTATCTTGTTAATATGCTCGCTTTTCATTAAGATGCACTATGAAAAACAAAATAGGACATTGCAACATTTTTCTCTTCACAAAAAGTTTACACATGGAATCTTGACAACTAGAGCTCAAATCTTATGATTACAAGATGACTACAAATTCACATCAAAAAGACATTTATTTACAAGTTGACTACAAATAAAACCTATTAGTAATAATTTTAGTTGAACATCCCTTCCATGGTCCCTTGTTATCCTAGATGAAAGAAAACCTATTACTAATAATTTTAGTTGGTTCTCTACCTTACACTTCTTCCACAAATTCATTAAAACCGTAGATATTTTCTCTTTGAAAAATAGAGATTGGATTCATTATTCTTGATTGAAACCTACTTTACATTAGATAGTGTGAGAATATTTATCTTAGATAAGATCCAAAGCTTTAATTCTTGATTTTTTATTTTTCATGATTGGTGTTTATCCTCCATAGAGGCCGTGGTGAAAGTAGTTGGCTTCGTTATGTAGAAATCCCCTCATCAAATAAAAGCCAACAAATATTTACAAATGGCTCAATCCATATAAGACTTAACAATTTACTACAACTTTAATGAAAGATTGATACATAGCATGACCTACTTTATGATGTAAGGAAATCATATTTGTAGCCTAATATGTTATGTTTTCATGATTAGTATTGCATGGAAGTCTAGCCACTAGCTAAAACCTTTGACATCTTGATTGATTTAGCTAGCATGTATATCTTCATTAACCAAGAGAAGGCATGAGATCTAAATTTATTTGTTTGATAGGTAAAAGAGTTTGGTTTTCAAGTTACTAAAACACAATACAACCTTTTTTTAAGTTTCATCAAATTATGTTTTTATTATGTAAAGTTTCTAGGATGTGTCCATTTTTTTCCAAGCTAGTTGGTGGTATGTTGTTGTCACACTAGATTCCAATGTTATAAAACCCTTACTACTTAAACATTTACCTCAATTCCAAATTTTTGCATGAGGAAAATTTTGGTTTGGCACAACTAGGCACTAAATTAGGGGCACTTTGGCGCCCCAAAGAGATTACATTTAGGGTTGAAAGTCGGCGCTAAAGTTGGTGTTAACTACGACAACTATAGCATCGAATAATGAATCAAAAATAGAAAATTAAAAATTCTCGCATGTGTTAAAACATACCACACAACAAAAAAACACAAAACAAAACTTTCATACCACAAACTTGATGAAAATAGTTTGCCATAGGTCGCTCTCATTTTCTGTTTTGGTTGTTTTTCGTTTATTAGGTTGGTCTTGTTGTTGATCTTTTAGTTTTCATTTTTCTTGTGTGTTTGCATTATTTGGTCGCCCGATTTGATTTTGTTGCCAGATACAAAGCATAGGATAGACGGTGTCTACAGTGTTTGGTCGCCTGGTTTAATTTTTTTGCGAGATATAGAGTAAAGGATAGATGGATAGAAATCAAACCCCTGATTTCACTTTAAACATGAAAACTAGGTATGTTTTTCCTTTTGGTTCAATTTGAATCCATATAAAGATATTTAGATAGAATTTTTACTAATAGATTTGTACAAAAGGGATGCCACCTGGTAGATAATGGTCGGGCTTTGGTTGATTTGGGTTATTTTGTGGTCTTATTTTTGCATTATTCATTCCATCACAGGGTTTGAACTCTTAGAAGATATCTTATAGGCATTTAAATCCAGAAAGAGAGTCATTCAACGTAAAGCTTGCTCATAAATCACTTGTTTCTTTTAAATTGCCCATTTCTTTTAATTTCTTTGATTGGTGGCTTGCTTTCATACCACAAAACAAAACTTTCATACCACAAACTGGACGAAAACTTTCATACCTAGCAGTGTGTACTTTGTTTGCCTCCACAAACTGGACGAAAATAATTTTCCCTCGGTCGCCTCAAAATGTCAAGCAATAGAGGGAAGAGAGCGAAGGGAGTGGACTCTGGCCATAATGAGGTAATTCATTGTCAATTTATAGATTTGTAAATGTTTCCATTGTTTCTTTGATTTTTAGTTTTTAGTTTTTTATTTCTAAATTTAAATGAAGAAAATTATTTTATGTATATATATAGGGACATGAGACTGGCAAAGATAAAGAGGCATTGGCTTCCATATTGGAGGTAGAGGCAGTGAACAAATTGGATGGTGTGGACTTGACAATGCTTGCCAAATACATAGAAAAACAATCTAGTAAAGCCCCTAAAACATTGCAACCAAATCAACCGTGTCAAAGGGAATCAATTGATTCCCCAACCAATCCTAGATCGAGCAAAAGATCCAGGATGAAATCAATAACAATAAACTCTAAGAATGTGGAAAAGGGAGCAGAGACTTCCAATGTCCCAGCCACTCCTGGGACACAGATTTCTTCCACCACGCCATGGTTTGCATCTTGCATTGGTAGCTACAATACCAAGACAGAATACGATGTGGTTTTAGGGGAAATGCGAATGACAGATGCTGGAAAAACATTTGTGAATAGGTTGAAGGAATCATGCCTTCGACGGTTCAAAGACCATCTACATTTTCCATTCTCAAAGATACCCATGCACCTGCAAAAAGAAATTATCCATGACATGGAGACTAAATTTGGCACAGGTTGGTCTATAAAGAAGATAAAGCCACGAATGTCTCAAAACTGCAAGAGATTTCGGTGCAACCAAACAAAGAAGATAAAAAAACTCTCTCCTAAGATAAGGCTCAAAAAAAGGCCAATTGATGTAAGTGTCAAAGTATGGAAAGAGCTTGCAAAATCATATGAGAATTCTGATGCACAGAAGAAGTCTGGTGAGGAGATTATGCAGGTATTTGAATTTACTCATAAGATTATATCAAATTTATTAAATGAGTTTTAAATTTTATTTGTGCATAGTTAAATTGAATTAGTATATGTTTTAGGACAAGGCCTCCAAGACTAGTCTTGAATAACTTCGTGCCACATATCACAATGGCCAAAAAGGTTTATAGGCCTTGATCTATACATTTGTAAGTATATTTAATATGTTAAATGATTTTTTTTTATTTCCTAGGAAAAAGTAAATGATTGCATATTAATTAGTTTAACTAGTCCATGTGCCATGTTTTGATAGGAGGAGAAATATGGTCAGCATCCAACGCAATTTGAAAAGGAAATGTTACAAAGCAAAAAGTGGACTGATTTTGTAATCTGGATGGAAAACGAGGTATCAATAGTTGACTTTCAATAACTTAGTTGGACATTGTTGTGTTAATATGTCAATTTTCATTTATTGTGTTGAGTTGTTTATTGATGTGTAGGCTGAGTTCTAAAGTGCTTCTTTGTTGGCCCTAGATCCCACTCAATTGTCCCATTATTTCATGTTGAGGAAAAAAATATTGTTTTCCTTAAAGGGCAGTGGGTGACATTCATGCCTTATTTTCATGGCATCTTTTAATTAATGACCATGGTCTTTTAATCTCTTAAGTGTCCTCATTTAAGTTATGAGTTGTATCATTTGAGTAACTTAGTCCCATGTTGATTTGATTTATCTTCTTTTCTCTCAAACATGGTATCTCAAGGATTGCTTCCTTGGTATCTCAAGGAGTGCTTCCTTGGTATCTCAAGGAGTGCTTCCTTGAATTCATGTTGTCATTCTACTAAGTGATCCACATGCATCTTTTCCATCCTTCCTCACGATGTTTCCATTCTTTTAACATGTAAGAATGTTTTGATGCATCTTGGTAGGCATCCTATAGATCTAACACATCGTAGAACTCCTTTTGCACCAAGGTCAAGTCATCATGGATTTCTAATGCATATTCCATGAAATCACCTATGTCATACCTTGTAGCCTTGTAGTATTCCACTTGATGTTTCAAGTGCTCAATTTCCTTCTTATGCCCTTCCATTTCTCATGTCATTTTAAGTATGTTTGATTCATTTTCTTGTGTTGTGGCAACCCTATTCATAGCCCTAGCCACTATATCCATATCATCTACATCCATTACCATTGCTTCCATGTCTTCACTAAATATCAATAGTATAGTATGGCATGCAACTTATTGATCAACAACATGTCAAGTACATGCTTGGGAAAAGTATGTGGTGCCTTTGCAGTGCCATAGATCTTCCTATATGTTAACAACTCATATAGGGAGTAATCTTTTAAGTTCTCCAATATTTTGATCATGTCTTCAGACAACCTAGGGAACCTTTTCTCAAATAATAGCTCATGCAAGGGAGCAAAGAATCGGTCATAGATGTGCTCATATTTGGATGAATATTTTTTCTCCCATCAGTCCTAGCAATAAACATGGACAAAATGACATGGGATGCTCCATGTCCAATTCATCCCCAAATAATTTATTAGCTGCACAAATAATATAACACAAGTAAGAGGCTGTATAGAATTTTGGCATTGTGCCCAATGGAGGAGACTCGAGTCTCGTTATTTCATTGCACAAAGTGACAAAACAACTACCTAGTTTAAAATTGGCCCTTCTTTAAGAAACATATGTAGCAATGAGACTTAGGATTCTTGAAAATGAGAAGCATCCTTCTCTCCATACAACCTGCTAACTAGGGCCACTATGTTTTTTACTGAACCCTTGAGGTTGATGGAAGAGTACCATTTAGTGTTCCTAGAAGTTAATTGTCTAACTCCTCTTGAGCTTTAGGCTATGTTTCAGGGTTGAAAACTAGGCACTTTTGTTGTAACATCCACTTCTAGGACCCATGGGTGATGTGGCATAGGGCCTTGAACCACCACATAGGTCTTATAGAGAGAGTGTTTGGTGTAAAATCCAAATCTAAGTCCTATACAGAGAGGGGGTGGCACTAGAATCCAAGCACCCAAAAACCATAAAATAGTCCTCTCATGCATGAACATGTGTGCCCAAATGCTATATCAACCCCATACCTATGGAAGATGAAGGGCCACTCCACATATAAAAGTAATAAAGTATCTTGTGTGGGTCAAGTAGACCAAATAATCCATGCATGAGCCAATAAACAACCTCCATGATGCCTCAACATGTGTGCAAGCGTTCTATGTCATCACTATCATGCCTCAACATATGTGCTAATGCCAAATCAAGTCCCACGTGTGGTGATGAGAAGGTTGATCTATGTCAAAAAGTGATGAATGAACATGTGTGAGCCAATGGAGACCAAGTGCTCCATGGACTAATCTCATATAATTTGTAGTAGAAACTTATACATAATATGTCAATGTCTTAATAAAATAGGCATCACAATATATCACCATGGATCTTGTAATGATTCTATCGTTCATAAAAACAGTAAATCACATTCATTGTATACATCAACATTTAGAATAGAACATAGCAACTGGAAGCACAAACATGAGATGGAACAAACTAATACTGAAAACTCTAGGAATTCATTGAGATAAAAACATAGGCCTTTCAACACTTTTGTATTAAATTATATATAGCTATCAAATACACCTTCTCAATAACAGAGTTTGAGTGTAACAAAATAGAATGGAACCCCTTGTATTTGAATTTACATAGTTTATATAGATAATTACAAACTTTGAGCCATTATTAGCTCATCAAACTAACTTTATGCTCTAATTAAAATCAAACAGAAATATTTAAAACTGCTGCAAAGATTCTGGTTTGTTTGTTGGAACTGCTACAAGATATTTGGACCGTTGCTCAGAAATTAGTGGACAGATGCACGGAATAAGGCTTGTTTCTTATCTTCCAGAAGGTAGGCGAATCTTCATTCCATATTTAATAATGATGGCCCATCAAGAAGCACTTGGGAAATTATAAGCTATCATTTCACTAGTTGAAAACTCCAGATCATTATATTGAGCATATGAAAATGGAGGCAAGTAGTGCACTAATAATTTGAACTCAATTAAGAGATCAAAGTCATCTTTCAACTTATCTACTATAGACTACCCCTTTAGTGATTTGTTGAGATCTTCAAATTTAGAGTCTTCACTTCTACATTTGGCTAGTAATTCCAAATATTGATTTTGAGGAATCAAATACTGACGATCATCCCAAAATGATGGCAAACCTTTCTTAAACAGATTAGTGAATCGAGCCTTGAAACCTACCACTTTTTTTAGAAGTTCATTTTCCTTATTTTGCACACTTTCCATTATCTGATGCTTTCCAAAAAGTCTTCGGGCATCCAATATAATACCTGACCTATCATTTATCCCCAATGCTTGCAAACCTGCCCTGGAAGTAGCATTCATAGTATTGATAATTTGATTTGCAAGGTCTCTTGGCATATGGATGAGCTCTTCTCTTAAATCTCTACACTTGTGATTACTAGACACTTCTTGCTAGGATGAAGAAGTAGCCCAGGCTTCTTGCAATTAAGTTCTTCACGTCTATGTCACATCTATAATCATGGCATTGTTTGGATTTGAAGTCTCGTGTAGGGAACCCAAGGCTTCAAAAATGGTATCTTCCATTGGCTCAAAAGCATCTATTTTTTTGCAAACAATCTAAGCTCTTTAATATTAGCAATCTGTAGAAGGACCTTATTGTGCCTGAGGCATTCCATTTTTAGAACTAATATTGATCATGGTTGCTTAGTATCTTGGATGTGCATGAAATCTATATTTTCTATAGGAGACTAGAGTTGTGCCCATAATTCTCATTCTTAATGGTGTTGGAGATGTCATTCTACTTCCATACTCAGATTCATTCAAAATTTGGTCATAGATATGACCTTGACAATCCTCAGGTTGATTTTGTTCTGGCAGGTATATGCTGCTGAAAATACCACAAACTCTTTTACTTTTTCTCATGCATGCTTATTAAGACACCATAACATAGGGATTTATTCCAAAGAAACCACACCAGCCACCAAATCTCAATCATCTATAAAAGGCATTAAGGAGCTAAGGTGTGATGAACCCTAGCTTCAAAAGTTCAAAAATTCCCTATATTTTGTGCACTAACAAGCTCCAAAGTCTGGCCTCCAAATATATTGCCAAGTCACTATACGTAAGGGTTGATTTAGGTGTAGAAAGAAAGGTTTGCTTTAGCCTTAATAAGTTTGCACATTCCATCACAATATCAAACTATTGATTGTTGGTATGTGTGAGTCTTTGGCACTATATAGTCTACTCCAACCCTAGATCACACTATTGTCCTAAATATATTGTCCCTTTGGATGGCTTCATGTTGGAAATAGAGCTCCAATGAGGTTAAGAACTTAGGGAAAAGTGACTTTATTAAAATAAAAGACAAAAAGGGCCAAAAGTGGCGAGGGAAATATAAAAAGGTGAAAAAGAGAAGTTCTCTCCTCATTCTACACTAATAACTTTTTGAAAATTACTTGGAGATCTCTTGGTATTGGAGAGGCTAAGGTTTGGAAGAAACCCTTGCATTATTCACTGGTTTCAGTGGTGCAAGATCCACCCTAGCTAGTCAGTAGTGGAAGATCATTCAAATTTTTTTGTTGGATTCAATGTTTTCAGGACAATAGACTGTTGGTTGATATTAGAGGAAGTTGTGAGGACTGGAGGGAGATTTCTTGAGAAATAGAGGGTGCCTCTCTCATCTCTATTATCATGTGGACAAGTTGGGCTCTATTCCCTTCACTATGAGCATGAAAAATTCTATTTTGGAAGCATGGGAACCATATCTATTATGTTGGGCGAGTTCCCTTTAAACCTAGGTGCATTTCCTTCATTATCTAAGTATGTGGGAACTTATTCTCCTTGGCTAGGTGCATTTCATTCCATTTGGAGTACTAAAGGGCCATAGCAACTCTTGATCTTAGTGTTGGGTGACTTTAATCCTCAAGTAATAGAGCATGGGCCTACACTACTTAAATCTGGGAGCTTTTTATCCATAGAACTATTGGTTGTCATTGTTTGTTGGTGTGTGGGACTTATATTGCCATTGTTGGGCACATTTGGAAGCATTTACCTTGGGTGTTTTCCACATCACAAGAGATCACTCCTTGTTGGACGTGAAATTGATGCTTAGGGACAGCATGGGGGTAGTTATCTTAGTGTCGGGTGTTCCCTGATCTATCTAGAGGGATCATGAAGCTCTTGGGCACTAAATACAGTCAAATAACAATCAAGAAGGGAGCTGAATATTTCATCTGGGCGCAAGGAATGGAGAGCCAACTCTAATCAAATCCCTAGGTGTCATTCTTCTTGTTTCTTATGTGTATTCAAATCTGCTATAAATAACAAGGGATTTTTTGAATATATAAAGTTATATTGTTGTTGCCCCTTATTGTTATTTGCATGACAAAGCGAATTAGATAACAGTCCTATGATTTTTTTTTGTGAAGTTCATAATTCTATTGCTGAAAAAGGAAATATGTGCATAGATTACAGAACTAGACCCTTTTGGTCGGGCTGGCACAAAAAAGAGTCGAACCAGAGACTAGTTGGGGAGGCTTGTATATGAAATTCAGGATTCTCTACTTGACACAACCAAAAAAACATGGTTCAGTTTTAAACCGCTGCCCTTCATAGGGAAACCAGCGTACATGATTTCGAGAATGATAGCAAGACATGAAATATAAGATTTTGAAACAAAAAAGACTAAAAAAACCCTAACAGAGAACAACTAGACTGTTGGCTTATAGCTTGGAAATTCTGGAGGAACCAGGGTTGGATCGCTCCCAAATTCAGGCAAAGGATCGAAGGTGATGATGCAGCCATGCTCCTCCTTGCACTCTAGTTATGATTCCATGCTCTTCCCTTGCATCCACTTCTCATTCAGCTCATTGCTCTGAGTAGCAGGATGAAGGTGCTCTTGCCCCTTGGCCTAAACTAGTGCTAGAGATGGGTGGGAGTCTTCTAGGGAAGCCTTTGACGGAATGGGTTGGTGAGCACCCAATCCATCTGCCAAGGTGTCCAGGTGTGCCTTGGCCCACTCAAGAGAAAAATGGAGATTGTGGGCCGAAGAAGTAGCCCAAGCTTCTTACTGTTGCTGAGCCAAGAGGGTCCATCCCAGAATGTTTTTGAGTGCCCAATATGGGTTGACCACCCTGGGGGGATTTGCAGATTCCTATTGCATTTCCAAATAAGTAGCCTCATGGTTGTCAATCTCTTCACGAATGTGCATGGGAATACTTGGGTCGTAATCTCTGTAGAATTCCCAAGACTGATAATTGTTGCCTTTGCCTCCTCGCCCCACACTACCGCAAACCAGTCTTTGTCGCAGACAAGGTGCCATGACAAGCTCCAGAATGCCACAAACTGTAACCTGCACTAAATTGGAAGCTCCCATCGCTAGCTCCACTTGAATCCGAAAGATTATTTGTCATCCCCATGCTAAGCCTCGGTCCATTGAAAAGAGGAGGCCCAAATCCAATGCAAAATCCATCAAAGTGTGTTGTCTGAAGGAACATTTACTCTCCATCGCTGCCAATACTAGAGGGGGGAAACAACAACCCACGTAGAAGTGAGGGGCATTAAAAATTGGAGTTAGATGGATTGGCGGACCAGGTGCCCGCGTACCTTGGCCTACTACCATGTTGTGTACCAGTTGTCTCTAGATTGTGGTCATCGATTGTCGTGAGGGGAGGGTCGGTTTTCGGCACAATTTGTTGACGAACACCTGCATCCGGGGATAACAGTTGTATGATTGTGGTGAATGCTTAGGTGAATTAACACCTCAAAAGACACTATTTAACACTTTAAACTCATACCAACACCTATATCCAACTAAAATCAACAAACAGAGATGACATGTCAAATGTTTGACAATAGTCCTCACTCAGAAATGTGGTATTAAAAGGGGTGGAAAAATTAAGATCAGTGGGAGTGGTATTAAACAACAGTAAAAGTTTGTTTCTGTAGTAATTTAGTAAGTATAACTGAGTATAACTAATATCCCTTGCTTCACTATTCCAGGCCAAGCATGAGAGCAAAATCATGGTTCTGAAGGAGAAGCTTCAAAGGATTCAGATGCTTTTTGGTGAAGACATTTCCTCTTACCTTAGAAAGGTTAAATTTGGTCATTATGCTTCAGGGGAGATTTCCTGAGATG
Source organism: Sequoia sempervirens (assembly GCA_007258455.2). Taxonomy (NCBI): domain Eukaryota; kingdom Viridiplantae; phylum Streptophyta; class Pinopsida; order Cupressales; family Cupressaceae; genus Sequoia; species Sequoia sempervirens. The sequence continues at coordinate 233,570,286 of VDFB02270651.1, read as the reverse complement.
GGTGGTATCTAGACAGTGGTGCCACATGCAACATGATAGGGGAGTGTGATATATTTTAGCCACCTAGCTCAGTAGCTACTAGATGCTTGGTGAGATGTGGGATCCACACAGAAGGAGCAGTTGGTAGAATAGAGGGTTCAATTGTATTTCAGTTAGAGTCAGGATGGACTCTAGCCTTTCATCATGTTCAATATGTTCCTCGTTTGAGAATGAATGTCCTCTTAGTTTCAGTCTTCGAGGATCAAGGCTATACAGTTGAGTTCATAGGACACTCGGTACAGTTATGGCTACAGGAAGTTGTGTATGTTGAGGACTCCATCATACTGGGGATCAGAGAGTGACGATTGTACCGGGTATGGGGTCAACCTCTTCGTCAAGAGGGACATAGAGCTAGTTATGAAGCATTTTTTAGGTGGTAGGAGGACCGCCTTAGCAGACCCACTTGGTGGGAATGGACCCAATTGGAAGAGATGGGATACTCAGATGAATTCAGTAGAGCTTTAGCAGGTAGCCACAACATAGATGAGGTCAAGTTTCCAGATTCAAAGGAAGCAAGTTGCTCCAATTCAAAGAGAGTAGTAGAAGCTACAGAAATAGATCATGGAGGAGGTAGCTCCAGCCAAAGTAACTCCCTGCTAAGAGGGACTATTAGTTTTCTATGTAGCGAGGTCGTTACTTTCACATTGGGTGTGTCTAGCAATGTGAAAAGTACCTTTATGTATCTCATCCATGGCCAATGGGTTTCTTCATTCAATAGGTATGGAATCTCTACAAATGCAATTTCAAGGCATATCATTGTACCTACCGCTAGGCATGTTATTATATACCCGAGTGTCTGGTGTGATTACCCCATTGATTTACTTATCTCATGCAGATAGAAACACTAATATTTGAGTATCATTGCACAAATTTAAGGATTTATATACATCCCTATATGTTCAACTAGAAAGAACATATCTTAAAAGCTCAATATCCTTGATCTAATCTCTAGTTAAAATCATAATAAAATTTGACTTTCAATATTGACTCTAAAATATAGAGACATATAGACTAGTTAATTCTCAAAGAACCTTTGAAGCATATTACAGTGCTAAAATGTCCTAGAAAAATATCCATTTCTGAAATATAGGAGAAGATATATAGACCAGTTAACTCTCAAAGGATCTTTGAGGAAAACATAATCATATATAGCACAAAATGCAGAAAGTTGGCACTTAAGGTTATGTAATAGAATTTACAGTTGATAGTTAAATTGTATAACAAATTTTTTTATGATCTTTACTAACGTTTATTAGAATTGTTGCATGTTTTACATCATTGGAATGACATATTAGCTATAAAAAATTTGAAATTTTATTATGGTATGTGCACTTTGATATGATGTAATATGATTATGGTTTTGTTTCATATGTTGTAATATTAGATATATAATAGAAAAATAAATTATTACATGAAATAAATAATAACTTTTCATTTTAAATGTTTTTTTTTGCAGAACATGGGTCTTCCAGAAGATCAAGATGATCCTCATGATATAGATCCATAATATGTTGGTTCTGGTATGGATCACATGGCAGAGGATGATGATGACACATATACAATAGACACTGAGGCCAATTACGATGATGATCATGATGGTGATGGTGATGATGAGGAAGTTGTTGGTAGTAGCCAGTGACATTCATGATCATATATATTGCATCAATGGATCATTGTTGATATATCGTTATGATGCCTCTTTTCATGGTTACTATCATATGTATCATTTTCACTTATGTCGACTGTTGGACATGTATCATTTTGACATGTTATTGATCTATTGGCATATTTGAATTTCACTTGATTTAGTTATATATGATGATGATCTTATCAGTATTAACTTGTCAATTTATATATATTGAAAGTGCTTGATGATTTTTGGATGGATATTTACTACGTATGATGATTTTAATTTACTGCTCGGGATGGATGTTGTCAAAATCAATTAAATTATAGATGATGGTCATGTTATAATAATTATCTTGTTATTTTATATATATTGGATATTGTTGTAGATTTTATTTTGATGGAGATTGAATAAGTATAATGATGTTAATTTGTATGGATGTCCATTTCCCTAAAAATTCTTTATAAATGTTATCCTATAAAATATTTCAAATGCTTCAAGGGTCTTTAGGTGGATGGAGCGCAGATCAATGAGTTAGAGAATATTCTATCAAACAGGCCTGTGAGCTTGTCTCGCAAAGAGGATAGAATAAGATGGAGTTGCTCAATACCTAGGGAGTATCAAGTTAAGCTAGGCTATAAAGTGAAAGATGGGGCAGTTAGAAAGCAAGATTGGCCCACTCACCTTTTTTGGAACAAATCTTGCCTCCCTAAGGCTGAAGTTTTCACATGTTTGGCTTTGCAAAGGAAGATCCTTACAGAGGATAGGCTAAAATCGGTAGGGGTTCAAGGTCTCGATAGATGCCCTCTTTGTAAAGATGGTGAAGAATCAGTTGATCATCTCCTCCTTTCTTTCTCCTATAAAGATTTTTGTTAGAAATTCTTTATGAGTAAATTGAACTGGAACTCGCCTCTGCCAGCAGATTTAAGGAGTTATTTCAAATGCAATATGACTTACTCTATAATCATATGAGTTATTTAAGAGGCATGATATATTTAACTAATTAAATTGAAATAAAACATATTAAATTAATGAATGGAAGCAAAACAAGAAGCATTTTTAGAAGCAAAAAAGGAAGCAACAATGAAAGCCAAACTAGAAGCAAACCAGAAGCAATCTTGGAAGCAAAACTTGGCGTTATCTAGGAAGCAAAAACAGAAGCAATTTAGGTAGAAAACAAAGAAGTAATAATGGAAGCAATTTTAGAAGCAACAAAAGATGCAATAATAGAAGTCATATTAGAAGCAACAAAAGATGCAATAATAGAAGTCATATTAGAAGCAACAAAACACGCAAAAATGGAAGCAAAGCTAGATGCAACAAGCAATGTTATATCGGAAGCAAAATTGGAAGCAAAACCGGAAGCAAAATTGGAAGCAAAACTGGAAACAAAAATGGAAGCAAAATTAGAAGCAAACCTGGAAGCAAACCTGGAAGCAACACAAGAAGCAAAACCAGAAGCAAAATCGGAAGCCAAACTGGAAGCAACAAAGGACGTCATAATGGAAGCAAAACTTGGCATCAATTAGGAAGCCAAAAAGGAAGCTATTTTCGATGCCATACCAAAAGCAAAATAGGAAGCATGACTTGGAGCAAAACTAGAAGCAAAAATGGGAGCAGACATGGAAGCAAAACTGGAAGCCAAATTGGGCACTAATTTAGGTGTTATTTCCAACATTAAATTCGTCGCCTTTCTAGGTGTTATTGCTTGTGCTACTTTTTCAATGCAAAATCCGATGTTAAATCTAGCGCAAAATCTAGTTCAAAAAACTGCGCTGAAGAGAACATGTAGTTTGGCACCGAGTTTTGCACTGGCAGAAGTGTCCAATTAATGAACTCAAATGCGCTAAATTCTGACGCTATTTTAGGTGCTAATTGCCTATTTTTTTATAGTGATTTCATTTCACTGTAACTTCACAAATCTTTCTATGACATAGATTTCATTTGAATAAACTCAAGTTTATCACTCAAGATTACATCATTCCATATAAATGGGTACATGATACATACATACCTCTTTTGAGCTTCATCTGGCAATAGATGTACAAATTGGTCCTGATGTCATTGCAATTGTGCATACATTTTGTATGTCCTTGCTTCTTGGTGCATACACTCTAGTTGTCCCCAATGTTGGTGCAAACATCTGCAAACCTCATCCACCATCTAATGAGGAGAAGCATCACTCAAGTACTTTTCTTCCAACCACGGACTCAAATGTGGTCCCCTGCACATCTGTCACATATGACAAGATGGCCCTAACCTTCAACAAAGAGATTGGTTGGTAAACCCCATTACAAATGCCTATCTAAGCTTAGTGTTTTGTCCTACAAACCAAAACCTAATCATATGGTCATTTCCCTTATGAGTATGAAAATCCTAAACTAGAATGCACAAAAGGAGTACAATGAATTGACAGTGTAAATAATGGCTACTTACACTACTTTGGCCAAAGTATTCTCACCCAGTACTTTGAGTGATAGTCTTCCTATTCACATACACTTTTATAGCTCAGTTTGGATTATGACCATTCATATACTATGCTTAGGGAATTTCCTTCCATAGGTAATCCCTAACCTCAAAAATAACCTAGTCCCCTTTTCCCAAAACAGTATGGTATTTATACCAATAAAGCCTAAGCATAAGTTACCCCCTTCAATGGATATTTCAATCCTAGGTATAACATATGAGCTTTTTTATTCTATACATTAACTTTGCATTAACAAGCTATTCTCTTTAATAGACAATCTAGTCCCAAGTATAACTTTATAATCTAAATTTTAGCTTCATACTTGCTTCACCTAATCATAGATTAAATATTCATAAATAATTGATTCCATTGAATAATATATCACATTAATAAGTGGTTCTCATCAAGAGTATAACCGCATCAATGAATGACCTCAATCAAAGAATAATAATATCAATAGATGATTCCATTCGAGACTGTAATCTCTTTAATAAAAAGAGTTATTCAAAAGAGTGGAATCTTGTCAACAATATGACTTCATCTCAGGAGTGTAAAGCAACTAATCAAGTAGCAACTCAAACTCAATAGGTAATCCCACCTGTGTTTCCAAACATATAGTATTCCATAAACTCAAGTGATCAACTTAATCATATATGTGAGTTTTAACTTTGATATATCCTAATCCTAGGATAAAGTCATCAACCAATGACTAGTCTGATCACATAGGTTAATCTAACCCTATATGTTCCAATCAGGACCAAATGATCAACCCAACCAAGTAGGTTATTTCCAACCTATAGGTTCCAATGGGTGGTTAGGTGCATTTCCCCAACCCAGTAGGTAATTCCTAACCTCAGGTTTCAATATATTTCTTGATCCAAATAGGTTACTCTCAACCTAGGGTTTCATTCAATAATAAAGTAATGATCAAGTGATCATAAATATAGAATAGTAATGTGATGACTCATCCTGTCATAGTTCATACTATCTCTTGTTGATGTTCTACTAAACCTTATTATTCCTAAGGTCTCCTAGCATCGTAAGCTAATAGTGTCAAGTCACTTCATGACATTGACATATTTCATATTATACACGTAGTGTTGCTACCTATGTATAGAAATAACATATGAGTTCCCATTTAAGGTATACAAGAGTATTAATCACTCCCTTAAGCTATTCATGCTTTCACAAAATCTAGTATATAAAATACTATTGATAAATAATCACTCCTTTCTATTCATAAGGAAATCACAATCAGATTATTTTCCTTTCCATAATCAAATGCTATGGTTTACTAAAGCAAGCATTTCTCAAGCATTTCCAATCAAAGCAATCAAGACTCATTCTTTCATAATAAAAGACAATAAAGAAGATTAGATCCTCATGCCTATGATACGCTTGATCCAATTGACTGACTAGATTCACAGCCTTCCAAAGACAATTTGCTAGCCTTCACTTTTCCACTCAAGCGATACTTCACTATGCCCTCTTTCACAAGATAACTCAATGCTCTCACAAAGTAACTCTAAGCTCTCACATAATAACTCTAGGCTCTCACAATATTTGTAGCAAAAATAGATTTGCAGAATAGTGATTTCTAAATGAGAGAACTATCCCATCTATTTATACAGAAGTTTGAGATATTGAAGCCAAAAGATAAGGCATGCTAGTCAACACCTTTCCTCATGTAGATCAACTCACTACACACAGCAAAAAGGTGGCAGAAATCTAAGTGTAAACTTAGCTTGGTTTTCTACAGATCGACCCTTTTAGTTGACAGCAGCTTAAGACTAATTCAAATGTGCACATGCCCAAATGATGACAATCGACTTGCAACCAAAATAGACTTCTACAAAATATAGAGCTTCCATATATATTGGTGCCATGTTGTAACCATCTTTCCTATCTTTTTGGTGTGGTTTATCACTTTTAATCAGTCTTCTAACTGCATGCTACACACAAGCTAAGTCGACTTGGTTATAGTTTATTTCATTGATAGGAAAGAAGTGAGTCGACTACCATTTTATAGTGTTCAAATAATGCTTTGACTAGCACATTATTTTTTGTTTCTATTTCCTATTTCCATGCGTTTAAAGCACTTACACAACAAGACGTTACTAATAGTTTGAGCACTTTTATCTATTGGATAAATGTGTTTAGAACAAAAGTATTACGTTGCTATATAATAGCATTGTATTTTAAATGACATCAACTATGGATTACTTTATCATATCGACCTTTATTGTAGCACATTACTTGCATATAGATCGATCTTTATCATAGCAAACTATGTGTTGGCCAAGGTTACGCCATATGTTTTCATACGTGCCCATCACTCTCTTAGCATTAGTGTTGCCTAGTTTTTTACTCAACATATTATAATGCCTTAGCATTATGTGCAGCCTCCAATGGTTTACGCACTGCATTATATTGTATGTTTACAAATCATTTCAGCACTTTAAAATAGAATAATCATGTAAGATCATACATTACTATATATATAATATAATATATATCCACACATTATATTATATATACATATAATATATATTTGCAAACATATATATATGTTAACTTTTGCAAATGCATTATTCAATTTCAAATACATGTTATCTATTTAATTGACCGTAAATAGTATATATAGTATACATATATATATACATATATACATGGCATCCAACGCTCATATGTATATACATACATACATACATACATACATACATACATACATATATATATATATATGTATGTATGTATGTATGTATGTATGTATACTCATTGATAGACAAATTCATTTAAGTAATCCATTTGATATTCAAATGAATATGGCCAAGTTATCATTTTCACCAACAATAACATATTTAAAATGATACTTAGATATATATATAGATATAGATATAGATATAGATATAGATATAGATATAGATATCTCGCGCTATATCATGCGCTATACATTTATAATAATCAACTTTCATTTATCAAATGGATCGGCCTTATATATAAAAGCACACACACACTATATATATAATATATAATATACACCTCTATATAAGCATTAATGCTTACGTGTATATATGTATATGTATATATATATGCACACTCACATATATATATATATATAAATTCCATAGCAATATGTGATGATCAAATAGTCCATTCGATACTCGGATGACTATGACCATATGATTATGTCCTCATATAACATCATATTAACATCTATATACATATATGCATAATCATACATATGTTGACATACTAGTATGGACATCCCATTATATCCGACATACACATATATCGATATGTGCATATAGGCATATATCTCAAATACTCATTCAACCATACAATCAATTATAGTAACATAAGGAAGAACTCATAAGCTCCAAACACATAAACATCATCCAAGAATGCACTCAACAGTAATCAAGACCCTTACTAATGCAAACACATCATGCTAAGGATGACTTACCAATTCCCAACACTATGTCTAGACTCACCCATTCCATTGTGAGTGTGTGTGAGAGCTCAGATAGGTATCATTAAGGGTTATCTGACCAATCACTTCTCCTGAGTGATACTTCCCCTCCCTTTCGGAGGATTGAACCTGTCCCTACAACCAAATTAGCACTTTTGCATTGGTAGTTAGACATTCATAATAAATCCATATGCCTCTTAAACTTTAGCATATTCATATAGCAATGTATGGTCTTTATCAATGTAAACATAACTACTCTTTCAAATCATTTATCAACACTTTCACATAATACCTATTTCAGTATTCCATTCATTTACAAACATATCAAAATCATGATTGCATTTACCATCCTATTTTCCTGTGAAGGTAAAAGTAAATCAGTAACAACAAGACGAGTTGTGACAGAAGTATAAGCATGAGAAAATATTTAGGTACTCTTCTTTCTTGGCCCATCTTTTGCTTTATCCAAATTCAAATTTATTCATTCCACATATGGCTTTGAAAATTATGGACTCCTCCAAGGTTCCCAATAGGATCCCTAAGTCTGCGTGGACCCATCTCCTATCGATCACACATGATTATTATGATTTTTTCGAGTCATTTTCGACTCCCACCCTAATGGACCTAAGCTCTAAGAAGTTTAATTTTTGGATCACAGATCGCCAAATGAACTTGTTGAAAAACCAAAAACCTCCTTATGATTGGTTCTTTGGTGTTCATTTCTCTTTGCTCTGAGTGCACGGATTCAAGGGGAGACCATTTAGGCTCCTCGTGTATTCGACAAATAGAACTCTAGAGTTGGAATTGGCCCAACAACTATGTATTATTGGGATATAGAACTCTCTGGTGCTTTGGGCAAGTAGAAGCATATCTAGCAAGAATTTCAAAGAAAAGATCAATAGCTCCAGCAATTGAAAGGTGAGTTATCTTGCAACTCACAACAAATCAACATTCTTCCCATGATCCAACAGTTTTATACATCACATTGGGGAAGAATCAAAGAAAGTTGCTTCTTTGAAACCCATGCTCAAGTTTATTGCAGGTTCCCAAAAGGTGAGCATAGAAATCAGTATCGTGATGGACCACATGTCCTCATTTGTCACCTCAAAATTCGTAGATGCTCAACTGTTGATTCAAAAATTATGCGATGCAACTGATGATGCCTTGAATGTTGCAAGAATGAGTAGCAAAAGATTGTTGACCGAAAAGGCTAATGAGTTCCTCAAATGCCACAAAGCTACCCTTAAGTGTAAAGCATTTTTAGATTCTTTGGATCGAACAAGGGTAAGTGCAAAAAGATGGGGGGCCAAAAATGGGTCTTAAGTGGCCACTTTTTTTTTTAAATCAGGAAATACTGACCTTGGATGTGAAATTGAGGATAGTTACATTCAAAAAAATTAGATGCAACAAAAACAAGGATCATAGTGCTTCAAGTCTACTTTCTAAATTAATATTTATTTTTTTGAAAATGGTAGAGATTAAGGGGTTCAAAAGAGGGAGCCACAAAAATTGGTGTTGTTTTTGTCAAAAAAGCATAACATAGCGAATTTTGTGGCTCCATCAAAAGGTTAAATTTTTTTTGGTATTTTTAAAATCACTTCAGTGAGAAATTAGCTAACAACATTTAGTTTATGCATGATTTTTCTGATAATTTTTTAATGAATATTTGATTTTTTACTAATTTTCAAAGTGGACACATCCTAAAAAATAAAATTTTGGTCGTGCTACCCTTATAAATTTTGAAAACTAATTGAAAATCATTTTTTTTTAATGTGTAGAATGGAGTCTAGTTTCTAAAAATGTAATTTATTTGAAATTTTAATGAACGGTTAATTTATAACAAAAAAAATACCAAACAATGGTTTTTGCCAAAAAAAAGACACACAAACAAAAGAAATTAAAGATGAAAGGCTTAACATTGTCAAAATGTGAAAAAAATTACATTGTCAAATAGCTAAGAGAGAGCCTAGCAATACCCAGGTGTTTGATTTCTTCAACCTTGAAACACATGCAAACCTGACAGTTAGCACAAACGCGATTATGTGAAATCTTGTAGAATATGTAAAAATGCGTCTTTGGATGTTAGGAAGGCACTCCAAGCCTTTGGGTTGGTAATCCAAAGAAAATACCAAGCCTAAGGCTTGGGGATTCCCAAAGAAAGAAATAACGCGAGCGCATTATAATGTGCTACCATTATTTCATGGTTTTGACATATTTTTTGTGTTTGTGCTCAAGAGTTGCCTAAGCAAGACATAACATGAGCGTGCTATAACGCTCTCGCATTATGTCTTGCTTTGTGTTAAATGCTAGTCTATTAAATTTATGTATATATATTTGTATGTATGTATGTATGCTTGTATGGCATGTATGTATTTATGCATGCTTGCATGTATGTATGTACATCTGTATGTATGTATGAATGTATGTATTGTTGATGGCCAATATAACACAACCTTAAACAGAATATTTCTACTCTATTTCTCATGAAAAAGATAGATAACCTAAAGCAACCTATCTTCCAAGGTCTTTGTAGTTGGTTCTCAACTATGTCGATGTTGTTTAGTGGCCTATGCAACTATAATGTTCAATGGGCCTGCTGGTAAAAGGGACACAAACTGCATCATATAAATTAATCTACATTTGGGGGGTGTAAACAAATATCAAAAGATAGGACAAAGCTCAGGACAGCAAAACATGAATGTAAATTTCCTTCAATTCAGACATACAAACTTCATAATGAGCATTCCCTCCAAACAACTAAACCATAAAATGATACAATCTATAGCATAATCTATACCATTGCATTCATTCATAGTGAAAATTCAAGACATACAGATCATTCACCATTCATAAACTTCAAAATTAACAAAACACATCATCAGCTCATCATTAAAATTCATAGATCAATAAACATAAGAAACCTCATTCATAGATAACTCAATGAAAAAGGCCTCAGATTCAGAATCTTCTATTGATTTTCATCAAATAAGAGACATTTACGCACGGCATTCACTGGCATACGAATGACCATTTGTTCATTGACATCATCCTTAAGACTAAAACTTGAAAATAACATAAAACTGTATTGAAAACTGTAAAAAATATCTAAGTGTCTTTGCATAAAGTTGTAAAAAGTTTTTGAAACTGTAAAGATTCTCCTAACTTTCTCCCTAGGCTGGTAATCCTTCTTCAATTAGCCGACCTTTACAATATGGAGAGAAAAATTACATATAGACTAGTCCTAACACTAATTCCTCCAGTCAAAAAATAAGATCCACAAATTTAGGAAGTCACTGGAGCCGCATGAGATGACTGCCCTGTTGATCTTCAGTTCTCTTGTTGATGACTCTATTATCAAAATCTGATACACAAAGAGAGAAGATGGAACTATTGGGAATCTCCAGTTGAAGTCACGTTAAGATCCTGCAAAATAGGAGAGAAAGAGAGAGTTGTCCAACTAACCATGTCGTTAGGTGTCCATCAGGAACAGAACATTCCACTGCCACTTTATTCCTGTGTTTTCTGCTCAAGCATGTACTCATCATAACTAGTAAACACTTGTTGGAGCATATCTTCATCTGGATCGTCCACCCAACTGTCTGCAAACTTTATTCTTTTTAATTCTATAGAAGCAAACTCTTGCATATCCCCAAGTTTAATAATTTCTCTTCTAGTAGCCTTTATCTCCTCCTTAATATCCATTAGTCTATCAATCAACAATTCATCACCATCATCCCCATTGTGCATTGCCTCCTCAAACCTACTATTCCATTTTTCCTTAAGTTTGTCAAGAGGGAGGCCATCTTTCAAGGGAATGTCTTCATTTACAAGCATAGCAACGACTGCTCCCAACTCCTCAATTTGTTCATTCAAATCTTTGGCAGCCTCTTGTACCTCATTCCTATGATCAAAAATGATTGAGGACCGGAACCTAATAATGTTGGTGGTCTTCTCAATAAATTTTGCATTATCCTCCTCAAGGATGGACTGCTCCAACAAAGTTTGTCTTGACAACTTATTGATGTCCTTCAAGTTCTTTGTATGTTCTCAATATTTTTCCTCTTGTGTCCCAAGATCCTCAACATGTAAATTCATGTCACCAAACAACTCTAATGCATCATCATGGGCTTTATAAATTTGAACAAGCAACTCCTCCACTTCTCGGTTCAACCTATCAATCCATCTATCCAACATCCCCACCTTGCTCCTCATCTCAACAAGGTCATCAGCTTCTTTCTTACTTAACAAAATGGGCATTGTAGGGGCAGTAGATTGTACAGAAACAGGAGAGGATAAGTCCTTTAATAACTTATGCAATTTATCTAATTGGGCCTTGAGCTCATCTTTCCTTTGCTTGTCCACCATTCTTGACTTGGTGGAGGAGGCTACAATATCAATTAAGTCCATTTGTTGATTTCTTGTAGTCCTTCCCAAGTTCACAGTCCCTAGTTGATAATCACTTAACTAGATCTCTGATATGTCCTTATCTACCATGGGAATGGCACACTCAGCCACAATCTCTCCAGCATCGGTCAGCCTGGTGGAGTGAAGGACCCTAGCCTTTTTATTAGGCCTCTCCTTCTCAATCTTTTTCATCATCTCATCCCAATTCAGGGGTTGGGGCTGGACTATTTGTTTTTTCTCCAAGTTAAGCTTCAACCATGTTGGGACAGCAAGAGTAGTAACCACTTGTTGTGAGGAAGAAGCAATGCTAGAGGAGAGGTTGCAGAATGGTTACCTTAGATTGAGAATCAACCTTTTGTTGTTGCTCTCTTTTTGCAGCATCTTTTGCAAGCCTTTCAGTTTCAGCCTTCTCCCTTTCCTCCTCTAATCTCCTCTGCTCATACATTTCATCTCTTTGTTTCTCTAATTGTTTGAATCTATCCCACATTTTATCTACCTCTTACTGATGCTTGGCTTGTTCTTTTGCTTCCTTCTTTTTTAGCAAGAGCTCCTCTTCATCCTTCTTTCTCCAGGCTTCTTCTACAGCCTTGAACTCGGCTTCAATGGCTTCTCTCTCTCTTCTTTGTTGAGCCTTTTCTTCTTCCAACTCATGGATTTTCTGCTACAGAGCTAACCTATCTCTTTTCTCCTTGAGTTTCAGCTCTTCTTCCTTTTGTTGTTGCAAGAGATCTTCATTCTCCTTGTGTTTCCTTGCAAGGTCTTCAGCCTTGGCCTTAGCTTCTAATTCCTATTGTTTGGCTAGTGCATCAGCTTGTGCTTTGGCATCAACTTCTTTCTATTTGGCAAGTGCCTCAGCTTGTGCTTTGGCATATGCTTCTCTCTTGGCATCCTCAAACAATTTCAATTGATCCTCCAGAGTCAACACATGTTCTTCCTCAACATTTCCAATGTTCTCGGCAAACACAACCTTGGTAGGCTCATCATCTAACTGTGTGGCCTTAGAATTGGAACCAATGTCATAAATTTTAACCTCCATTTCCTTTTGTTTATCCTTTTTAGCCTGATCATGAAGGCTTCCTTGAGATACTTCCCTAGTGGACTCTTCTAGAAGGAGATGTTGAGATGAAGTTCCTTCACCAACAGTAGTAGCTTCTTCTCCTTGCGGCTCATGAGTATCTAGGGCAGGTATTTCTAGATTAGTCTTTCCTCCAGAGCTAGGAGGGAGATATTCTAATTGCTCCTTAGGAGCTATTCTCCTCTTTGTTTTCTTATATCCTTGGGTGCCTTGTGCTTCCCTCTTCTTTGAAGTTTGAGCCTCTAGCTCCTTTATCCTCATCACTACCCATTGGATACTTCTATCCATTACTATCCTAGAAATCTGTTTAATATCAATAAATTCTTCCTCATCCCAATTGATGGGGTCCAAGTTCTTGGTACCAATGTTTTTTGCCTCATAGACGGGATCCAAAACCACACCGTCATCAAATAGTGTATCAGGAATGTCCTCTTTTACTCCAAACTCAATCATCAATGGAATAGGAAGCCTTTCATAGCTTCTCCTTCTAACATCATACTCATCTTTCAAATCCATCCAAAAATCCTCCAATATATTAAAATGCTTCTCAAAAATGGTAGGAAGCAAACCATTCATCTTATGTTTTGGATCAAAATGCTTCTAGGATGTATATAATCCCAACCTTAAGTGACTCAACTCATCACATACTACTTTTTCAGCCACAAGATGAGCACAACTGTATTCCCCCAACTTCATGGGAAACTTGTGGCATCCTGTTTTATGTTTACCTACAAACTTGGCATTGACCACCAAGGCCTGATATATGAATTCCATGAGGAAAATCCTATCATTACAACATCTTGGGAGTAGGTGAGGATGTCCATCAAATCCCTCCAACAGAAAGTAAGAGAACTTGGGGTATTGGATATACCAACATCCCCATTCAGAAATAAAAGCCATGGCATCTCTACTCAACCTGTATCCAACATCTCCAGTCAACTAGTTAATGATGACATAAAGGAATGCATCATTAACTCTTCTATAATGCAGCTCTGATGTTTGCAAGGTTAATTGATCATAATGCTCCCATGCCTTCTTCTATCTAGGAGCTTCCCCTAATGTTCCTACTGCATTCAATCTAGGAAATATACCCATCCTTGCAGCAGCGTATACAACATATGAAGTCATGAAGAAGGTTTTTGTTTGATTCACCTTGATCATTTGATTGTGCAGGTTGTTCGACAAGATCATTTCCCAATCAAATTGTTTCTTTCCATAAAAAATTGGCTCAATACAAGGAAACATCCACTCCTTGAAGCATGCAGAATCTCTTTTCCCAAATATTGTAGACATCATGATCAAATCATAAATATCCTTTTGGAAGTCTCCCCTCTTAGGTTGATCTCACACTTTATTTAGAGACTTCTTTTCAACCTTTAACCATTTCTTATTCATGTGATCCCTATTGGTTTCTTTATGGTTGTTGATCAATTGCAATGCCTCTGCCTCATTCAGCAACTTAGGGTTCTGAGGGGTAGGTGCATTGAACATCATTTGTGGGGAGAGATCAATGAATACATTACCTTGAATGTCCACACATTGCCTTGTTGCAGGGTTGTAAGCCAATGCTGTTGTGATTATAAACTTCGAACACTAGACTGATAATGGGAAAATAGTCACATGTGCCAGCCCAAATTGGGCTATCCTCAAAGTCCTCCCAATCACATCTTTAGAGAAAATATCTACTAACAACTCCTCATAGTTGAATGGGCCTAGATTAGTATCGGTGATATCAACCCAATCTGAGTCTAACTTGCTTGTAGTGAGAGTAGTACTCTTTTTCTTGCATCTCAAGGTATAGGACAGTTGCTCCACCTTGATCTTCTTAGGCTTCACTTACCTTGAACTCTCGGCAACCTGTCCCTCCACTTGTGAAACTTCTCCAGATGCTCCTGACATTGCTTATTCCTGCAAAACAACCCTGGATTAGACCAATAAAAAGCATTAAAATCAACATTAGAAGATTACCTTTGATATTGCCCTATCCTTCCCTAGGTAGCCTTTCATACTTAGTGAAACTTGAAACTTATTGAAGGCGGAACCAAGAAGAGATTATGAATTAGAAAGCATCTAACAAAGGCGGGATCAGGGTTGAGGTCAGTATCGAAATTGGACCCAGGATCATAACAGAAACCAGACTCGAAACCATTCAATAGTTCCAAGTCCATTTTCTATTATGGTTCCACTTCTGCCAAAGGAAAAGGATACGGAAGTGAGACAAAACCTTATCGGGAGTGGGATCAAAATCAAACCCAAACTCCAATGCATATACTTATGATTTAAGTTTGTTCTCGACTCCGCTTCCGCCACTTTACTATTTAAACACGAAGCAAATTTAGCCAAACGCTTGTAACAACTTGGGATGAGATCATAGGAAGGCACGAGGAGACTCAGAATAAAGGCGTGACTTCATCATTGACTAAATAGGGGTGGGATCGAGCCACCTAGGGTATGATATGCAAAGAGATGGTGCACAAACCCTAGTTTGCACAACCCGTCGACTCAAGAAATTAGGGCATCAAAAACCCAACATGAAAGCCATTGAATCGACATGGAAATAGGTTCAGAAGAGTCATCAAATAGATTTTGAACCTTTTAAAGCAAAAGAGATCCTTCAAAAATGAATCCCTAAGCGAAAACTAGGGCACGGCAGTACGGATACCACCAAAACAAGAAAAATGACAATAGACGAACCAAAACGAACGGGAAAAGACAAAAAGCAAACAGGAAACGGAAGGAAAAACAAAACAAAAACCGAAAAAGTAAGTGAAACACAAACACAAACACACAAAGATTCATGAGAAAGGTCTCGTGAATGTGCGACGAACACCACAAACAGGAAACGGGAAAACAAACAAAACAAAATAAAAGCAAAAACCCACCTACCTCAAAACGCTACCAAATAGGATGAAACTCGATCCAAATCTGCTTGCAGATGCTTTCCCTCGACCAAATCGTGCTCCTCTTTAACGCTTTCTCGACTCTGGTTCGCTAAAATAACTTAGGAAATAATGATAATGAGACAATTAACCTTGATTAAAGTTTAAAATCCATTTCGCACATGTGAGGAGGCTGTAATTAATGCATTTAATGCGATTGGTCGGGCGTGGAATTGAAACGGGAATGAGTATACAAAATTTGCATACGTCGGAGGTAAAGCGGAAGCGGAAGTGGAGCTAAAATGGAATTAGGAACTTGATGTAAGCTCCACATTCCATTCTAGTTTCAGCATCGGCCTCACAGCAAGGAAATAAAACAACAAAGGAGCAGTGGCAGAATTGGGACCAAAACCGGATCCGAAACCTTTTGCAAAGTTCCAGATTCGGTTTCGATTCTGGTTTCGATTCCGCCAAAAGGAACGAACACTGACACAAGAAAAATGAGAAAAGGAAAACAAAAGGAAATGGGACTAGAATGAAACCGATCCCAAACAAGACACAAACGATGAAAAAAACACAAAGAAGACCAGCGGGAGCAGGATCGGAACCAAAACCGGATCTAGAACCTTTTGCAAAGTTCCAAGTTCGGTTCCGTTTTCGATTCTGCTTTCACCAGGAGGAAAAGAAACCACAAGCAAAAAAAATACAACTCAAGGGAGAAACGAACCCAAGAGTGCAAGGCAAGCCAAAACGACAAAGAAAACCAACAAGGCAAGAATAGAGTCGGGACCAGAACCGAATCCGAACTTAGAACCTTCACAAAGGTCTAAGTCCAGTTTTCATTCTGGTTTTGCTCCCGCCAAACAAAAGGAACAAGGACTTAGGAGGAAAAAGAACAACTCCTAAGACCCAAACAAAAAATGCCAAGGACAAACAAACACAAGGGGGACCCATTTTGACCAAAAATTAAAATGGGGTGGTTATACAAGTCATAACATGTATGTAAGATTGTATGTACATATGTATGTATGCTTGTATGTATGTAAGTATGTATGTATGCATGTATGTATGTATGTTTTCTTATATATATGTATGTATGTATGTATGTATTTAGAGGAAGGGAGAATTTTAAGAGAGAGAGAGAGTTCTCTAGGTAGGGAGGGAGGAAGAGAGGGAAAGAGAGACCTGAGAGAGAGAGAGAGGTAGTGAGAGAGAGACCTGAGAGAGGGAGAGGGGCTGCGAGGGAGAGACTTGAGAGAGAGGGAGTGGGAGAGAAGGGGTTGGAGTAAGAGGGACTTATCTAGGTAGGGTGGGAAGGAGAGAGAGAGGGGGGGAGAGGGGGGAGA
>VDFB02270651.1:233532904-233552544 GCA_007258455.2 Sequoia sempervirens | reverse complement strand
GATTAGGGTTTAGGGTTTAAGGGTTGAGGGACTAAGGGTTTAAGGATATAGGGTTGAGGGATTAGGGTTTAAGGCATAGTGTCTAGGGTTGAGGGTTTATGGATAAGGTTTAGGGTTAAGCGAGAGACCTAGATGGCTAAGGAGGGATGGATGGCTAAGGGGGGAGAGAGAGAGAGAGAGAGAGAGAGAGAGAGAGAGAGAGAGAGAGAGAGAGAGAGAGAGAGAGAGAGAGAGAGAGAGAGAGAGAGAGAGAGAGAGAGAGAGAGAGAGAGAGAGAGAGTGTGGGAGAGAGGGAGTGGGAGAGAGATAGCGGGAGTGAGTGAGTGAGTGAGAGAGAGAGACCCCATTTCTTTAAGGTATTTTTTCTTGTAAAATGCTCACTAACTTGTCAATGCATCCACATTGACCGCGAGGACATCTCTCATTGAGGCATTTTGTCAAATAGTTCATGTTCCTTGTCTATGCATCCATAGTTTTCATGTGTCTACTAAGGAAATTGCGACCATAACACTCATGAAAATCCCCCCTTTTATGTTTGATAGATGTCATACCCCATTCCAAGGTCCCCTTGCTGCTATGGCCTGAATCCTAAAACATGTGCTTTCGACCAAACTATGGATGCATGGAAAAATCTATCAAAGAATAATAGTAAGCAAAAGCATAGACAAGGTATTGAGCTATTTGAAAAAATACCTCAAAGAAATGTAGTCTCATGGTGATGTCCAACACCATGAGACCACATTTCTTTGAGGCATTTTTTCAAACAGCTCACTACCATGTCAATGTGGTAGCATTGGCAAGGTAGTGAGCTCAATACCTTGTCAATGTGGTAGCATTGGCAAGGTAGTGAGCTCAATACCTTGTCAATGTGGTAGCATTGGCAAGGTAGTGAGCTCAATACCTTGTCAATGTGATGGATGAGTGGCTCAATAATGGGGTCTCATGATGATGTACATCATCATGAGACCCCATTTATTTGAGGCTTTTTTTCTTACAATGCTCACTACCTTGTCAATGCATCCACATTGACCATGAGGACATCTCTCATTGAGGAAGTTTTTCAAATAGTTCATGTTCCTTGTCTATGCATCCACATTTTGCATGTGTCTACTAAGGAAATTGCAACCATAACACTCATGAAAATCCCCCCTTTAATGTTTTGGTAGATGGCATACCCCATTCCAAGGTCCCATTGTTGCTATGGCTAAAAGCCTAAAACGTTTTCTTTCGACCAAACTATGGATGCATGGAAAAAATCTATCAAAGCATAATAGTAAGCAAAAGCATAGACAAGGTATTGAGTTGTTTGAAAAAATGCCTCAAAGAAATGTGGTCTCATGGTGATGTCCATCACCATGAGACCACATTTCTTTGAGGCATTTTTTCAAACAGCTCACTATCTTGTCAATGTGGTAGCATTGGCAAGGTAGTGAGCTCGATACCTTGCCAATGTGGTATTTGTCAATTTGGTAGCATTGGCAAGGTAGTGAGCTCAATACCTTGCCAATGTGGATGCATTGACAAGGTAGTGAGCATTGTAAGAAAAATTCCTCAAAGACATGGGGTCTCATTGAGGCATTTTTTCAAATAGTTCGTGTGCCTTGTCTATGCTATTGCTTACTATTATGCTTTGATAGATTTTCTCCAAGCATCCATAGTTTGTTGGAAAGCACCTATTTTAGGCTTTTAGCCATAGCAGCAAGGAAGTGAATTGTTTGATAAAATGCTTTGGTAGACATGTATGGAAAATGTGGTAGCGTAGACAAGGCGGTGAGTTATTTGAAAAAATGGCTCAAAGAAATGTGGTCTCATGGTGATGGACATCACCATGAGACCGCATTTCTTTTAGGCATTTTTTCAAACAACTCATTGCCTTGTCTATGATATTGCTTACTATTATGCTTTGATAGATTTTTTCCAAGCATCCATAGCATATATAAGGCAGTGAACTGTTTGAAAAAATGCCTCAATAAAATGTGGTCTCATGGAATGCCATGACAAGCAAATACAATTGGCAGCTACTCCTAGTTATTAATTATGCTATGTGAAGTAATTGCATCACTACTTATGTTAACTTTCTAAAAAACTATATTTTAATTGAAATTTTGTCATCTATCAACATCCAGTTATTAGTTATGCAATGTGAAGTAATGCTTTGAGTTTGAAAGATGTGCAATGCAATGTAATCAACAATATGGATATAAACTACACAAATCTATTAAGGACAATTCATTAGTTAAACTCTTTATTCTATTACTTGAGTGAAGGTTTGAACTCCATCGCCATTGGGAGGTGTTGTCATGAAATCTCCAATATTAACCTATTCAACATCCAAAATCAGATACTAGAATACCATTCATATAGCAATGTTATTCACATGTAATATTTATAAATGTTTACTAGTTACATACCTTGGCAGTAGATATTGTGGAGTAAAAAGGAGGTGGAGGGCCAGTGAAAACAATATGAACACTATGACCCTAAAATTTTATTACAATCATTAAACTAAATTAGTTAATCTTACATTTCAAAAATGAAATTTAATAAATTCAATTCAATGAACATGCTAACATTTACCTGAGTATTGAGGTCGAAAGCCTCATTCGATATGGCATCTGTCATCGCCAATTGGTTAGTTGCAGATGTAGCCTGCGCACCAACCTCTTGACTATCTATGGGGTCATATGTATAGGTGGACCTGCAAGCCTAACAAATATGGGGTGGAACCCTACCCCTTGAAGTCTCCCCTGGCTCTCATTGTACTGCAGGACTCACACACTCGATGATACTCTGGGTTAGAGAACTAAGAGACTGTAGAGTATCCACCTCAGCACTCTCCTTCATGACAGAAGGGATAGCAACATGCTCATAAGCCGGTCTAGTGAGTGCTCATCTTGCTGCTTGCTGAGGATCGAGACATACACCTAGTCTATCTTGTGCCGACCCTTCACCTCTCCCTTGGAAGTCTTGCATATCAAAATAGTTGGGGATTTTGTTGAGGACAAATTCGCAGTAGAGTTTCCTCAAGAAATATTGGGGGACCTCGTTATTGTTGCATGGAGGATGGTCAAAAACCATCCACCACCTCTTCCAAAAATTGTCCTTTATCCCTTGGTGGTTGCACCAATGGATAGGAAGCCTCTTGCTTGTAAGGTCAAGAGGTTGATTTGTACATGGGTTAGTGAATAGTGAACACAAGTCATATTTTGTATTTTTTTCATTTTTTACTTGTTTGTGGGATAGTTTATCTGCATAAAAAATCTTTGTACTCCCGCCTCTTATTTGCCCAACCACTTAATTGCTTGTTAATTGCATCTACACGTGTTGGCATAGCTTGAAGTGAATTTACAAGTGTGGTTCTTTTTGAGGTTGAACTTACAGGATCGCTCAACCTCACAATTAACTCAATTTGTTTTTTGTTGTTTTCTTTCCCCCATTAAATTTTGTCGAGTTCCAAGAGGATGTTGAGGAATTGTTGGAGGATCTTTTACTGTGGTTGTTCATCAAGATTTTTTTGGTGTGCTTGTTCATGAGGAGGAGAAGAATTTTGAGGAGGAGAATTAGGTGGATTTTCAACTCCTAAAAATTAAAGAAATTAACATCAAAAACATATTAAATCTACCTATTTAACAACAAATTCACAAAAAAAACAATAAAAGCTTACTCCTTTGAGCTCTTCATAGACGTGGTGAAATTCTAGTGATGAAATAGCAAAGATTCGGTGAATAAAATGTTGAATTTGGGGTCTCCACAATGCGAGCACACCTTGGAAGGGTTTGCAAGTTGCAGATGAAGAAAATATGACAATCTAAAAATGAATTGGATTTGATTTTTTTTCTTATTATAACGCGAGCAGGTTATCATTATGGCTTTTCAATTTTTTTAAAAAAAGTTGGCCACTTTTTGGCCCCCTAACTTTTTGCACCCGCCCACAATCGTAGGTATGAAAGAGTGCATCGAGCAGCTAGTTCAGTTAAGTTTTTCCTCCCCTTTCCTTTTAGATGCCAATGTCATGACCAAGGATCAAATGAAACAAATGTTGGAAGAAAAGCAATAGGATCAATCCACTTTTCAAGGCCTCGATCAATCCTCAAGAATTGCCAAAGTAGAAGGAGTATTACAATCACTTGCTCAACTGGAATATCACATGAGGGTCATTGCACAAACTATGAACAATTTTGCATTTAAAGAGATGATTGCTTTGGATAAAGTTTCTAGAGCACTAAAGAAGAAGGTGCAACCATCTAATGAGGAGTGGGTCTCTATGCAATCCACTCTGCAAAATTTGTAGATGCAACAAGTTCCTCCTTTTTGGATTTTGAATATTTTGTGTGGAACTAGCAATTTTGGGTTCTCACCTCTGCGGGAAAAGTTCCCTATGAGTTGCCAAAAGCTATAGACTCTGTCTACCACACCCCTATTCCTCTGAGGGGTTTCTTTCCCAAGGAATTATTGGAAATAAAGCTATCCTTTTTCATGTTGCTATGGTTTTGAACTCAAGGATTAAACTTTTGCACAGGGTAAAGCCACTTGTCAAGCCCACACAATAGCTATCAAATTCAAGGACTATGCTCAAGGCGCAATGCAGCGAGATGCCACGTGGCAACTTCGTGCACCAACTAAAAGGAGTGAGCAATGTTTTTGTTTCAACAAGTGCTCGCTTCCCTAAGGACACGCATCAAGCTAGCGCAACCCAAAGTGGTTTATAAGCATCACAAGCAATATTTGATGTGTGGTTGGTTGAAGCTCTCGGAAGGACCACTACGAACAAAGGGCATACGTCGACATGTGGTCAACCCACGTGCACCCTAAAGAATGAATGCTCACTACCATCTCGCATAATGAAGCTCACAAGCAATTACAAGGATAGATTGTGGAGTAACAAGTGGCATCATTGCCCCTTTAGGGGGTTTCTCACGATTGTCCAATATGGCCATTTTAGTTGTCTGGATGAGGATAGGTTCACAAGTGCGAGAGTGGGGAATCTTTTTCGTTTCAACAGTTTCCCTCTCGATGGGGAGGTTTTTCATATTTAAGCCCTATGTGGTATTATTTTGAGGGTTCTCTCTTAGTTGTTCATCACTGAATACAAAACTCAGAAGAAATAGTTTATTTTATGTAACGCATAGACCTTAGTATGCTATGTTCTTGAAAGAATAGAGATTGAATACATAAAATTGTGCCATGTTTTCCTCTGCTACGTGTTTATCTTTATTTATTTGCTCAAATTCATACTATGTTTCTATATGAAGTGTCTACAATTATGAATTATTCTCTTTCAACTTTTATAATTTTAATTACATTAATGTATGCAAAACTTTGAATCATGTTTAATACTCTTTCAAACTTCTACGGAAACTGGTTTAACTGAGATTTTATTATATGCTACATCAGGTTTGAAATTTGTAAAATCTTAGTGCATCACCTTTGTTTAAGCTTATTTCACGTTTTCTCTCTCTCCCTTCTCCCTAAAGAAAAACGAAGAGTCGGCTTCTAAAATATCGGAGGTCATTTTGCAGAGTGCATTCTAGTTCCCCATATGAAGAACTTCCCATAACTGTACCTCCTAAGCATCAGCTTTATAGATAAATAATATATATGAACTTTTTTCTCTAAGTTTTCGTTTCCAAGCAAGATGCATAATAAAATAATGATGATTTTTATAATTTAAAGAAAACTAAAAAGGCAAAAACCCTCTTTTCCATTTCACATTTTAAAGTCAAACTAGATATTCCAGATATATAGTAGAGTTTAGAAATGTAATATTTTTCATTTAATAATTTTTATATTTTTCATATAATTATTTGCCCTTTCTAAATAAATACTCCCTAAAGCATGTCTTTAATTCAAAAATCTTAACTAATCCATTCTCCTGGCATATCAAAAAGTTGCACTGGAACAAGGGTGATTAAGAGCACCCAAGAGAATAAATTTGCAAGTCTATCAATAGGGGGATCTAGAATCCTGATCAATTTGGATATTGAATTCACAGGTATCAACATCACATATCCTATTACTCTACACTAGACAAGATGGGTTTACGATATCAAACAAACTATGTATACCATCTCTAGTTAACTACTATTGAAACTTTATTTGTGCCTACACTCTCAAATCAAACATCACACATACCTACCCAATACATAACAAAAACTAAAGCACAATAAAATCAACCAATCAACATATATAATCGATATTTTAAACATGACATTCAATTAAAACACTCTCATAATAATACAATAATACATGATTTAATCATTTATTAAAATGATCAAACAAAAATAACTAACATATCAGTTAAATAAAACCATTAAAGCTGAAATAACTATACAAAATTTATCTTAAATATAATAAGATATATATATGTACAAAATATGCATGCCCATAATTCAAGTAGCACTAAATATCTCACACAAAAACTATATCACATAACAAAGGCACAAACGCCTCTGGGCTTTACAATGAGGATTTGATAAACACAAACCATATATGGAGATGTACTACTCTGGTATATTGGAAAACCTTGGCATGAACTGACCATATAATATGTGATGTGCTTCCTCTCATAAATCATGGCTGATGCAAGCTGTCTATTTAGCTTAACAAAATCTTGAACTTCTTAGCTTTCTGAAAGGATGAATTTCATCGATTGCTGGACATTCCCATCAATTTCCCCTGCAACAAGCTGGTACAATGGCCTATTTTCACTTGAGCAAAGTCTGATTTATGCACTTAAACGCTACCAGTAAGTAAAAGTCTGGGCCTTTAATCATCCCTGAAGAACATGTTACAATCTCCTATAATTGTTCCTTCTTTCCATTCTTTTTCATATAATATCTTGAGCTGGCTTTGACAAAGGAATTTTTCTTACCTCAAAAGATTCAGACCAGTTGATTGCTGAGATTTTCCATGGCGCCTGAGACAGAAAAGAACAAGGTAAGTTTTACAACTAATACAGACTTATAATTGGTTTATGAGTCCAAAATATTCAAGTCGCTCCCTGATTTCCAGAGCTTTATCATTTGATACTCCCGGAGCCCTAGAATGTATACTCATCAAAGAAGAAACGACCTCGGGGTTCCTCCGCAGCCACAATTTGGACACATTCTCTTTCAAACACATTATAAGAACATCTACAAAGCAAGGAGCATTGTAACGAAGGCATTCATCAAGGATAGCAATTAGGTCCTTCTGAACAGAGAAATATATCGCCTCAGCTCCTGAATCCTGAAATAGAAGCTGTAATGTCTCTACAGCATTCAAACACCATCTATTATTTTCCCTAACTAAGTTAAGATGCTTAGCAATGGCAGCAATTCCACCAGAGTATATAATTTCTTCCTTGAATTCAGTAGCTACAGCCATTTCCTTTAGGATTAACACAATGTAGCTCCCAATCTCAGATGCTGCATTTCTACCCAATGCATTTACAAGAAGTTGGATATTTTCTAAGTTAGGGCCTGCTATCAAGGGCATCCCTTCTTCAAAAGTAAGTTCAGACAATCTTTTTGCTGCTAGTTCACCATACCGTGGATCCTTACCGTCGTTCACCATAATAAGGAGCTCATTTATGCAGTGGATTGTTTTTCCCTCAGAAACCATTCGTGCATGTTTGCAGCATTCTGCAGCTTGATCATGCCGCTTTTCTACACCCCTCCCCTGTTTGTAGCACCGGCCCAATTCCACTAATGCACAGACATAGTTCTGTTTTGCTGCTGCTTCATAGCATTTGATAGCTTCCTTTTCATTTTTCTCAACCCCCAAGCCCAATTCGAGGAAGAACCCAACCCTCCACTGAGCCTCCGCATCTCCACTCTCTGCTGTATCCTGGATAAAGTTAAATGCTCGATGAAAATCATGTTCTGATCCAGTAATATTGGCCAAATTTTCAGCTGCTAGAAGCAGTATCTCATTGTATTTCTCCTTGTTCTTAGCATTCAAACGGTATTTTTCAACCATTATCCAAAATATGAGAACCTCCCTGGAAATTTTGCCCGCCCTTATTGCATTGATACACCACTCCATGCCAAGGTGACAACAAATTGATTCTAAGTCAGCAGCAGTAAAAATAGAGAAAATGTGAAAATCAATTGGTGGCCTCTCTCCTATTCTTAGAAGCAGACTCTTGAAATGCCTCAACATGTTGCAAATATCAGCAAATGAAGGCCTCCTCTCCGGAATAGCATCCCAACACCTCTTTATGTAGCAAGTCAAGTATTCTGAGTAGTCTGTGGGCAGATCTGGTCTCTTGCCATCCAACACCTTAACCCTGAAATTTAACAAATTAAAAGGTGCGTCTTGAAAGGGAATTTTTCCAGTAAGGACCTCATAGAAGACCATAGAAAAGCTGTATACATCTGCTTTAGGTGAGTAATCTTCTATCTGGTTATAGTCATCAGCAGATGATTCTCTTAAGACCTCAGGAGCTTTCCAAAAGCTTACACCAAGACCAACATTTGGAATTCTACGAATGGAATTGTTGCCATCGAACTTAGTCCTTGGTAGCCCAAAATCACACAGTTTAGCATGTATAGACTGAGCATCTTGAAGTGCAGATATCTCTTTCCATTGCATCAAAACATTTTCAGCTTTGAGGTCACGGTGGATCAATTCCTTCGAGTGCAAATACTTCATTCCTTCGGCAATTTGCAGCATAATATCCAGTTTGGATTCAAGCGTAAGGTTGCGTCCCTGCCTTGAAATGTAGGTCCGAAGGTTTGCTTTGGCAAGCTCCATCACTATGCAACAATCTCCATTATCTGAATTGAAGGAATAGCCCAATAGTGGCAATATATGAGGGTGCCGCAAGCCAGCTTGAAAGTTAACTTCCTGCTTGAAAACATCTTTGTTAGCCTGCACATTCTTCACAGCAACTTGCTCTCCTAACCAAGTGGCACATGACACAGCACCATAGCTTCCACGGCCTAGACAGGATTTTGCATAGTCAAATTTTAGCTCTGATATATCTACAAAAACACACTTAAGGGAAACAGGTTGCTCCATATTGCTGGGCCCTTCCTCTTGTGAAATCACAAAACTAGATGGAAGTCTCTTAAATTTTCCTTTCAACTTACTCAGCAATTCTTCTCTATCTGTGATGCAATAGCGTTCGAGAAACATGTTTTCTTCTTTTGGTACAGAATGATCGATGGCATTCAAATGTGAAAAAAAATCTAAATCAGACTCTCCTTTAGCCTGGCATAAAACAACTTTGAGAATCCTTATAGACCAAATGAGCTGGTATTGTATGAGCGCAAAGTCAGTTCCATTCCCAACATTCTTCAGGCATCTAACGGGACTAATAGGTACTGCACAGTCTTCCACAAGACCCTGTGTAAGAAAAATTACTCTATACATTTCTTGAGCTGCAATCCAACATTCAGCTTGAACCCCTGATGATTCATTCTTCAGGCCCTCGAGAAATTTGAACAGAGCAACTGCTAAGCTGTCCAACCGCAGAACTTCCTTGCACTGAGTCCCGTTGATCTGCAACCACCTATTCTCTTGTATCTTCTGTCTTAGCCTGTCGGTATTCCGATAAGCCTCGTCTAGGAGTCTCAAGGTTTGTTGGGCTCTCAGGGGCACAGATGATTGTGCATCAACCCAATTGTTGGGGCCAAAGCTTGCATCTGGGTGTGTATTATTTGCTCTTGCAGCTGCGCTGTTGGGTGAAATTTCACCGAAGTTTAACCTACTGTTCCCACTAGTAGTGCTCCTGTGACTAGAGCTTTTCATGCTATCACTCTTGCTTTGTATATCCATTGCTGCTGCGCTCGTGCGTGAAGATTCACCCAAGTATATCCAACTCTTCCTACTAGTATTACTACTGTGACTCAAGCTACCCATGCTATTACTCCTGCTCTGTATCTCCATTGCTGCTGCACCTGTTCGTGAAGTTTCGCCAGAGTTTAACCAACTGTTCCCTCTTGTGGAACTACTGGGACTCCAGCTTCTCATACTATTACTCTTGCTATTTATATCCATTGCTCCTTTAATTAGCTTCCAAATTGTTGGGGTTCAACCCACAATCCGCCAAGCTCAATTTCGTAAAAGGCCAGTGTTTTGGAGGTAGAGCGCCCAACAGTGCTGAAGGGAGGTCCTCGTCTCACATCATTGTAGCAGAGCTAGGCGGCTAAGCACACGGGAGTCATGAGGCGTTTCGTTGGAGGTTGTGTCCAAACACCTACAGAGCCCCTAACTGGTGAAAGGCCTGGTCAGGGTGCAACAACTATGCTTTTAAACTATCTATACTCTGTCCCCAAAGATGGCAGATTATACCCAATTCAAGATCTGCTCTGAAATGATAGATTCCAAATTACCAAATTTAGGTTATTCTCTTAAATGAAACATTTCAAGATATCCAATTCACAATCTTCCCTCAAATGGCACATTCCATGATACGCAAGTTATGTTCTACACATAAATGGTAAACATCAATGCCACTGACTCACATTCTGCTCATAAATCTACGAAATGCTCCGACAATCTTCCAAAAAAACAACTCCTAAAGATTTTTTTTTTTATCTATTGCCAATTTGCCACAAGGCCATACAAGGATCCTCCAGTTTGGTAAAGTATTCCAGCAGTGTAGGTAAGAGATATACTGTACCGTTTCGGGAGACGCTGAGGGAATTCGAGCTCAAGACATCTCATCAATCCATAGGAAAAAATCGCAGAAAATACTACGAATCTCTAGAGCAATCATTTCCACGGACATTGTTAAAAAGTCAAAGCTCTGGATGCTTATACCTCCATAACATATCTCACTAAAGCTTCTATTTACAATTTTAGGAAAACGAGAAAACTTTATCCAATCTTGGTATGCAATTCTATGAGCTATTTCTTCCCTGGCAAAAGTATTGACTTGACTTATGATTTATTTTTTTAAATCAGACAAGATGCCGATGGGTATCCAAATACTAGTAATTTATTTCTATACCCAGTCAAATAATTATATATCTATTGTTTCTAAATTTATTTCAAGACAGTTATGAATGAAAGAAAGAAAGATTTTAATGATATCTACGAGATAAGGATCAAGAATCATAGTCCTAAATTATCTTCAAACTCTTTTCAAAGTTGAATCTCTTATTATAGATTTTGCTCAAGAAACTAGCAGTCTTGGTAATCCTCGTTTCCTCAAACAACTTGCGCAGACTGTCAACTTTCAAATTGTTTCCATACTGAATATGAATATCCTCATACGCTGGACATTCTATAATAAAATGTCTTTCCATCCCTACACCACCCTCTTATTACAAAATATGCAAATTCTCTCTTTCCAACCTTCTTTAAATATAATCCATTCCATGCACCAATCTCGCATCTAAGATGATGCAATCCTGTTTTCTCACGGCCCAATGAAGTTTGTTAGCATCTCAGGTCCTTCGCCGTGGGTGTCCACCTGCATTGAAGTAAGCTACCATTTGCAGGTCTGAAGTAAGCTACCATTTGCAGGTCTCTTCGTACGTTTGCGCCGCATTCCGTGGGGCGATGTTTATTTAATCGATTTACATGGGGAGGACCTGCAAATCAATTTAAATTAATGGTTGATTACACCATACAATTGGGATTAGTGATACCACAAAACTCTGATTGTGATAAAGATTCTCGCAATTGATGACGTGTGCAATCGTATGCTGTGACTTTCTTTGGCGCTAAGATGACTTGACAAATTCAAAGTCTATGCTACGTAATAGCGATATAATTTTATTTATTTAGATTATTGGAATCTTGAGTTAGATATGTAGCACTTAAGCCATTATTTTATGTGTTAAATCTATGATTTAATAAATTGTGCGACTTAAATAAATTGGATTTTTTTAAGGAGACCATTCATTTTAATAATTTGGTGGTGACCTAGGTAGAGTTGAATGGGCTCTAAAGATTATACAAGATTCTTTAGTTGTCAAATTGAATTTTAATAAGGTTTTTGACAAAGATCAAATACTTTTATTGTTAAAATTTTTAAATGATTTGGTTTTGATTCAATTCTTTGCTCTAACATTTGAATGCTCTTATATAAGGTCAATGCTCCACTAACTATCGATTGATCTCTTACCTCCCCCTTTCTCTCACAATGCTCTATTAAGCAGGGTTGTATCTTAGCTCCCTTATTGTATGTGCTTGTTGATGATGATTTAGGATATCTCCTCAACAAATCCCATGATCTAAATCTCATCAAAGGTATAAGCATTTTGTAGGGATCCTACATGCTTAGCTCACATTTTCATTGATGATAATATGTTTTTCATGAACAATAATGAAGATGTGGAGTACCCTCAACATGATTGACCTATTTTTGAGGTATCTAGATCTAACCTACCTATGACTAAGATAAAATAATTAATGACACATGCTAATAAACATCCCACTTGTATACCTTTTCAAATAGAAGTAGGTAAAACACAAAAAATATGAGATACTTGGTTATCCCTTTTGACTTAGGGTGTCTCACTTGATGACACATAGAAATAGTTCATACATAAGCTTAAATAAAAATTGTAATTATGGGGAATAAGCTCCCTTCCTTTGTTGAGAGATTGTAAGTCACAAACAAGATCTTTCTTACAAATGGTGTCTATTGCTTTTCTTGTTAGTTGAACCTTCCAAAGCCTCATATGATCAACTCACTAAATAAACTCAAAAAATTTGTTGGGGCCGACTAGAATGATAAGAAGGGATTGCCCACCTCTTCTTAGCTTCAGTACATTCAACACAAAGATTTTAGAGGGCTAAGTGTCTTGGATTCTCTTAATCAATGGAAGTGTTTATTAGTCAAATGGATTCTTTATGTTTTCATAGCTAATGAACCATGGAAGATCCTTGCTTGCTACTAGTTAACTTTGTTACCATTAAAGGCCCTTGGATTTCTATGAATATGAATTGATAAAGCTCATATGATCTTTGAGTCTCTTGAATAACCTCTCTTAACTCCACCTAAAACAATTGTATAGCTACTAAGAGTGTAACTTGCTAGTCTATTCTCCTTACCCTTGACATAAGAAATGTCAATCTCAAAATTAGTCAAGAGCTCTAACCATCTCCTCGTAAATGTATTAAGCTTGGGTTGAGTAATCAAATATTCTAAACCCCTTGTGTTTTTTCCAATTGGAATGGTCTACCCATGAGGAATTTAGTATACAACCTCAAACACATTTACACAATATAATCCATATAAAATAAGTCTCTTTACATATTTCCTTAATTTGTAGACTTCAATGTACTACCCAAACACATTTACACATCATCACCACATCATTAGGCACAACCTCTACATTAACATCTTCCCAAGTAGTAACATAGACTAGATGTAACCTTGAGTTGTTATCTTGTAATCCCAATCAGCTCAACACTCTAACCACCTTTGGAATACCATCCATCACATAATTGTACCATGTTTTTAACCTACCACATGTCACTCCAATTAAACATGTTCAATGATACAATCTAATCATCTTCTTAGATAACCCCACATTAACTTAGTCATGAATTATTGACCAAACATGCCTAAAATTGAACATGTCTTCTTGTAATACTATTAAGACAAAATCATAGCTTGCAATAAGAGATACAACCTTCTTATAACTTGTGGCAATCCAGAATAGCTCATAAAACATCTACTTATCATCTATTTTTACCACATGTAGATTAGTAATGCCATATATACATATGCATGTATAATACCATGTACATATTGCAACAACATACTTTATTTATGATATAGTAATTGTTTTCATTTTATACTCTTTTGACCCATTGTTTATAACTAATTTGAGACATCCTAAATGAGTCCCATACAAAATGCAAAATTCCATATAAAGTCTAATTCTGGGTTGTTTGTGGTGTTTTGTGTTTGTCAGCCTTTCAAACTTTTAGTCTTTTTCATACCTACATACCTTCTCTATTGATCCCAACAACCTGTTTCATTCCTTGTTTAAATTTTGTCTTAAGTATTGTTTTGTCAAAGTTTCAAAGTTTTGTTGAATGCACAAGACAACAAAGAGAGGGGTGAATCAATTGTTCATTAAAACATCAAAACCCTCATTAGTATTCAGATCCACGTCAACTTTAATAACTTTTAATCTGTTAGAATGATATAGCCTGAAAGCAAATATTAGAAACTGAAACACATCAACATCATGCATAATAGAACACCATATTTATGTGGAAAACCCAAGAAAGGAAAAACCATAGTGATGATTAGCTCACAATATAAAGTAATTGCAACACTGGACATAGTAGGTTCACTACCCAAAGAAGAAGGGCTCACTACCAGATTATAGAAAATAAGGAAAGAAGATTGTTACAATGAGAAATCCATCTCAATATAACAAAAATTCCACCACAGCATCACCAACATATTCACAACATTTTTGAAGATTGTAGATACCTTTTGCTTATTGCTTCTAGTAGTCTAACTTATTAAAGCATGCACTCCACTTCACAAATTCACACTTCACAATTTTGCAATTTTTATCACATACACTACACACAAATCCTTCATTAACACAACACTTATTTATACCTTCTTCAACCTTCAAAACATTCTCCAAGATTGGCTATGCACCTCAATCGTGCAAATTCAAATTGGGTTAGCACCAAAACATTCCTGCAGTCAAAAGGAATGAAGGTCAACCACATCACACCTTAATTCATACCTAAATCCACCCATACATGCCATGCCACACTTCCACAATCACCAAAGAAAATTTGTAATTAGTGTAAACACCCAAAGTTAGTCAAACCCATGTAAACACCATTAAGCAAGTAAGTACACGCTTCATTTAATCTTGAGACAACTCACGTAAAACAAACATCACTTGAACACAATCTAAAATATTCCACAAACACCTTGAAATCCAACAAATTCTTTCACAACAACTTTCACCTGAAGAACAAACTCATCCTATACACCCATTTAGCCTTTTACATACTGTAACTCAAGAAACTAACTTGTGGAGCACCAAACCATAACATCTTCAACCAAAGGTAGATATGAACCTTATCAACACACTTCCAAAACTGCAAGACCATAAAACAAACTAAGACTTGAAATGTGGAATAAAAGCATTTCTCCCAGACACCACTACAATACATAGCTCACACACTAGTGAACACAACTTTCTCTACACAATGATTCAAACCAAGAAACTCTAGATATAACACTTATGAACACCTTTGATCAACATATCTGAACCACACAAGCAAATCTTCAGCACAGAAGAAATGTGGAGCAAAACCAAAACACCTCTACAACACATTGTTTCCTCTTTTATTCATTTTTTTTCAAAATCACTTGGAAACCAAGCACTACAAACACATTCTCATCATCTTGAACACCTCATCATCACAACCAAACCAACTACAACATAGAAACTCAACTATACACATGCTTATCAAAGCAACACTAGAGGTTGACACTAGTAGCACTTACTAATGACAACATAATGAAACTAATCAAAGCACCAAAAACTTGCCAATGCAGTAATATAGTCTTCCAAAAATCACCAACAGTATGAACCAGTTGACATCAATGAAAACACAAACATAAGCCTGTTGGCATCAATGACAACACCAACTACTCATACTTGAAACAATCTCCCCCTTTGTTATTCATGGCAACACATGATGTGAAAAAACACCAACAGCAATCATAACAACTTTGATCACCAACACACTGCTCCATACCAATTCTTTCTCTTTTCTACTTTTACTTTCTATCTCCCTTAGCTTACCACTCTCCTTTTTCACATTATCCTTTCTCCCCCTCTGACATCAATGGAAAAGGAGGACACATCTCTCTCTCACTCTCCCCCTTTGACATTAATCATACTTGTACCTGCTCACCACTACTCTACAACATCTTTCCCTTTTTATTGCTCTGCATACTCGGGCCCCTTAGGAGAACATAACAAACTGTACCAACCAACAACCACTACACATATCCTTTGACACATCTAACAAAGGACAACACCAACCTGCACCTATACTTAATTCCCCTTACTACAACAACCAACAATGCCACTACCTACTCTCCCTGAGAGGTAGCCACCAACATCAATCCATAACAAGGAATGAATCTCGATATCCACTAGACCAATGCATATCCTTATGCATCTAGTTCAAAGGAGGGGTAATGACCCATAACTTCTCTTGGAGATACTCAAAAGTATCCTTAGGAAGAGGCTTAGTATATATATTAGCAACCTGATCCTTTGTAGACACATACTCTAGCTTCACCTGATTCTCTACAACCTTCTCTCTCAAAAAGTGATACCAGATTGAGATATATTTTGTCCTCGAGTGTATTATCAGAATATTTGAAATGTTAATATCACTTGTATTGTCATAGAAGATAGAAATTTGGTTCATCATATACCACTCTGATATCCTTCAAGGTTTGCCTCATCTACAACACCTATGTGCAACAAGATGTTGTCGCAATGTATTTTGCCTCTACAGTAGATAAAGACATTGAATTATGCTTTTTGCTTAGCCAGGTCACCAATTTGCATCCAAGAAAGAATGCACCACCACTTGTACTTTTCCTATCATCCACACAACCTGCCCAATTTGCATCTGTAAAAGCACTCTGAGAAAAATCAATATCCTTTGGATACCACAAACCATGTTTTGGAGTGCCCTTCAAATATCTAAATATTCTCTTCACTACTACAACATGTGACTCTCTAGGATCTTCTTGAAATCTAGCCACAAGACAAACTACATGCATGATATTTGGTCTAGTAGCAGTTAGGTATAGCAATCCTCCAATCATTGATTTGTACTTTCTCTGATTAGCCTTAGGAGATTCATCATTCTTACTCAGCTTGCAACCAGTAACCATAGGGGTACATACCGGTTTAGAATCTTTCATTCCAAATTCTTCAGCAATTCCTTGGCATACTTTGATTGTGAAATAAATATACCTTTCTCTGTCTGATTGATTTGCAGTCCAAGGAATAAATTCATCGCCCCAAACATTGTCGTTTCAAACTCATTATGCATCGCTTCTACAAATAATTGCATATTGCTTCATTACCTCCAAATATTATATCATCAACTTACACAACTACAATCAAGATTTGATCTTTTTCAACTTTGAAATAAAGATTACTATTTGTGGTAACTTTGTTAAATCCTTGATGTATCAAGTACCTATCCAACCTTGCATACCAAGCTTTGGGAGCTTACTTCAATCCATATAATGTTTTCTTCAATTTACAGACCATATCTGGTTTGTCTAATAATTGAAATCCTTCTAGTTGTTCAATGTATACTTCTTCCAATTCACCATTCAAGAAAGCAAACTTCACATCCATTTGATAAACTTTGAAACCTTTATGTGTTACAAAAGCAAAAAACATTCTAATAGCTTCTATTCTTTCCACCGAAGCAAATGTTTCCTCAAAATATATTCCTTCTACTTGTGAGTAGCATTTGCACACAAGCCTTTCCTTATTTCTCACTACTTCTCCATTCTCATTTAGTTTGTTCCAGAATACCCACTTAGTTCCAATTGCATTCTTCTTTGTTGATCTTGGGACAAGTTCCCAAGTTTTATTTTTCTCAATCTACATTAGTTCTTATTCCATAGACTTGATCCAATACTCATCCTTGCATGCTTCAATCATTGTTTTAGGTTCAAATCTAGAAAGAAAACATAGATTTACTTGTTCTTTTGTCATTGCATATTTTCTTCTTGTCAACATACCTTTGCTTTTGTCACCTATAATCTTATCTTCAAAATGATTCTTCTGCACATACTTAGGAGTCTTAGGGATCCTTTTTGGAGCTTCTTCCTCTTCAATATAAACTTATTTCTCCTTACCTTCATCTCTATCATTTTCCCTACAAGAGGACTCATCTAATTCATAACCATCTATCACCATTGAATTCTTTTGTAAGTCTTCATCCAATTTGACACTTGCACTCTCAACAATCATCTTCAGTCTCTTGTTGTAGCACTGATAAGCTTTGCTTCTAGTAGAATAGCATTTTCTTCCAAATAGTTTGAAATATTTGATAGTAGGAATCCTTCCATACCACAACTCATAGGGAGTCTTTGCACTATTTTCTCTTGCTTGAACTATGTTAAGTATGTAGACAACATTATGAATTGCTTCTCTCCAATAGACTTCCAGTAGGTTTGCTTCTTTCATCATTGTTCTTGCAGCTTCCTAAATAGTCTTATTCTTTCTTTCAACCACTCCATTCTGCTGAGGAGTCCTAGGGGTAGATAAATGCCTCTTTGTTCCATGATTATCACAAAAACTGTTAAACTCATTGGAGGTGAATTATCCACCTCTATCAGATCTCAAACATTTTATTTCCGTATCCATTTCATTCTCAACCATAACTTTGAATGCTTTAAACTTATCTAGAGCTTCTGATTTTTCTTTGAGAAAAGTAACCCATGTCATTCTAAAGTAATCATCAATTAATAGCGTGAAATACTTGTCACCGTGAAAAATTATTACTTTGGTAGGACCACAAAGATCTGTATGCACCAATTCCAATGCAGTAGTAGATTATTCTTTGAATTTGAAACTTCTTCTTTCTTGCTTCCCAATCTGACATTCCTTGCGGACAACATTGATGGGCTTTATAATATTTGGCAGATCTCTCACAGCTTGAACTGAACTAATCCTCACTAGGCTATCAAAATTGATGTGACACAATCTTTTATGTCATAGCCAACTTTCATTAATCTGATTCATAAAGCAATGACCATCAATATCTTTGAGTTGATAAACATTTCCATTTTTCCTTCTTCCAGCAGCAACCATAATTTTGGAGCTTTATCTGATCTCAAATCCATCATCCTGAAAAATAATATTATAGTCTTTGCTACACATTTTTTCATCACTCGAGAGGTTATTTCTTAGAACCTTAACATAAATAACATCAACTGTAATATACTTTCCATAAAAACTAATTGAACTTTTCCACATATCTTAGCAAATGTATCATCGCCAGATTTAACAAGACCTCCTTCATATTTCTCAAGTTTAGCAAACTTATTTTTGTCACCAATCATATGATTTGAGCATGCACTATCAATTATCTAGTATTTCTTCTCCTCTCTTGCATGAAAAGCAGACACCATAGTTCCTTCAACATTATGCCCTACTTTCGAAGCATTTTCTTTTATACATCTCTCAAAGTTAGCAGAATTAGATTCAACATTTATAGTCATGAACAAGCATTCACTATCCTTGTCAACTATATAGTTAGATTAA
The DNA here is from genome assembly GCA_007258455.2 of Sequoia sempervirens. Classification (NCBI taxonomy): domain Eukaryota; kingdom Viridiplantae; phylum Streptophyta; class Pinopsida; order Cupressales; family Cupressaceae; genus Sequoia; species Sequoia sempervirens. Next base: position 233,533,300 of record VDFB02270651.1, on the reverse strand, counting down.
TCATCAAATATACCGGCATCTTCTCTAACATAATAACTTTTCTTAATTGTTTTGCCTTTGTTCTCCTTGTCTTTTCATTTAAAACTTTATTTGGATATCTTGAGGAATAATGACCTATCTTTCCACAACTGAAACATTTGAAAGGTAACTTACCTTTGTATTTTACAGTACCCTTTTTTATTCTCCGCACAAAATTTGCTTCTACATCATCAAGATCCTCCTGATTTGATTCCTTAGTCTTCTTTGATTTGCCAGCCTTAAAAGTAGTCTCAACTTTTGCATTACTTGGACCAAATTCTCTCATTTCAAAAGTAGAGAAAGCACCATACAACTGATCTCTAGTATATTTTTTAAAATCCTAAGCTTCTTCAATAGAAGAAACTCTATGACTATAAG
>VDFB02270651.1:233505252-233532804 GCA_007258455.2 Sequoia sempervirens | reverse complement strand
CACCCAATGAATGCTACATTTTCTAAAGATACAAACTAATTTTGCTCTTGTAGAGGGCCAGTTTTATGATATCTTGGATAACTTGTATCCTGTGTTGTATTGTGCTTGCATATTTTGCTGTTTTGTTATTGGAGATTAGAGCTTTGCTAGTATATGCAAATTATCATATGGAAGTTGCCTGTTTCTAGTCATGCTTTATTTGGGCATTACACATAAGGGGATTGGCCATAAATGAGAGTAGTAATGATGATGGTTAGGCAGTGGTCCTGTTGAAGGGAGCTTACTAAGTTTTCTCTGTGGGAAATACTCAATAATTTTAGAGAGTTTTTCTTTAAAATAGTGCTATGCCAAATAAAATTTACCTCTGCCCTTGCAAGTTTATAGGCCATTGAAAAGAAAACTGTCACTGAATAATTTTCTGAAAAATAATAAGAATATTTCATCAAAGGGTAGCCAATTGTCAGGAAAAGATCCCAAAAAATCTGTGCATGTACGTCAAACTTCTAGGCCTCTGTCTGCAGCACCCTCACAAACTTTTCTCTCATAAATGGCTGCTCTGATTATTTGAGGTCAATAATCTGATTTTTCTCTCCAGATACAATTTAAAATCTTGTATGAAACCACCCGTGCATTAAAATAGAAGCTGCACCCCCCTCCATGGAACTCCCTTCTTGGAGTTGCTAAGTCAATATGATATGGTCTGAAAATTGAAATCCTTATCTTAAATGCCTTATTACTGTTCGGTCACAATAAAAACTGAAAGCCATTAACAATTTAACATATGGGTTTCTAATTGAAAGGCTTGTCCATCATTCTCATGTGGACTCAAATTCACAAGTTTGGTCCTGAGTTTTTTCTAGCTGTCTTGTATTCCTGTATATGTGTAAGGTTATTTACTCGGAATTGAATGCTTAAAGATTTCCATGGTAATGACTTGAAGAGTTGTATTTGAGTATAAAACATGATGTCTGTCTTTTTATTTTTTTGCCCCTACCCCTAAAGATAATTGTTGCAATGCAGACAGTGGTATTAAAGGTTGCAATGTCCTGTGAAGGTTGTGTTGGAGCTGTAAAGAGAGTGCTCGGAAAAATGGAAGGTACTGTCAAGACACTCTTGATACTTTAATATGCCTTTTTGACCATAAGTATAGAATTGAATTTTTGGGACCAAATCACATTAACAAGTTTATTTTCTTTCTTTGAAGCCTGATGGGATCAGGGTAAGTATGCCCTGAATAACAGTAGCACAGCCTAGTGCCTACCTACCCAAATATCGTAGGGCCACACATGAAACTTTTTATTCTTGTTAGTAGTGTATTGAAATAATTAGTCGCAGCAGTAGCCTGTCCTGACTCATATGTATCATAAAGTAAAGTTGCTGCATTGCGATGTTCTGATCAATAAACATTGCCGTTGATTTCAGGGGTCGAATCATATGATGTGAACTTGAAAGACCAAAAAGTGACAGTGAAGGGAAATGTAAAGCCTGAGACAGTTCTGCAAACTATCACGAAAGCTGGCAAGGAGACAAGCTTATGGCCAGTGGAAGGGAAGTAACAATAGACATCTACGGTTTGAACACTTAATATGATAGTATCGGAGAGTATATCTTACTAATCATCCCGAGGCACTTCTAGAATAAGATTGTAATCAATACAGTGACCGTGTTCATAAATGAAATTTGCAGAATCTATACTTTCTGCATTTTAGTAATAATAGAGATTCTCTTAGACCATATCTAAGGTTTTCTAAATTGTGATTCTAGCTAAGTGGTCTATGATAATTGATCTTGTAGCATGTTTTTACATGTCTTTATTAACAAAATGTCTGAAATTTGTGTGTTAATTGTACATTTGAATGAGTGATCTTGTTCGTAATTGAAATTTGCAGAACCTTTACGTGTTGCATATTTAGTATTAATAGAAATTTTTTAGACTATATCTGGGTTTTTTAAAATTGATTCTGGCTTAAATTGTCTATGATAATTGATCTTTTTGCATGCTTTTACATGCTTTTGTTTCCAAGATGTCTGAAATTTGTGTATTGATAATATATTTGAATCTGCTATCCTTAAAGAACTGTATAAGGAAGCAAGCCCCAAAAGCATAAATAAATGATGTCTTGAGGTATTTAAACTTTGACAATTGCGATAAATAGGAAAGGTTTTTATTTTTTTTCTTTTTTGAGTTTAACATCAGCTAAGTTTCAAGCTATTGCAAATCTTGCCTATAAAATGGAATGTGGATTTGTGTTTTCCTTGGAAAATGATTGAATTTGATGTAATATATACAACTACATTGATTGTTTTAAATAAGATTTAATGTCAATAATGTTCTCCATATGAGATGAGCATCTGCACACCGCACTATATTTGGACAATGATAAACATAAAAAACACAAACCCTAGATTTCAACTCTTGTTAGAAATATTTCTCCCTCTCATGGGAAACAATTAGCTTTGCTTGTATAGAGATGACATGGATTGAAAACTTTGCACATGCTTATCCATCAATTGTAGAGATGGATGGGTAGCATAAATAAATTCCATAGTCTTTGAACATCTATCCGTGCTCAAGATTAGAACATATTCCTCTAAACATGTGGTAACTTCTTCCTTGTTTGCTATGTGGTTTAATTGTGAAAAAGACTATTGATATGCATGGATTCCAAAGGAATTTGAGATGTTCTTATTGATAAAAGGTAACCTTCACTTATTTAGTTTAGGTTGTCACGGGATGTCAGGTTTTGATTGAACTTTTGATGGGATCTTTTGTAAAAATTATTCTTGATTGGATCTTTCGCCCGAACTCTATCTTTTGGGGCTATAACCAGAGGTTTTCTTCTTGGCTCTTTCCTACCGGTATGCCCTCTTGAACCAAGACTTTGTACCATCTTATTCTTATATTAATAATATTATAGTGGACTTCCACTTTTCTTTTAAAAAAAAAAAAGGTAATCTTCACAACAATTGTATAATTGAGAAGGCCTCATTGGAAAACCTTCAAATGTGTCATCGATATTTCTTTTTCTTTCACTTCTAATTTCAACCCTCCTTTTAGCTTAAATTTTTTCTTGTTCACAATCCAAGTGAGCAACAAGTTGACTTTCTCTAGAAGTTCTTGTAGTACTTGTTGGACCATTTATGAATCGTTCACACTATATACATTTTCCAAAGTCCTCATCATGGCCTTAGTGAGCATCATTAGGCATCAATTGACCCATTTTTAATGTCTAACCTTAGATTATCCTTTTCTTAATTGAGTGAAGTTTATTATATCAAGATATTCTTTCATCATCATGATTTTGGTCAAATCTTTTGGGTATCTAATTTTCTTTGTTCGATTTACTATTTAGGTTCTTTAATTTTTTCTTAGGAGAAGTGTTGAGTCTTATGGTACAAATGGATAGTGAGGGTTATATAGATGCATAATAGGGCAATACAAATTGAATAGTAATATTAAAAATGGGTATATTTATGAGGCCCAATTTTTCTTGCAATCTTATTTGGATTTGATCATCTTATTATGGACATGGATACTTGTTGATTTGCACATTTATGTTTTTTTACTTAGGTTTATGATGGTAGAATTGTATGGATAGTGAGATCATGTTCAGGATAATTTAACTTCATGAGCATATTTTGATAACCTAGATTAGTGAATGATTTTATTTTATTGTTAATATTCATGTGTTGGATATATAATTGTGACATGCTTTGCATGTACATGTTGAGCTAACCTAGTGGCAAGTTAGTTTATATATGATTTCACAACTCTTTATATTTTTTTCATTAAACTAATGTATGTGGATTCCACTCATTCTTTGAATATTTCTATTTAAATTAATTTCAAATTAGGATTGATAATTAAAATAATGGCATCTACATGTATAGTGGATTTTAAAAAATGGCATGAGCTAACACTATGAGATATATGTGAAATTGAATTGTTTAAGATGTGTAATTATGATAATTAGTTGAATTATGTAGATTATACAAATAGATGAATTTCACATTGAGTATGAATATATTTAAAATTATTGATAAGCCTAGACTCTTCTTATCTAAAGTTGCATTCCTCTAAGTGTAAATTTTTTGGATGCCATGATTGTGCACTAAGTGTTTTGAAGACCCTAGAATTGGGTCGATGTTATCTAGATGACTTGGTTTCTTGTCCATTTCTTTGATGGTTTAGAATTGGAACCAAGTAAAGGTAAATAAATTATTGAATGGTAGTTAGTGAGATTAGAGCTTTTAAGCTCCATTGCTTGAGTCGAATTGTACTTGCCTTTATAGTCTTTAAATGGAATTGACCTAGAATAGGAAGTTGTTTTATGAATTATAATATTTTTTCTTGTAGGCAAGGAAATAATTGTTGATGTATGTGAACGATTCAATGAATTTTAAAGTCATATTTTCTTTCTAAATATCATTATTCTTGAATTGGACTTGAACTTTGTGTACTTTATTATGAGTGATGCATTATTTGTAAATAATTTTCTCATGTGATTGATATGAGGAGGAAATTTTTTGTGGTCATGTTTTTAATTGGACCCTACACTAACCATTTTCTTACAATTAGATTTTTTTTATCCTCTTTTGTGATTGCAATTTTTATTTAACCTTTTGCTACCTACAATTTTGACTAAAGTTTCATGATTGCAATTTTGACTTAGACCTTGCAACTAAAATTTTGTTTCAAGTTTTATGACTAAAATTTCTCAAGGAATTTATACATGTAATTCACACTAGATATTTTTTTATTGCAATTGAGTTTGGATTTTGCAATTATACTTTTTCTTTAGACTTTAAGTAACAATGTTTCAATTAAGAATTTTATGGGATGCCATTTTGGATCTTATGATTGAGAAAAACTTATAGCAATTTGATTCCATGCATTTTTTTGTGGTAGCAATATTTTGTGCAATTTAATCTAATCTTTTGAACCTTTGTCTTGTGTAGTTTAGAGTTGAAGTCATTATTTAACATTGATGCTCTCTTGCAATTTAGTGTTGATGATCTTCTTATGATTGAATGTTTAGTGTTGTTAAAATTTTACAGTTTAGTATTGATATACGTGCTAGTGATTATGAGAAGAAGTATGGGATCCTTGTTTGTCATCACAATTGTTAGTGAACCAAGGAGAAATTCTAGCTTATTGTAGACATGTAAAATTGACCTAACACTTATCACACATCCTAAATGACATTTTAACATCATCGACATAATTTTTTTTATTCAAAAGTGGTTGAGCCACTATATTACATTATTTTTAGTTAATATATACAAAAAACCTGATTCAATAGGGCATACTGGCAAGAAAAAATAGGAAGAAAACCTCCGGTTATAGCCCAACAAAGTTACATAATTTGGATACAAAGCCCAAATAATTACATAATTACAACACCTATCCTCCCTCTATGCTTTGATACAACAACATTCTATACCTATTTACATAATGATGGCATAATACATTTACAATGTTGCATCATTTGAAACTAGGAGCGAGGATTTGTTAAAACATTTCATAATCCTCATTTCAAAAAAGTACTCAAAATATCATTTAGATTCTGCTTCCATTTGCATGCTTACTAGTAAATCCATCTTTGCTAGCCATTACCTGTGTCCATAGTCATATTATATTTTGGACAAAATTGTAGCAAAATCAAAACAGATATTAAATATCAAAATATCTCAATCTCCATCGGATCTAATTGTTCGTATTCACCATGGACTTCATCCGACCTGACAGTAAGCTGCTCATTTTCCACAACTGGTAACAATTGAGAAGTGAAGACATAACGAGACTCACCAACTTGCATTTCACAAGAATTATGAACTCCCATTTGAATAAAATCAACACCCTCAACCTCAACCAGAGGTTCATCATTAAGATTGAAATTATTATCAACTTATGCTCCAAACAACTAAAAGTGAGTAACCCCAGATTGTGCATTTACCTTTGCTATTTCTCAGGAAAAACCACTTTGTGCTTCAGATTCATTTACACCCACAACCTGATTCAAATTGTTCTCATTTGACTGTATTTGTGCTTGGAAAGAAACAGACAAAGTTAAATCATGATCATGCGTAAGTAGCACCAAAATAGCATGTACTTTTACTTTTACCTTATCAACAAATTTTGGTGCAAACCCAAGAGAATAATTTTTGAGTGCATTTAACATAAAGCTTGAATTTTGATATGACAAAGCCTTATTGATAGCAATATATAACTTTTGAAACTCTACCTTATGAAGGAGAAAATTCCTAGGGAACAATCCTCCTACATATCCATGCCCTTTCTAGAAATCATACCTTTGACAAGCTTTTTGAAGAATCTCATTTTGCAAATAAACCTCATTCACAACATTACCCATGATAAACTCCACCAAACTGAAATCTTGTAATAGGTCCATAAGATTTGATATAAAAATGGAAAGCAATTGAGAAGGATAGATTAACCTTTTTGCTTCCACCTCTAGAATTTCCTTTCCTACAACCCTCTTGATGTGCTTTATAAAGATTGTGCAATGATCTTTAAAAACCAGATGCATCTTTGCATCTCCAAATTCTTCTGATACCGGTAACTCCCAGTCATTAACTGATATGAAAATTCTATAGTTCCTCGGATAAAATTCCATTTGTCTTCTTGCACTCTCCACACATAAAAGCTTAGGAATACTAAGCTCACCACTACTAGAGCTCGACGAAAACATATGCTTTGTTTCCAATTCTTTCTCCCTAGCTTCAGCTTCATTTATGATATTTTGAACAACGATCTTGATTAATTTATTTATCATGCCTTTACTAGCATATCATAAAAAATACTCTGCAACTTGTACTCTTGTACCACAAGGAATTAGTTATCAACTTTTGAGAAATAACTTATAACAAAATTGCAACAAATTATAAAGCATGGCTTCCAATAAGCAAGAAAAAATTAGCTATGTAGAACTTATCTAAATTTAGATAAAGTTCGTATAGCTTTTTTCAATCATTTTATTACAAATGATACCATTATGTTAAATGCATCTGCTTAGTTTGCACATTTTGAAATATTGTGCAATAACATATATTTGACACTTGTACACCTGCATAGATCACAAATGTTAGAACAATCCTATATCGTGCATTCCTTATGAGGATATCATCATAAGATTTGATTGCCTTTGATGTATTAAATGGCATATTTTTTCTGCCTCACTTCCAAAAAGCTGAGAGGCACATTTTGCAACAAAATTCACATGCGATTACTGAAGCCCATTTGAATGCAAACCACAACACACAACCTTGAAATAACACCTATGATACCATATTGTACCATAGATTTAAAATACATTGTACTAGTATTTTAGCATTAGTACCAACCCACCACCTGATTCATGTGCTGATGCAATATTACATGTTAGACATATAGATACAATCGTGACATTTTCCTTTTTGATTTGTAACGATCTGGACCTAACACACATGTAATTTCCAATTACACGTGTGTTACTAGAACAACCAATATAATGATTCTTCCATATTTTATATAGATCTTTTCAGAGAAAATCATAACGCATATGTAATTATCAATTACACAAGCATTTCCAGAGCATCATTACCATAGTAGCAGATTCATATTCATATGCTTACATTTGTAATTGCCAATTACATATGTGTGACCAGATCACTAAGTGTAATGCTTGTCTATTAATATTTTCCATAGTTCTAGCTAGGATCAAAACACACATGTAATTGCCAATTACACATGTGCTACTAGATCATCACATTGCTTGTATAAGATATTTTTCATAAGCTTTTGTACCATATGAATATTTTAAGAATATGTCAATTAGTTGATTATTAGATGCTTCACCATACATCAATGGCTTAAAAGAAATCACTAACTTTCCTCTTTTGATAATAAATCTTCTAATATAGGATGAATCTTCCCCAGTTCAGCCACATGAGTAACTACATTATCTTCTTGATCACACCAATAGTTTTCCAAAAAAATTGCCACCATATTTCCTTCTCTGCATGTGTGCAAAATTTGATAATTACCTATCTTATCAAGCAAGGACCAGATCTATTTAACAATATACTCTAATTTCCAATTCTGAAGCTTACGATCCCTACATGCATTGATTAAGATTAAGTAATCTCCTTCTACTTGGATCATAGGAAGCTTAAAACTATGAACTAATTTCAATCCATGCAAAAGAGCTTGAGCCTCAACAACATTGTTAGTTCCAGGTACTAATTTGAAATATTTGGCACATAAAACTAATCCTTTATGGTCTCTTATAATCACTGCTACTTCAGAAAAACTTGGATTTCCCCTAGAGGCTCCATCAATATTCAACTTGAAAATGCCAGATGGAGGGGGGTAACCAAACAATGGAAGCTCTGTTTACTTTTTGGACATGCTGATGAAGACTTCCTTTGAAAGGAAAAGATAAAGATGTCCATGAGGACAACATGCTTGAATCCCATTTAGTGAAGAGTGAACCTACATGTTTTACTTTATACATATATGCATTTACTGAACTTCAGATATATACCTTCTAATAATAACAAAATTTGATCAATATTCTACTTCTCTTTCCTAAAAATGCATCTATTTCTTGCCCACCAAATAGTCCATAACACAGAGGATGGTATAATACACCAAATACTTGAAAAAAAATGAAGATTTGTACAACTATGGCCAACTAGTAAATAGCTTCCAAATAGTGTTTGTAAAAACTGTCACCCATTTCATTTTACCTATCACAAACATCCAACAAGTCTGTGCTACTGGAAACAAAAGGAAAAGATGATTAATGTCTTCCAATTCTTCATCACAAAGCACACATTTGAAAGGAGTAGCTATCCTTAGCTTAGCTAAATTATCACTTGTAAGAATTTTATTTTGTATTGCTAGCCAAGAGAAACAACCTACTTTAGGAAAGACTTGTGAATTCCAACAAAACATATATGCTCTTTGATGTGTTATTTGAGGAGCTTGAGAAATTGATTTGTACCCCTCTTTAACTGTATAGCAACCCGTTTTTGCTTTAGACCAAATTAATCTATCCAGTTTGGATGAAAAATAAACCATTCTTTCTTGCAAAATAGATGAGATCTAGACTTTATGATTCTCATCTATTGCCTCATTTGAAAAATATTTCCATTCGAATTTACCTGTCAAAACATCCACATGTTGAACATAATATTTTAGTTTTGGACCCCATTTTTGGGACATTATAGATACAGACTTTCTAAAATTATAATCCACAGCTAGATTCTGATATCCATTTGATGAGTCTTTCCAAAGTAGGGCTTGATTACCATCATTAACTTCCCAAGTTAAATGTGGTAAAATAACTTTTCTACAAGAGACTAAGAAGTTCCACATTGCTGACCCCAAAGGTGGGTTTGCCACAGTCAAAATTCTAGATGGACACTGGTTATCCAAATATTTACTCTGCATAAGATGACACCATTTTGTGGAGGGTTTTTCATACATTTGAACCAAACCATTTTGGCTCCTAATGCTTGATTCCTTTGTAACAAGTTATGAAGGCCTGCTCCACCTTTTAACTTCTCTAAACACATTGTTTCTAGAGATACCAAAGGAATTTTCTTTTTTCTATCCACATTACTAGACCATAGAAACTTTCTAATCAACTTTTGAATTTGAAAAATGATAGATTTTGGGGCTTTTAAAACTGCCAAATAATAATTAGGAATTGTTGATAACACAAATTTTACCAATAAAATTCTCCCTGCTAAAGATAACCATCTCCCTTTCCATGACAACATTTTAGATTAAATACTTTGAATGATTTTTTGCCAATAAGTAGTCTTATTTTGACCTATAAAAAATGGAATCCCAAGATATTTACATGGTAACTAAGCTTGTTGAAAACCAAATAATCTCACTATTTAGTTCTCAATGGCAGCTTTTGTATTGAATACATAGATTTTAGACTAAGTTCCTTCATTTAATTTTTGTTCTGAGGCTCTAGTATACTTATCCAATAATGACTTAATATGAAAAGCTTCTGACATTGAAGCTTTACCAAAAAGAAAAGTATCATTAGAATAAAGGGAGTGGGTCACTGATATATTAGTATTTGGAATTAAAACACCTTGAACGAGACCTTGCTCATGAACTTTTATGAAAAGATCTGCTCAACACTTCAGCTAAAATGATAAATAACAAAGGAGACAAATGATCCCCTTGATGGACCCCTTGAGTAGATCCAAAAAACCCAACTATTGATCCATTTAGTAACACAAAAAATTTGGCACCTAATAAACATGCCATTACCCACTTACACCACTTAGGGGAAATACCAAACTTCAATAGCACCTGATTGAAAAAAGACCAATCAACTCTATCATAAGCCTTCTGCATATCAAGTTTAATAATCATGGAAGATATTTTGTTGACAACTATGGAATGTAATGTTTCATGAGCAACAATTGCTCCTTTTGGTGTTTCTCTTCCAGGAACGAAACCATCCTGTTCTTCAAAAATGATTGATGATAGTAGAGGATGTAAACGAAGATAAATGGCCTTTGTATTAAAAATTGTATATATTGTATTGCAAAGAGAAATAGGCCGAAAATCAGATAAAGTATTTGGGGAACTGATTTTTGGGATAATTGCAACATTGAACTTTTTTAGCATACCTCCTGATTTTCTTGATTCCTCCAATGCATTTAAAATATCTACTCCAATGAATTCCCAACACTTTTGATAAAAAATGGCTGTGAAGCCATCAGGGCTTGGTGCTTTATCAGGAGTCATGGAGAAAATCACCTCTTTTACTTCATTAAGAGAAAAAGGAGACATCAACCTAACATTATCTTCAAGAGATACCAACTTTGGAATATCCTGAAGAATCTCTTCTCTCTCCCTTACTAAATTAACATTTCCATTGTTATTTGTAGTTAATAAGGAAGAATATTTTTTTACTCCATTCTTAATCTCTTCCTCATTAGTAAGCAAAACACCTGACTCACTATCTTGGATAGCGAAAATTGAGCATTTAGCTTTTTTAATTTGTGTTGATATGTGAATTTTTTTTGTATTCCTATCACCATCTTTCAACCATAATTCTCTTGATGTCTGTCTCCAATAAACCTCCTCTCTCAATAAAAACTCTTTCCATTCCTCTTTCAATTTACTTTGTTCCTCAAATAATACATTGTCAAGACCATTAGCAATAATTTTATCATTTACCTCTGATAACCTTTTGTAAATCAAATCTTTCATCTCAAAAACATTCTTAAAAACATGTTGATTCCAAATTTTTAACTATTGTTTAACATGATCCAATTTCTTACTCAACTGAAACATTCTAGAACCATGAAAAAAGGTGCACTCAACCACCATTGCTTTATCAAAGGAACAAGCTTAGAATGCCTAAACAACATTGCCTCAAATTTAAAAAAGGATTAAAATTTTGACTTAACCATTTTTATTGTTAGATTTAAAGAGATAGAAAAATGGTCTAAGGCAGCAAAAGATAATATTTCAGATGCTAAATCAAAATCACTTAAAACCCAGTTCAGAGAAGTTAAGAACCTATCCAACCTTTTTGCAATTTGAAGGAAATCTTTCCTTCTATTTGTCCAAGTAAATCCTCCATTATGTGGAATTACATACACCAAAGCATTGTCTTGAATAAAAGTAGCAAAATCCTCCATATATCTTTCTTTGGAGGACATATGCCACCTTTTTTCTCTAGTAAATTTGTAATTGCATTGAAATCTCCTGTAAGAAGAAATTTTTCTTGGCCCACCCCATCTAACTTCAGTTTCAAAGTTTCCCACAACAACTTCTCACCTATTGTACTATTAGGACCATAAACATTGAGCAACCAAAAAGTTAAGTCAAAATGATTAATCTTCATTAACTACCAATTATAATCAAAAGAAACATTACTAATGCAATTTTTTTTTCCATTCCAAAGGGTAATCAAACCTCCTGAAGCTCCCTGAGATGGTGAATGAGAAGCTTTCCAATTGTTCCACTTCTTAGAAATAACTTGAAAAGACTCATCTGAAGTTTTGGTTTCTTGAAGAATAACAATATCAGCCCCACAAGCATCCAATTGTTTCTTGATTTAGGCCCTTTTGTTAGGGGTAGTTATCCCTCTGACATTCCATGATATTAGCTTCATTGCAACTTGGGAGAGCAACAAGCTCTCCTTGGTATTTTTTGTTTCAAACCTATTCCCATTTTAACATCTAAAGTTGATTGTAAGCCTGTTGCTATTTCTTCTTGTAACTTAATAGCTAAAGATTTCCTGCCCCTTTTGGCAGGTGACTTTTTGCTTAAGGGAGGAGACAAAGGGGGCTGAGATATTGATAACCAGCCTATCTCATTTGTAACTCCCCTTCCCCAAAAAGCTCAAAAGCAATATCATCAATCATTTGTTCTCCTGTAAATACTAATGCTCCATCAACAAATTTCTCAAAATCCATCTCAGAAGGCAGACTAGAGGAACAAACACTAGAACCAACTAAAGTCAGTTGAGAGTGCAAAATGCAATTATCCACATCATCATGGCCATCAAATATCTTTAATCTTTCTTCACATTGATTTGAGAGACCAAGTGTTAACATTGAAGCACATTGATTCAATTGTTGAAAAATATCAAAATTGATCTGAGGACTGAAGAGCTTGAGAGAATGAAAAATATTTTCATGGGAGACAACAAAAGATTCTCCAAACTAGATACAAAAGAAACCATCAAAGGCCAATTATAAAAACTAGAAACCTTGACAAATACCCCTCCACTATTATGGTGAAGAAATTAATTTTTTGACAGTAAAAGATCTCTATCATGGACACATTCTAACTTATTAGAGTAAACAACTTGAACACCCTTGACTTCCCCCAAAAAGGGAAATCTACCACAAGAATCCCAAACTAGTTTCAATACTAGAACTTTTTGTGAATTTAAACCAGTGGTAAATTGACACCACTTGAAACAAATATCAAGGGTGATCCCATAATAGTGGTTTACAATTTTTGGCCAAACTAGACACTGAAATTATTATTTTTAACTAAATTTTCACATTCGGACACCTATAGCGGCTAAACTATGAGGAATTTGAAGATGGTGCAAACTAGAGTCTCATCAAATTTTTTCTGTAGATTCTAAAAATATTTTTTTCAAATTTTTGGAATCAAATTGCACTTCTTTTTCCATCTCCCATGAAAATAGATTTTTTTCAGAAAACAACATTTTTAAAAAGTGGCGCACACTGTATAACACATAACTTTTTTTCCATGAAGGATAAAATTCTAATTCTTTCAAATTAGATTTGTAACTCTGATATCTAATGCTTCCACTTGGTTAGATAGTTTTTTATTGAATATTTTTTCCTTAATCAAGTTTAAAAGTCAAACGAATTACAATTAGACACAATGCGACTATATAATGCATAACGTGTTTTGTATATGTCAATTTTTTTTATTTTTTTTTTGTTGGATCAAGGACTTCAATATCTAGTGCACTCATATTTTTCAATTTTTTTTTTTGATAATCTTCTATTTTTCCACATGTGAAGAACAAAGAAATTCATTTTTGATGAAAAACCTATGTTTAATAAAACTTAAAAAACAAATAGATAACAAAACCAAAACATATTAAAATTATATTCATTGGATAGCTTGTTCTAAGGAATATCATAATCATTTGAAATAAATTTTAAATGAATTCATTTGATCCCCCAAAATCTAAACCAAAAGTAATATTTTATCAGCATTTTGATAGGTGTAAAGGAGACGGATTTATAGGTATGGTTTAAAACTAGCGAGGTTCTATCCAAGGGGGTTTGATCTAAGGTGATTTGATCAAACCCTCTTAAATTGGAATCCTTAAAATGGAACTTTTTAAGGATTAAATCATTATATTTTCTAAAAATATGTGATTTCAGCTAAAATTCGTTCCTCTCATGAATTGTAAACCACTATTATGATAGCACCATCAAACACCTTAGAAAGGAAAGAAAAATCATATGTTTGCAACAAACCCTTATCAGAAGATATGATAGGAAAAATTAACAAGTCATTTAGAGAATTATTAGATCTTTTGGATGAATGAATCATGGCATCCGTGTTCAAATCCTTAGGCTCCATGATACACTTTTGTAAAGGATGAATAGGATAATGGCAAAGAAAACATGTTTGTTTAGGATCCTCAACAAAAACCTTTTGTTTCTACAAGCCATAAATAGGCTTGATATTGACAAATGCTAGTAGGATTTTTGAAACATCAATAAGAACACAGAGCCTAACTGGTAACGATGGATTAGAGAAAAAATGCAAGTCTCGATGCAGAAAAATCCCTAACTGATTACCAAGAACCTCAATAATGCTCTATTCTCTGAATTCCAAGGGTAACCCTTGCAACTGAACCCAAAAGGGAATGCATTTAACCCTAATCTGAGAAGGATAAAAATTTGGAGTCCATAAGGTTGTGAATAAGCTATTACCCTCACAAATCCAAGATTTTTTCCTATAAACAACATTCCTATAATCTTTATTAGAAAATATCACTACAAAGAAACCTTCCCCCTTATCTAAATAGAAAACTTGGTTAGATCCTTTCCAAGTTTGAAAAATCCAACATCTCAAAAAATCAAGATCTGGCGTAAAATTCCAAAACTTACAAATGAGAGCCACATCCTTGAGATCATAAATCTGTGTCTGAAGCATGGCATGAGGTAAAGTAACATTAACTTGATCACTCGCCAAATTTTGTTTCAGAATCCACTGCTTGCCTTTAAACCCCATATCTTTAATCTTACCTTGTAAATGAGATTTAAATGGAACCCTTTGCTCGACACCATGAAAGCCATTAACACTCAGACCCAAATAGCCCTTCTTAGAAATAATGATGTTATTTGGAAAAGTAAAAGGGGATCTCACTAGAGCAGAGGATTTAGGACAAAAAATAGGAATGGAATTTGGAAAAGTGGCCAAGCAAGAAAAAGATGATTTTGGAATGAAGGGAGCCCCAAGATTACCAGAAACAAGAATATTATTGGGGAGAGGAGTCGATGGACGGTAAGTAGAACGACCAAAAACCACATCTGCCCATGAGCAAGAAGAACTTGAGGAACTTGACAGGGCTTCCTCTTGAGAGACACAAATGTCAAAGGGTGGTTTCTTCTCTCTAATAAGAGATTTAGTGGCATGCAATGTGCTATGAACAAGAATCCAAGCCTCGTTATGAAAAACAACACCTGGAAATCCCTTAGAACCATTAAACCTAGGAGAAGATTTCTTTTTCATCCATGAAGATGCATTTCCATAGTAACCCAAAGAAAATCTATTAGAAGCAACACCATTAACCTTGGAAAGAGCAGGAAGTGATGCCCTTCGTGCCCCACAAAAACCGTTAGTCTTCATAGAACAGGCAATTTTTTTTGAAAAGTTACCATTACTGGCAAAATGTGAGATTTGTTTCCTAATCTAACTTTATTCTTCATGATTAATTAAATAATGTCAATTATTTAATTATGTCGCTAATTCACTTTATTCCCCTACGTTAATTAAATTATTAAAATATAATAGTTTAACTATGTCACTTTCCCCTAAATTTGAATAATCAAATAAATTATTCAAAACATCATAAAAAAGGTCAAATCAAACAAATACCACTTTGTTTGCAAAAGTCAAACTTGATTTGCACGTTCAGCTCAAAAACATTAATTAATTAATTATCCTCACCCACTTTCATGATTGAGAAAATTACGAACCACCAATTGCTCAATCTATTTCCTGAAAAATCAATCTATTTCTTGACAAATCATTCTATTTCCTCAATCCCACTGAACACTCAACATGATTTCTTCAATCACACCAATTATGTAATCAATTTGCACTAATTATTCCTATTTGTTTCCTCTCAACATCTTTCAACTGTCGATCAAGATATTCTACTACGCGATCTTGAGCATTCATTTCGAATCACAAAATCTATATAACAACCCTCTTTCTTCTAAAAAATGATCGGAGAATCAATATTATTTACAAAACAAAGTAATTCCAAGATCTTAATCGACATTTGACAAAGCTTCACACATCTTTGATCAACAAATGCACGTTCTTCAAGCTTTTGCACGTACAATGGAGGCTTCGCATTGATACGAATAACCCAACATCTTCATGAACACACTCCGACATGAGATGGGTAATGATATAGCTTAGTGAATCCATTTTTTCTTGTTTTGTTTCATTTACTTTTCTTGAATTCATTGTTCTAGTATCATTCATTTCATGAGTAATGGGGATGAATCATCTTTTTTTTGTTTAGATTAGTTTCTATTCACTCCAATTGATCATTTGCATCTTCCTGATGTCCCCTTTACACATTCTGGCATGCCCGGTGGAACCACGTTCCTTAGCACTAATCATTTTATGACCAAAATTTGAAGTTGCAGGTTCTAGAAGCACACTAGAAAAATTTTCACGCACAGGTTACATGAATTTCTCATTGTTGATTTCACGTTTCTCTCATACTTTAAAAATTTTCATGCGCTTTTACAAAAATAATAGGTGCTCACTTGACTTTTTCATGTGCTCTTGCAAAAATAACAAAGACACACTTGACTTTTTCATGCGCTTTTGCAAAAATAACAGACACACACTTGACTTTTTCATGTGCTTTTACAAAACCACAGGCGTGCACTTGACCTTTTCATGCACGTTTGCAAAAATATAGGTTCACACTTTACTTTTTCATGCTCTTTTGCAAAAAAGAAACCATAGAGGCCACACTTGACTTTTTCAAGCACAATTGCTCCTAACAAAGTCACTTTTTCTTGAAAGTTTCACTTTTGCTATGTCAGTTTTTATCTAAAATTTGCAAGTCAATTTTTTGTTTCTAACATTAACAATCGTTTGATTTGTATGTTTGATAGGTGCTAATGTTATTTATGCAGGATTTACAGAAGTGTAGCATGTATTTATCCAAGAACAATTAACATGTTTATTGCAGAGAAGGAAAACGGTCAAAGCTTTTAGTTTTTTCAAAGTTTTCATAGTTAGAAAACTTTAAATTGGTGCATAAAAAGAATCCCACAATCCAAATGCTTTCAGTTGGTGCTCTAAAATGAACATTTCAAAGCTTTCTAGCTTAGCGAATGCTTTAATTTGGTGCATAAAAGGAACCCCACAATCTAAATGCTTTCAATTGGTGCTCTAAAATGAACATTTCAAAGCTTTCTAGCTTACAAAATTTCAATTTAATGCTCTAAGAATGAGCTTTTCCAAAGGATTTCGTAGTTTAGGAGCACACTTCTATTTCAGTGCTCATTAAAACAAATGACCAAACACTTTAATTTTGATTAACGAATGCACAATTTTCTTTTTGTTGACCATTAAGAAAAGGTTTTAGAAAAACACTTTGGTTGGTGCTTAAAATGAACAAATCAAATTCTTGGACAATCTTGCACATTGCTATCTTTTTGCCTAAAATCCAAAATATTTCACATTGGTGCACATAAAAAGAACAAAATTGCTATGTTCTACACACTTTCATTTTTTCGTTTTACTTTCTTTTTATTTTTTATTTTCATTTTTTTTAACTTAGAAAGAACATTGTGATGAAGTGTATATGGTGTATTCTATGTTTGGAAAACTAGGTGTCTATCCTCTCCCTTCATGCCTTTTTGGCGATCTTGGGTAATGAAAAGTCTCTTGAGTTTTGTAAATTGTTTCATTTCAAAGCATACCTTTAGAGGGATTGCCTCACAACTTGTGAGAGGGAACAACCCATGCAGTATTTAGGTTTTGGTCCACTATATAAATAATTATGGGCATGAGGAAAGTTCTCACCCACCTAGTGCAAATGTTCTATATCGATGAAAGTCTCCCTCACCATTCATGTGATACATAAAAAGCTGCAAGGCCTGGGAGACCTCTTAATTGAGTGAATCGTTGCATGTATAGACACCAGTTATCCCAAAACATGACTAAGAACCAATGTTGTAGAAACCACCCCTTTTTAGCCAAAAACATTCTTTTAAGTGGTGCATCAAAACTTTGATTTTGAGAAGTTACTTATCAAGTCTAACTTATGGTTGAGCTTAAAACACTCTCCATTCATTTCATGTAAAATCATCCCTTCGGGGCATGAGGTAATCCCACCTAAAAGGAAGTGTCTATCCCTAGGGAGTACATTGTCTTAATGAAATTGCCAAAATCTTTCGGTTACTTTGAAACATAAAATTTTGTGCTTGAATTAAAATGAACACATCAAAACAAGTATTTAACATGTTTCTCAAACATCAAAAACTTTGAATTTAGTGTGAATACTTTGAAAAGAGCCCTATGTTTGCACTCCCTAAACTTATCTTAAACAAATATCTTTGAAGGTTTTTGAATTTTTAAGCTCACATTTCAAGTTGCATTAAAAATGAAGTAAACATTGGAAACTATGACTTTAACATTTCAATTTCCATGAACATTGAGCTTTGGTGGAAAGAAATGTGCCTAAAGTTGTAGACATTTTAGGGTCAAATAAGTTCTTGATTATTTTGTTGCATGGTATCATTTACCAAATCTCAAAACAGATCAAACAAAGTCACTCAAAACTGCAAATTGATCCTAGCTGCTACCAATGCAAAAAGTGAGAAACAAAACTAAATAGAGGTTGCTTTTGCTTCTATTTTTATTACAGATGACCAAAAATTGGCTGCACTTGCTAAAAAACTAATGCTTTTTCTCTCTATCCTATAAATAGTCACTAATGAAAGTTTAGCGCTTTTAAGAAAATTTAGCACACTTGACTAAAAACTACATGCAGTTGACCTATTTGGGCCACAATTAACAAAATTTTCCAACCGCACTTGCCAGAATCAAGATGCTTTTTCCTGTACATCTCATCACTCAAAAAAATTGACACAAAGGTTGTACTTGAAAAAATTTATCGCATTTTCTTTTCTGATCTAGCTGTAGTTGACCATAATCTAGCCAAAGTTGACTTTTTTAGTTGCTCTTGCTTCAAACCTACCACTTTTTCTTTGTGTTCTACTAAAAATAAGAAAAAACAATCCAAAACTAGTTATAAGATCCACTTTTAAAATAAAACAATTGGAATCCCAAGATACATCATGTAGTCCATCCATTTTCAACACTCCATCTTACTTTTAGAAATAATTAAAAAAAAACAACTTGGATCATTCCCTCACTCAAACTTCTAAGATATCAACATTTGCTTGAACCTCATGGCTAGTTTAAGTAAATTTCCTGCAACATATCCTCTAGAAAAAGAAGTGAAATATCGATCCAAGCCTTTCAACATTTTGATTTCCAAAAAATAGCATCATCCCAAAACATCGCTTAAACCTTAGGGTCTTGAGAATCACAACAAACCATATCAAAACACCAACATTTTCACCATCTCACCTTATGATCATTTGGCATTCAGTTTCTCCAGTTCAACAACCGAACCTTACAACATCTATCATACAACCAAACTTTGAGAAAATTGAGGGTGAACAAATAGATATTATTAGTAGTTTGGGGAGCTTCATATTCAAGACAAAATAAACATCAACCTAGTGGAGAAACACATAAAATATCCTAGAAAAACAAGAGTGAAAAGTTGATCTCACGACTAGGAGGCTCGTATTACCACTTCTTCCATGGCAATAGATGTCATCTTCTCAAAAACAAAAAATCCAAAAAAAAAAAAAACACAATTTCATTTCGTTAAAACAGAAAAATCCCAAAAACAAAAGCAATTTCATTTCCTTAAAATAGAAAATCCCAAAAAACAAAGAATTAGTTCATTTCATAGTTAGAAATCACCAATTTTTCACAAAATATTGGCACTTGTTTATGAAAATTATGAGATCACAACATAGAAAAAAAATGGAGGCCAACAAAAGCAACACTAGTCTGCCACCAAAAAACACCATAAATGATGAAAATGACCCATAGGGATATAAACCAAGTGACCTTACGACAAGGTATTTAGCATCAAAACATCCCAAACACAACCATAAACATGCCAATCTATTACCCAAATCCAGTTCCACTCTATACACCCATGGAGACATCATATGCCACAAATGCCAATGATATATCAACTATGGATTTCCCTAATCAAGGTTTTGGATAATCTCATCCCATGGCTGATTTCAATCAAAATCCTCATCCATATCAAAATCACTCTTATCAAGGGTTTCAAAATAACCATCAAGGACTAAGTCTAGAACACCAATTTTCCCTAAATGAACTTGAGAAAAAGATTGAGGAACTTGAACAAAATCAAAATACAATGTATCACCAATACCATGTTCAACGTCTAGACATTACATATCCACAACAAACAAACATCATTCCACAAAAATCCCAATATCCACATCAACAACACTTCCATTATCATCAAAACATTGATTCATATGAATCAAAAAATCAGTGACCACAACATCAAGTGAATCAACAACAACAATGGTCACAAAATCAAAATAAAATCCATCAAAAATATCAACCTTCAAATTAGTAATTTCCACATCAAAATCATCAACTACAACATCATCAAGATCATTAGTCTCAAAATCAACAAGAAAATCCATCTCAAATACAACAATCATCTCCACCACAACAAGCCTCACAATCCAACGACATTACTGAACGTAAATACACTCCTTTAGGGGAGCCAATTGAGGGTGTGTTAAACCAATTAATCAATTCCAAACTTATCACACTTTCAAAACCACCACAAAGTGGTGAACCTACCATCAAATTCCCATGGTACAATGATAAGGCCTATTGTAAATACCATGGAGTAAAAGGTTGTGATGCATTAGAATGTGTTACACTCAAAAGACTCACCCAAGACCTTATTGATCAAGGAGAAATAGCTATTGAAGACAATGATCAAGGTTCAAACACTAATGACAACATTGACAATATCTCAACCTAAAAAGTTGAAAACAATGATCAAGAGCTATCTATCACTAATCACATTGACAATGTCTCTACATCATCCAATGAACAAGAGGACATACGCCAAGAATTTAATCCCAAGGATGATCAAAATCAATCACCCAAGTCTAGAAATGATCCAGTCCAAGATATAGTGACATCATCCAACCTTGAATGGTAGTACATATTGGTAATCAAGAGACTCTTAATCCAACACTTATACCCAATGTAGAAAAACTAAGCCAAGAGCTATCACCCATATGTCCACATTTTGAGGAAATCAAAGGATCCCTTATAAGCAATCCCTTCTGTGAAATTGATCCATGTCAAAAGCATGAACCAAATCATATCAAAGATAATACCATGCAAAGTCAAGATCACAAATCCTTATCATCAAAATACTACAATGACTTGGAAGATATCTTCCAAGACATCCAAGGTTTTCCAAAAGAAAAAAAATCCATATACCAAGCTTGAACATACATCTACCCATTAGATGCTTACTCCTAATGGACATGTAGATGATCTTCATCCAAAACAAGAGTCTCATACTCTTGATATCATTACCAAGGAACGATAGTCACCTACTCTTAAAATCTTTACACATGATCAAAGCATGGCAAGATCTATAGACATATTAGAAATTGATCAAGAAGTATTAAAATTAGAAAAATCCTCTAGGAAGATTGAAGACATCAAGTATGAAAATATGGAGCATAGTATCTTAAAATCAGCAAAGATAACTGATAATCTTGAGCAATAGAGCATTGGGAATACAACGGTCAAAGAAGCACCAATATATTTTGAAGGGCCATCAAAATTTTATATTTCATAGGATCAAGTTGAATATATCAATGAAGAAGTTATCCCACATATGAAGGATCCTACTAGTGAAGAAGCTATCACCTTTGAAGATCCAAAATAGAGCAGAGAAGGATTGGCACCTTTTTTTCAAGGTAAATTATATCTGATTGCAAATAAAATTTTTCAACGAATACATTATCAAAGTGGAGGATTAGGCCTACATGAATAGGGTATCCTAGCACCAGTACAAATTATTGAAAATCCTAAGCATCAACGTCTTGGTTATTCAACAATTAAACAATCTAAACATATCACTGATACCTCTATAATACTAGGGGCAACTTTATCTAACACAAACATCAACATAGAGAGCATGAAGAGTCCTTATGATAAAATATCTACAAACACTACAAATAGCCATGTCATGAATTATCATCCACACATATTTCAACCCTCTAATTGGGACCAAAAATAAGAGAAAAAACTATATCCAAGAATGAAACAAGCCATTGAAGTAGAAGAATCAACAAAACAAAATGGACAAGAAAAGTTCAAATGGATACAAAAGAAAAAGCAAGAAAATCATCCCTATCAAACTCCATTAGTCAAAGAAACTATAGGGAAAAATAAAAAAGGGAAGTTCATCCATCAAAGATGTCCAACAATGCAAAAGAAAGCTTCAACAATGACCTACAAGGTATATCAAGACGTTGGTCCCAATAGAATCTCCATATCCACCCATCATTGCTCATCATCCCAAGTTTGGAAAATAAAAGGTTCCAAACTATTGACCAATCCGTCTAAATATCACATCCCTCAATGTATTTCACCATCCATGATATCCAAATCTCACATTGACCATGTGTTGATAGTGACTCTTTATCATAAGGACTCTAAGGGCACTCTATCACGATGTTCTCATCTAATGAAAGTTAACTCTAGTATTAACAAAGAAGATAAGAATTATCAGGGGTTACATTCAAGTGCTCATATCCTAGTTAAAAAAATTCTCGAAGTGGGATATCATTGGCATGTCATGACAGAAACAAAACCCATATGAGCACCAACAGTATCTACATCAGCACCACCGGTGGTTCAACAAGAGAAAAAAATTGTCACCATGATGAAAACCTGGTAAACAGGTATCTTGTGTGACATTAGAAAAAAAAAAAGAAGAAGAGAAAATAGTCAAGAGAAAAATCTTCCTCCAATGAAAACCATTATGGTGACGCTTTGGACAAGTACCATGATGAAAACCTAGAAAATAGGTGTCATGTGTAGAATCGAGAATCTACATGCACCATTTCAAGTGGAAGCATCTTAGCTTATCCATAATGAATCCAATCCATTTTTATCCAAATCCAACTTAACTTGATCTTGACAAATGCTTGGTGTACACTTTACACTTGCTTATGGAAAACATATTGACATGGGTCACTATCATTGATCCTATCCTATCTAGTATTATCTAAGCCATGAGGCATCATCCAAAATGGGATACAACATGTTATCCTATCATAAGATAACCCATCGCCTACATTTCTAGGCATGGGGGGCAATTACTTACATCTTGCTTTAGAATAAAAACATGATCTATGTCTTCTAAACTCATGGTGTGATCCAGAAATTATCCCAACAATAAGGTATACCCCCAATGTGCTATTAGAGTAACCTTTAAAATAGTTCATCCCAACAACAAGGTGTGCCACATGGTACCCTTCCTAATCAAAAATTCATCCCAACAACAAGGTGTACTACCAATGCACTATCAGGGTAACCTTCAAAACGATTTGCCCCAACAACAAGGTGTGCCACATGGTACCCTTCCCAATCAATAATTTGTCCCAACAACAAGGTGTACCACCAATGCAATATTAGGGTAACCTTCAAAATAGTTTGTCCCAACAACAAGGTGTGCCACATGGTACCCTTCCCAATCAACAATTCATCCCAACAATAAGGTGTAATACCAATGCACTATCAGGGTAACCTTCAAAATAGTTTGTCCCAACAAAAAGGTGTGCCACATGGTACCCTTACCAATCAAAAATTTGTCCCAACAACAAGGTGTACCACCAACACACTACCAGGGTAACCTTCAAATCATTTTACAACCCCAGGCGAAAGGGTAAAAATCCAAAAAAAAAGTCAAAAAGATAAAAAAGTAAAAAAATCAAAAAGCAAGATAAATAGTAAAGATAAGTAAAACATTAGATTTTAGGGAAAACCACTTTGTGGTGCTTCTAGAACATGTACTATGTTTGAATAAGACTTACATTATTACCTATCAACATTATCCAAAGCATCCACCCATTCATTCCATAATAAAGCATGTGTCCAACCATGGATTGTTACTGATTTAGGAAAGTAGTCTTGTCTCAAACTAGGGGAAACTTCTTGAAGCTGGTCATGGATTAGATCTTTGTATGTCCTATCATGGTCAAAACTATCAAAAATTAAAAAAAAAATCTTGAAAGTGAAAATATTGAAAACATCTGAAAAATAAGAAAAATCAAAACAATAACTTTGGGTTATTCCTTCCCTCACAATTCTAAGATATTAAAATTTTCTTGAACCTCACGACTAGTTTAAGTAGATTTCCCACAACATATCCTCTACAAACAGAAGTGGAATATCAATCCAAGTTATCAACATTGTTTTAATTCCAAAAAGAAGTTTATGCTTTGAGTCAATACCAGTCAAACTATGTGGTCTATGTGTGTACAACATAGGTAGGGATTATCAACCCTTGAGGCCTTAGGTCAGTCCCTTTAGGTATTTATCATGCTTTCATTCAACTTAGTCAAAAAATTAAAAATCCAAAAACATTCAAAAAATAGAAAAGACCAAAAACATGTTCACATCAAACCACGCGAACTACAAGCCTCTGCGTGTACAACGTAGGAAAGGTTTATCTTTGATGAGCCCCTGAGGCCCTATGTTAGTCCCTTGAAAACAACAAAAATAGCATCATAGAATCTCAAAAAAATAAAAAAGGTCCTAACTCCATCATCTCAATTCGCAATAAATTTTTCACCCATAATAAATAAAATTTCATCTTCACCCTTTGACAAAACAAACAAAACAAACAAAGCAAACATCAAAAGCTAGAATTTTCAAGCAAACAATGTAACTCAATTACTGTAATACAAGAGATTTTTCTTTGGTGTGGTGGGTTTTTCTCCCATAAGGGTTTTCCCATGTAAATCTGGTGTTCAATTGTGTATGTGTTTATTTCTCTATTATGTTATTCCTTTCATGTGCATCTTAATGAACTGTAATTGCAAAATTTGAAGACATATCTGCATTCTTCTCCGAGGCTTGAAATTAGGAGAGTTTATTCTGCACCTTAGGCTTTCCTTACAAGTAATTCCATGGGAAGCTTGTGTTGACTTGGGTTGATGAGCATGGATTTGCAAGAATGAGACATGTGGTAAGAATCAACTGTTTGACTTAATTCACATCATTGTTGTGAATCACTAGAGATTTATGACCACATTTAATGCAAGTCAAATTGGACGGTTGCATTTTAAATGCAATGGTGTCTGAGTGATGGTCAATGGATTATGGCATGATTTTAGAAATAAATGAGAAGATTGTGTAGATTTCATTTTAACAACTACAAGATAACAAAATGGTGGTACTCCTAGATTAGATGAGTGAATTTGTGATGTAGAAAATGAAGTAACTAAACCAACTACTTTTTTGCTGGTGATTGGAAGAAATGAGTGACACCATTAATGCAAAAGTGGCTATGAAATCTGGAATAGGTCAATTAAGCATCAAACCCTAGATTTGATTGATTCCAAAGATAGAAAATGAAGTGAATTTTGTCAGTGATGTTGGGCTTGATGTGCAAAAGAAACTTATAGGTGAAGGAAAGTATGTAAAGTTGAAAGAAAGAGGTAGATGAATGAGAGAGGGCTCAATATGCATATACTATGAGAAGAATAACTAGACTATAACTCAGAAAATCATTTAGTGTACACATCAAGTTTGAAGTAGTGCAAAAAGACTATTGAATAGAGAAAGAGAGAGTTAGAATAGAGGATGCTCTAATGTGTTGATTGCAGAGAAGAGAAGAGAGCATAGTAGAGATATGGGTTGTTGAGTTAGCAACAACAAAGATAGAGAGTATGCTTGCATGGAAGTAAAGCAAAGATTGAGCAGTTACATAATAATTCTCTAACACATAACTAGATTTTTTTCAATTGTAACTTAGAGTTGTAGCTCCATAAATCCTACATTGTAAATCTAATTGGTTAGTGTCATCAAATATTTGAGTTGGTGCTCAATGCAGGGGTGGGTGCTTCCTTGGAGTTGGTGCTAAATTAGGCGATTGGTGTCTCCTTAGGGTTGGTTCCCTTAAACATTGTAACCATTGAGGTTCTATTGTGAGGTTGGATTATGACAGTACATCATAACAACTATTCTCACTATGGTTTTTTCCATATCAAGTTTTCCACATATATCTGGTGTTATGTGTATTTGTGTGTGATCTTTGCATGTTTTTTTAATCTGCATTAAAAGGGATACAAAGATTTTATTTGATCTACTAATTCACCCCCCTCTCAGTAGATTGTTATGTTCGAATAGTTGTGTGTGTGAGAGAGAGAGATAGAGAGGGGGAAGGGAGAGGTAGGAAGAAAGAGGGGAGGAGGGAGGGAGGGAGGGATAAAGGGATGGGTGGGTGGAGAGAGAGGTAGGGTTGGAGGGATGGAGGGAGAGATGGAGGGAGGGGTAGATAGAGAGAGGTAAGGTGGAAGGAATAGAGGGGGAGGTAGGTAGAGAGAGCATGAGAGAGAGGTTGGGTAGGAGAGGGATGGAGGGAGATAGGGAGAGGTAAGGTGTGAGGGATAGAGGGTGGGAGAGAAAGAGGAAAGGAGGGAGATAGGGAGAGGTAGGTAGAGAGAGGTAAGATGCAAGGTAGTGAGAGGTAGGTAGTTGGGACAGGTAGAGGGAGAGAGAGAGAGAGAGAGAGAGAGAGAGAAAGAGGGAGGGATTGAGAAAAAGAGGGAAGGAGGGAGAGAGATAAGGTGCAAGGAATGGATAGATGTAGGTAGAGAGAGAGAGAGAGGTAGGTTGGTAGAGGTAGGGTGAGAGAGGTAGAGAGAGAGGTTGTGTGTGTGAGAGAGAGAAAGGGGGGATGGAGGGAGATAGATAGGGGTACATTGGGAGGGATAAAGGGAGGGAGATAGGGAGAGGTAGGTAGAGAGAGGTAAGGTGCAATGAATGGAGAGAGGTAGGTAGAGAGAGGTAGTAGGTTAAGAGAGGTAAAGAGAGAGGTAGTGTGTGAGAGAGAAAGGAGGGGTGGGAGAGGTAGAGAGAGAGATGCAGAGTGGGAGGGATAGAGGGAGGTAGAGAGGGGGGGGAGGGAGTGATAAAGGGAGGGGTAGGTAGAGAGAGAGGGGGTGAAGGAGGGACAAAGGGAGGGAGAGGAAGGCTAGGAGGGATAGAGGGAGAGGATAGATAAAGAGTAGAGAGGGAAGGGGGGAGGGGAGGTAGTGAGGTAGCATGGGAGGAATAAAGGGAGAGAGAGGGAATGAGGGGGATAAGAAGAGGTAGGTAGAGAGAGGTAAGGTGAAAGGAATAGAGGGAGAGGTAAGTAGAGAGAGTGAGAGGAGATAGAGAGAAGTAGAGAGGGAAGGGGAGAGAGGTAGAGAGAGGGTCATGTTGGGAAGGAGGGAGAGGTTGGGTGGGAGGGATTGAGGGAAATGTAGGTAAAGAGGGAGAGGGTGAGTGGAGATAGAAAGAGGTAGGGGGAGAGAGAGAGAGAGAGAGAGAGAGAGAGAGAGAGAGAGAGAGAGAGAGAGAGA
>VDFB02270651.1:233367310-233505152 GCA_007258455.2 Sequoia sempervirens | reverse complement strand
GATCACACTCCGTGATCCATCATCAGAATAGAGAGTTCAAGGAGATGATGGATCACGGAGTGTGATCCGAAACGTTGATCCAAAAAAGCTCACACAATCTAATCCAGAAATAACTTCTCTGATTCTTATGGATTGTGGAAATCTAATAACATTGAACTTTAGATCAGCATACCAGTTAGATAAGATTTACTACTTTTTAATTTTAAATTGACCTTGTTTCAGTTAAAATCAAAATTAAGCATACCAATTAGATAAGATTTACTGCTTTGCAAACTTTAGATCGACCTTATTTGAACAGTGATAAAAATTACAAGCATACCACTTAGACAAAACTTACCGTTAAGGAAAGCTAGCAGAACACTGATAAAAAAAATGGGTCTGTCGTTCATGCTAAGTTACAGGAGAGCTCGGTGTGCAGTACTGAAGAATTGTTCACTGACTAACTCTGCATTACACCGGCATTTAGATGATTCAAACCAAACTTCAATATGAATTCCAAATCCTTGAAAAAGCGCCCACAAGAATTCTCTTTCCAGTTTTCATAATTTCTGAGTTTGATTGTGTAGTTGTTTTTTTTTCAACATTTCTGATCACACTATATTTTCTCTTCTTCTTCAGCTCTTTTTCATCCTGATGATAGATCATGTAGTGTGTTTGGAAATATTGAAAAAAAAAATGACACAATCAAATCCATTATATAGCTTCTCAACTGTTTGTGTGTTTTACAACCAGTTTAACAGAGCTAATAAAAGATTGCTAAGATTTGCTTTACATAACTATGGATAACATTAATGAATAGCTTAAAACTAATGTGAAGCATTACTGTAACTTGTAAAATTTGCTCTGAAACATCAATGTCGTTATGTTATTAAAAGATGCAGACCTGTAAGTTTTCGTTCTATGGAGGCCGCAGTGTGGTCTCTTGATCACGACCGACATAGTTGCGTACTTACGAAGGTTTCACTGCTTTTGGAAGTAAAAATTGGGGTTTCCTCATTTCACTGCAAATAATTAATGATTATCGCATGCATGTACTGATCGTTGTATTCTGCAGTACACCCAAGCGTTAGTACAATGTTTTGGGTAAGGTTGTACTACCAAAAAATCGTTCACGAGATTATGCAAAAAACGAATTAGAACTTCGATTTTCCACAGATAGGTGGAATAATCCATGTTAGAATATGTCAGTGGCTGTCTATCATTCCGGATGTATTTTTTATATAAAGAATTATTAAAGTGCAATATGCTATATACTTCAATTTTAATTAATAATTGTTTTTATAAAAAATTAATCATTTCAGATAGATATTGTTTTTCAAAATATTTTTAATAAGAGTAATATGTTATATAATTAAAATGATGGTGCATAATTTGGTTAAAATGATTGATTGATAATTTGTTATTGAATTTTATTTGAAATGTATTTGATTGATTAAAATATTAGTGTGTTTATTTAAAAATTTAAATAAAAAATAATATTTAATTTATGATATTAGTATTGAAATATAATTAAGAAGGAGAAGTTAAAATAGTAAAATATCAAAATTTAGAGAAGAATTAATGGATAAATATTAAAGATATTTTATATGTTTAGACGTATAATATAGTTGATTGGAGCTATGAATCATGGGGGGTGTCATCCCAACATGAACACTCAACAATAACATTATTTATTTAAAAAATAAAAAATAAATTGTGATACAAGTCTTAATTTAGTAGGTGCCATATGAAAGAGTTTTATTAGAAAAGAGAAAATGAATATTAAAACGTTAATTTTTATATTGACATTATGTGAATATTGGAATAGTTGAACTTTGTTTCTAAGAAATTTAATATATTTCTACCTTCAAATATAGAATTAGTGAAGAATAATATTGTACTCATTTATACTTAAATATTCAAAATAGTAGATCATATTAATAAATCATGATTTAGTTTATCATGGTGTAATTCTTGTACTTCAACTTTTGGGAATCTCTTATATTCTTTAACTTTATTAATTTCAAGATAACTGCTACTATAATTATTCAATACTTTATTTATTATTAAATATCTATATATTAAAATTGGTGGACACAAACAATCCACCTCATAAATTATGGTGTTATAATTCTTGTACTTCAAATCTAAAGACTATTTGTACTCTTATTCTCTTGTACTTTTCAAATGACTATTGCACTACATTGTACTATCACTTATTGTATTCATATTTAATAGATTTTCAAATTAAATATTATCAATAAATTTTAAGAACCATATATAAAGATGAGAATATCTTTTCTCACAATCACCAATCACAAATGGTTAAATGACATTGAAAAATGCTTACATATAAGCAACAAAATGTATAAATGCTTAAAACATATTAAATCTTATTTTATAAAGAAAAAACAAAAAAATAACTTTTAAATTTTCAAATAGTAACTTCAATTACTTAGAATTTAAAACACAAAGAAATTATTAATCAACTATGCTTGTTTTATTGTTATCTCTTATAAAATAATGTACATGTACTCTAATTTAATGAAAAGGATTCAAACCTATTATATAGTGTAAATGCATTTATTTGGTAAGGTATAAGCATTAATTTGTGGTGTTGTTATCTAAGCTATTCATTTACAATTCTTTATGAGTTGAAAGTCTCATAATTGTTCAAAGTGAATTTGAGCTCCTCCCATTTTTAAAGTCAATATGTATATTTAATGAAATATCTATTTTGAATTTTAATAACTAGTCATAGTTGAACAAGTGACTAAAATGATTGAAATATTTAATTTTCTTTGTCAACAAGTTTTATTGAATCTCAAATTAAATATGAAATAAAAAATGGATAGAATATTTTTATATTAAATCTAGAACAAAATATTATGTAAATATTTTTGAATTGAATCAAGATGCCTATTATAACAAAATCCAAGTACAAAATTGATAAGTTGTGTTTGCACTTAAATGTTTATGAATTTCCTCCTTTTTCAGAATATAACTATTTTTTACAACTTTTAAGTGTACATAATATGATAAGGAAATTGGTAAAACTTTCTACACTTTATTTAAGAACTACCTAGTTTTGAAGGAAAAGATACACTTTGATACAAATGCATCCCTCCATAATGTCTAGTAGCACCAATGAGATCTAGTTCATACCCATTTATTTAGTTTGCTAGTTATACAATACATACAACACAATATAAATTGGGTGGTTCCAACTTAAATCTTATTCAATTAGTCTAGTTCATGCTCATTTGTTTAGTTTTCTAATGCATCCCCCTTGCCCCCAACCTCACTTACCCCTCCTACCTTATAAAGTTTTGAACTAGTATAGTATATAAAATGGAGTGGGGATTTGGTGGTGGGTTACTATTTAAAAGGAGGTACCAGGTTCATGACATCTATTTGACCTATTTCTCTAGATGAACTTCCAATTTATTGTCATTCCTCTCCCAATTTTCTAAAAAAATTTAAATTTCCCGCTTATATGATAAAGCAGGTCCTTAGTGAATGGAGAAACAAAGAGATAACCCATTATATTCCCCCCTCTATTTTGTCATCGATTAACCCAATCATCCCTCACTAACACAAGATTGAGTACCTCTACTTAAAAATAATATATGAAAAATCCACACCCTACTCCCAAATTTTCAAATTCAAATTATAACATACTTCTTATCACTCTTTAAAAAACCAATAAATATTAAAACTAAAAAAATATTATTCATAAATATTTACAAACCTATTCTAAACCCAAAGTAGAGCCTACTCAAGTTATAATAGATAGAGAGTAAAATTTCTCTAAAGAAAAAATCGCCATTGGAGGAAGACACTAAATATCTTCAAATTGTTAACTTAAATATACCTATATCATGCTTCGCTATCAGAAAATCCATGATCATTTAGTTGGCCTAAATCCTTGGTTCTTTCCTTATTATAGAAGTGATGTGACGCAAAGAACATAGCCTACTTAATTACTACAAAAGTAAGGCCTTAAAAAAACATTCGGAATAACAAAGAACGTAATCAACTTGGGAGTACTATAAATAGAGGGGATGGTCTCATTTGTTTCAGACCATCGAGAACTGCAGAGAACGAATTAGTTGCCAATTATCCACAGTTGCAATGGCTGAGGTATGTTTGCCTTTTCCTTTGCACAAGTTTCATGTAAATATGTTTTTGCTTTCTGGTTATCTGAGTCGGAATTTTCTTTTAAAATTTTAAAAAAGTTTTGGGTTTTGTTTGCTGAATGAGATATAGAGGTGCTGTTGGCTATTTAGCTCCATTTCTTAGTAAACTTAAGTATCCATGTTTTGATTTTTACTGAACTTTTGAGATACCCAGTTGAAGGAATTGAAGTTTTATCGGGGCATATTATTTCATAATGCATAGTTCAGATTGTCGGTAATGGGAATGAGTGGCGTAGTTTCAATAAAAACTACTACGTAGCAGGAATCGTGGGGTCATGTCTTTTTCTGTTTTTTATGGCTTGAAAGTTCCAAAAGCAAAATGATACAGTAGAAGTAGTAATTTAAAAATGAAGGATTACTTTTAGTTACTGAGTTGTCTTGTTTGCAAGGTACTATGCTATAGAGGCTCCTAGAATTCAGATTTAGTTTTCTGGTAGGTTTTTTTCTCAAATAAATAAATTGATGGTTTACATTAGACTTATGGATTTCACCTTAATTAAAATGCTTCTACATATCTCAGTGCCAAATAGAAGGCTGTTGTGTATGCTAATTTCTTAAATAAACAAAAATAAAAACATGAAATTTTTTACAGAGCATGATATAAATTGTAAAGCGTCTGGTGGAAAACTGTATACAGTTTTAATGCAAAAGCTTTACAATTTAAACAAAATTATTTTTCTTCGTAAGGATGGCCAGTTTTTAATCTCTTGGAAGAGTTGTATTTTGTGTTGTGGTTTGTGCTTGAATGTTTTATTGCCTTCTCATTGGGGATTGTAAGACCTTAGCTTTGTAAGGATGACAGATTTTCATATGGGAGTTGCCTTATTTCTGGTAATGGTACATTGATGTGTTTCGTATAGGAGTATTGACACCTAACGAGAGTGTTAATTATAATGGTTAAGCAGTGCTCCCATGGAAGGGGGCTCCATGGAAGGGGGCTTCCGTGGTTACTGCTCAATAATTTAAGGAGGCTTTTTCTTTGAAACAATGTCATGCCAAACAAAATTTATCTTCGCCCTTCCAAGTTTTCAGGATATTGCAAAGAAAACTGTCATCACATATTTTTATGAGAAATAGTTGAAGAGTAATGTATCAATTAAGGGTGTCTATTTGGCAGAAATAGATCAAAACATGCCTCTATAGGTATGGCAAACCCCTATGCAGTACCCTCGCAAACTTCGAAAAAATTGACCATTCAAATTTTCATGGTGAAGATTCAATTCAAACCTTGCATGAAAATTTGAAACCACTGACCCATTAAAAGTAGGAGCTGCAGCCCTCTCCATGGTAGCCATTCCTTAGAGTTGCTGATTCAACATGATATTGTCTGAAGATCTTATGGGATATCAATGACAATGGAATTTCTAACTAAAATGTCATGTATGTTTTGAAAACTTGACCCAAATCTTTTGAGTGAGTCCTACTCGTTTAACAATCTAAGTGGGAGTTATTTTGAATAAGTAGTTATGGACCCATGGATCAAACATGACATATGTTACAAACTTCACAAATGCTTAAATCCATTAACTATAGAGATGCAACGGTAGCATCAATGACTTCCATCAAGCATACTCTCTGAAGCTCCAACAATGAGCAAGATTAAATCCTCTTCCTCTGTAAATTTGGTAACTGTTTCCTATCCTACAAGGTGGTCTTATTTACTGATATTTGATGTGCATGTAATCCATAATAAATTCGTACACACATTTGACAAAAGATAAGCTTCAGAACAATATTAAGACTGAGCAATGGTTTCATTTGAAAACCATCAAAACCACCCTGAATATTGGGATTGTTTCCTTCTTTGCATTCGAACGTTCAACTCTCTTTTTAGCTTCAGAAATTGCTGCTAACAATATAAAGAAGCTACACGTTGATCTTCTCCCATAGTTATTGTAATACTTACAACATTATCTCTGAATCTTTCATACTTTCTATATTTTTTAGAGTCTTCATCCTGGCCTTCCTGAGCATGATTAGGATAACTGACTCATTTTGCATTCCTCATTCAAGATTCTTTTCATCCTTTGGTTTTCAATCAGACAAAGGTTGTGTTTGCATCAATGTAATTTAGCATCACCATGCTTTTTTCCATATCCTTTTTCTTTGTCAGATCTTCTATGCAGTTTCTTCTCCCTTTTCTCATGAGAAGCATTGGATAGAGCAACAGAAGATATCTACAGAGGATGTTCCTAAGAGTTGGAACATCACTAATCAGGGGGCTAGTAGCAGTTTCGTCTTGGATGCACATTGTGGCCACCTTGCACAACAAGTGTTTGATAGAAACCTCTCCTAAGATAGCATCCTGAAGCGTTAGG
Source organism: Sequoia sempervirens (assembly GCA_007258455.2). Taxonomy (NCBI): domain Eukaryota; kingdom Viridiplantae; phylum Streptophyta; class Pinopsida; order Cupressales; family Cupressaceae; genus Sequoia; species Sequoia sempervirens. The sequence continues at coordinate 233,498,656 of VDFB02270651.1, read as the reverse complement.
TTAATTATTTGTGCAAACTGACTATGATTCTTGAACGAGTATTCTAAAGCAGCAAGATTTTGGCCCCTGTTGCCCTGAAATCATTATTGATTTACCTCATCATGAATTGCTTGGTGTCTTTAAGTTTCTTTCACACATAGAGAAACATTGATCTTTTCTCCAATGCCCATGTTTTCCTGGTTTAAAATCTGTTAATAACTTAATTTTGGATTAATGTATTCATCCAGCAAACTATTGAACTTTTACACCTTGTTATATGATCAGTGAGTTAGCTTTATCAGGCAAGGTTCAACTCTCTTTTAGCAACTGATTCTATTATCATCCTTATGTTCCAATCTTATAGTTCCTTATCTTGTGAAAGATAGCTCAAGCTGATCTATTACTGATTCAAATGTCACTTACCCGTATACAAAACACTTGGGACCGCATTTCTGCAGTGTCAGACAAGATTCACTAAATTAGGATGGTAAAGAATACCAGGCATCAGAAAACCTCTAAGGAATCACCTGTTGCCTTGCATGTGATTCCTATCAAGTTACTCAAAAGCCAAAAGGTCACTGGTGCACTGAAGCCTTCCTTTATAGATTCATAGAAACCCACTTTTATCCAGTAAGAACTGGTGTCTCAAATTCAGTTAAATAATAAGCTGAATCCATGAATGTTTGATAGAGACATATGCAGTCAGAACAGATCGAACTCAACCGATTTGAACAATGGACTGCTTAGACCAGCTTTAAATTGCTTTGGTTATGCTCATTATGCCTTGGGTTGTTGACTTCGCCTTTACCTTGTGGCTGTTATTTAATTACAAGCATTTCAACATAATAGATATTTGGTCTGAAAAACTGAAACTTCATGGTGTTAGTTACAAGGAAAAATGGTTTTTATATGAGTCTACAGTCTGGAGAAACTGCCAAAGTATTATCTTGAAGCTGATTACACTAAGGAAACTAGATACCACTTAAATATGCATCCAATGATGGGCAGGATTATCATTGCCCTAGTAAATATGCTGTTGTCCACAATTTCCTATGTTCATTGAACTTAACTAACTGTAGAGAACAACAAAAATATATATTTATCCACAACAATTTCCAAGAGTGAGAATCCTTTGGAGTCTTCATAACAGTAAAATCCTCAGATCTTGTGTGCTTTGTCTTTTAATGGTTTATTGTTCATGTATTTAGTGTTTTCTGGGTTCATAATTTGTGGGGCTAAATGCTGCAGCAGAAGTTGTAATTTAGAATGAATGAAGAATTATTGTGACAACTTAAGAGGAATCTAGATTTAATTTTCCATGATCTGATTGATGTATTTTGTCAGACAAACAGATAGCTTCTGATTGACAGTTCCAGTTAGATTGTCAAATTTGTGAATGCTTGTACAGTTACACACCCAAGTTTCAAATTGAAGGCTGGTTTGAATGCTACATTTTCTAAAGATACAAAATAATTTTTCCCTTGAAGAGGGCCAGTTTTATTATAGCTTGGAATCCTTGGATAACTTGTATCCTGTCTGGTATTGTGCTTGCTTATTTTGATGTTTTGTTATTGGAGATTAGAAGAGCTTTGCTAGTGTAAGTATGTGCAAATTATCATATGGAAGTTGCCTGTTTCTGGTCATGCTTTATTTAGGCATTACACATAAGGGGATTGACCAAAAATGAGAGTAGTAATGATGATGGTTAGGCAGTGGTATTGTTGAAGGGGGCCTACTAATGCTCATAATTTTAGAGAGTTTTCTTTAAAATAGAGCTATGCCAAATAAAATTACCTCTGCCCTTGCAAGTTTTTAGGAGATTGCAAAGAAAACTGTCACTGCATAATTTTCTGAAAAATAATAAAAATATTTCATCAGAGATTAGCCAATTGTCAGAAAAAGATCCCAAAAAATCTATGCATGTACATCAAACCTCTAGGCCCCTGTCTGTAGCACCCTCACAAACTTTTCTCCGATAAATTAGCTGCTCTGATTATTTGAGGTCAATAATCTGATTTTTCTCTCCAGATACAATTTAAAATCTTGTATGAAACCACCCACGCATTAAAAATAGGAGCTGCACCCCCATCCATGGAACTCCCTTCTTGGAGTTGCTAACTCAATATGATATGGTCTGAAAACTGAAATCTTTATCTTAAATGCCTTACTCCTGTTTGGGTACAATAAAAACTGACAGTCATTAAAATATGAGTTTCTAACTGAAAGGCTTGTCCATGCTTCTCACGTGGACTCAAATTCACAAGTTTGGTCCTGAGATTTTTTTAGCTGTCTTGTATTCCTGTGTATGTGTATGGTTAGTTACTTGGAATTGAATGCTTACAGATTTCCATGGTATTGACTTGAAGTGTCTTTTTAAGTTTTTGCCGTTACCCCTAAAGATAACATGTTGCAATGCAGACAGCGGTATTGAAGGTTGCCATGTCCTGTGAAGGTTGTGTTGGAGCTGTAAAGAGAGTACTCAGCAAAATGGAAGGTATTGTCAAGACACTCTTGTTACTTTAATATGTCTTTTTGACCATAAGTTTAGAATTGAATTTTTGGGACCAAATCACATTAACAAGTTTAATTTATTTCTTTGAAGCCTGATGGGATCAGGGTAAGTATGCCCTGAATAACGTAGCACAGCTTAGTGCCTACCTACCGAGATATCGTAGGGCCACACATGAAATAAGTTGGCCGGGCTTATATGATTTCTCAGTATTGTAGACCTTAAATGTTACTAAACTTTTTATTCTTGTTAGTAGTGTATTGAAATAATTAGTTGCAGCAGTAGCCTGTCCTGACTCATATGTACCATAAAGTAAAATTGCTGCATTGTGATGTTCTAATCAATTAACATTGCGGCTGATTTCAGGGGTCGAATCATATGATGTGAACTTGAAAGACCAAAAAGTGACGGTGAAAGGAAATGCAAAGCCTGAGACAGTTCTGCAAACTATCACGAAAGCTGGCAAGGAGGCAAGCTTATGGCCAGTGGAAGGGAAGTAAACTTCCCAGTAACAATAGACATCTACGGTTTGAACACTTAATATGATAGTGTCGGAGAGTATATCTTACTAATCATCACGAGGCACTTCTAGAATAAGATTGTAATCAATATAGCGACCTTGTTTCATAACTGAAATTTGCAGAATCTATACTTTCTGCATTTTAGTACTGAATAGAGATTCTCTTAGACCATATCTAAGGTCTTCTAAATTGTGATTCTAGCTAAGTGGTCTATGATAATTGATCTTGTAGCATGTTTTTACGGCTCCAGGAAAATTCACCACCAAACAATTCACCACCCATCATGACAAATTCACATCAAGAAAAGCTCACCATCATCAGCAATTCACAATGGAAAATCCATCGCCAACAATTCACTGCCGGAAAATTCACCACCAGCAATTCATCCAATGGCATTAGCATTTTTTAATACATATTTCCAAAAAAAATTAAATTTTTTCTTTTGCAAAAGAATAATTTGATTTATGATAATAAAAATGCAGTGAAAATTATTCTTTTGTAAAAAAATTTCAAATTTTTGGAAATATATATTAAAAAATGTTAATGCGATTAGTTTTCCTTCCATGACTGTGAATTGATGGTGGTGAATTTGTCATGGCAGTGAATTTTCCCACAGATGGTGAATTTTCCGACAATGAATCTCGTGGTGAATTTGCTTGATGCCGTTTTTACATGTCTATATTTACAAAATGTCTGAAATTTGTGTGTTAATTGTAAATTTGAATTTTAATCACCCTATTCATAATTGAAATTTGCAGAACCATTACTTGCTGCATATTTAGTATTAATAGAGATTCTTTGAGACTATGTCTGGTTTTTTAAAACTAATTCTGGCTTAAATAATTGTCTATGATAATTGATCTTTTTGCATGCTTTTATATGTCTTTGTTTACAAGATGTCTGAAATTTTTGTATTGATAATACATTTGAATTTGCTATCCTTAAAGAACCGTATAAGGAAGCAAGCCCCCAAAGCATACATAAATGATGTCTTGAGGCATTTAAACTTTGACGATTGTGATAAATAGGAAAGTTTTTTTATTTTTTTATTTTTTTCTTTTTCGAGTTTAACATCGGTTAAGTTTCAAGCTATTGCAATTCTTTCCTATAAAATAATGAAATGTGGATTTGTGTTTTCCTTGGGAAATGATTGAATTTGAAGTAATATATACACCTACATTGATTGTTTTAAATAAGATTTAATGTCAATAATACTCTCCACATGAGATGAACATCTATTTGCCCCACTATAATTGGGCAATGGAAAACATAAGAAACTCAACCCCTAGATTTCAACTCTCATTAGAAATATTTCTCCCACTCTCAAGGGAGACAATTTGCTTTTCTTGTATAGAGATGACATGGATTAAAAACTTTGCACATGCTTATCCACCAATTGTAGAGATGCATGTGTAGCATAAATGAATCCCATAGTCTTTGAACCTCTATCCATGTTCAATATTAGAACATATTCCTCTACACATGTGGTAAATTATTCCTTATTTGTTATGTGGCTTTATTGTGAAAAAGACTATTGATAAGCATGGAATCAAAAGGAATTTGAGATGTTCTTACTAATAAAAGGTAACCTTCACAACAATTTTAAGACTGAGAAGGCCTGATTGGAAATCCCTCAAACGTGTCATGGATATTTCTTTCTCTTTCACCTCTATTTCCAATCCTCCTTTTAGCTTAAAAATTTACTTGTTCACAATCCAAGTGAGCAACAAGTTGATTTTCTCTATAAGTTCTTGTAGTAATTGTTGGACTATCTATGAATCGCTCACACATATACATTTCCAAAGTCCTCATCATGGCCTTAGTGAGCATGATTAGGCATCGATTGACCCATTTTTAATGTCTAACCCAAGATTCTTTCTTTCTTAGTTGGGTGAAGTCTTTGTATATCAAGAGATTATTTCATCACCATGATTTTGGTCAAATCTTTTGGTTATATCATTTTATTTGTTAGATAAACTATTTAGGTTCTTTTATTTTTTCTTAAGAAAAGTGTTGAATGAAAATTTAGGAGATTTTTGTACATGAGATGCTCCTAAACTCCTTGTAACATCATTAGACATGGAGCAAGTAGTAGTTTTCTCTTGAAGGCACACTTATGCCAAAGTGAGTGCTTAATACAAAATTCTTATAAGATAGAACACAATGTTAAATACAACTAATAATGTAACTTCTCATTCAATAATAAATATTACAACTAGTAATCTAACTTCTTATTCAATAATAAATATAAGCATACAAATTGAAGTTTGTGTCATCCAATTTTGTTGAACTCTATACATTTTTTCTTCCAACATTTGGTATCAAAACAAGGAAACTTTAGGAAACCCACATTAGTTCAAATTGAGGAAGACCTTGGAAAAGGTACGAGAGCAAGGAAGCCCTAAGAAAGAATATATTATTGATCCAATCCATTTTGAAGGAGAACAATTCATTGAAGATGTTACTATGAGAGATTCGACACAATGTTCACCAAGAAACGTTGAGGAGAGGGATGACAAATCATGTTGTCCAAGGAGAAAGGATTAATTTTTTTTAAATAATTATAGGTGGAAATTTTAGAAATATATAAAAAAACATAGTGAGAGGTTGCACGAAATGAAGCACAAAGTCTTATGGTACAAATGGATAGTGAGGGTTGTATATATGCATAGTAGGGCAATACAAATTGAATAGTAATATAAAAAAATGGATTTATGAGGCCCACTTTTTCTTGCAATCTCATTTAGACTTGATCATCTTATTATGGACATGGATACTTGTTGATTTGCACATTTATGTTTTGGACTTATGATCATGATGTTAAACTTGTATGGATAGTGAGATCATGGTTAGGAAAATTTAATTTCATGAGCATATTTTGATAATCTAGATTAGTGGATGATTATGGTTTATTGTTATTATTCATGTGTTGGGTATATAATTGTCACAATATGAGCATGTACTTATTGAAATAACCTTGTAGCAAGTTAGTTTATATATGATTTCACAACTCTTTATATTGTTGTGATTAAACTAAGGTATGTGGATTTCACTTATTCTTCGAATATTTGTATTTAACTTAATTTCAAATTAGGATTGATAATTAGAATAAGGGTGTTTATATGTATAGAGATTTTTTTTTAAATGACATGAGCTAACATTATGAGATATATGTGAAAGTGAATTGTTTAAGATGTGTAATTACAATAATTAGTTGAATTATGTAGATTATGCAAAAAGATGAATTTCCCATAGAATATGAATATATTTAAAATTATTGATAATCTTAGACTATTCTTATCTAAAGTTGCACTCCTCTGAGTGTAATTTTTTTGGATGCCATGATTGTATAGGTGCACTAAGTGTTTTGAAGACTCTAGAATTGGGTCGAAGTTATCTAGACAACTTGATTTCTTATCTATTTCTTCAATGGTTTAGAATAGGAACCAAGTAAAGAGAAATGAATTATTTAGTGGTATTTAGTGGGAATGGAGCTTTCAAGCTCCATTGCTCAAGGGTCAGTGTAGGATCATAATGAGCCAAACAGGACCTCTAAGTGGCAATGAAAATACAAAATAATAGACTTAAGCAACTTAACATAAGAATTTAAATATGTTATTAACATAATTTGGAAAATATGTAAGAATATAATTTGTAGCAAATTGAATGGTTTGTAGGCTACTAGGCTATTTTTTGGAAAAAAAATAATTTGATTTGGTGAAAATTTAAAATTTCAATGCAGTATTACTTTAAATTTAATATAATAAGAATGTGATTGTCCAACCACCCTAAGTATGAGAAAAAAACATTTTTTTTTTTTAATCTTTCAATATAAGTAGAGGACACATGCTCAAATGTGGCATATTTTTCTATAATTTTTTTGCATGTAAATAATTAGTTATGAATTTTCTAGTAGGAATTTTTAAAAATATTAAAAACTATTTGTCCGATCACTCTAACTTGGTTAAAATTTATGAAATTTTATTTTTTTTAAACTATTGTTTGTGAAGTATAGATTGTGATACATCTTTTGGATTCAAAAAATGTGTAACCATTTAAAAGTACATATGTTTTTCAATCAACCTATCAATCAAGACATTACACATAGTGCATGTAGAAAATCAATAATAATTATCTATTAAATTCAAAATAAAGCATATCTTATATTGGTAGAATGCTAACAATTTACTGAATAAACCCTTTTTGTTTTATCAAATTCTAATGAAAAAAAAGTTGTCACCATGAAGGGTAAAGTTTGAAAAACCATTGCAACCCCTCTAAACATGTTGAGATAGTTGACTTTTCAAGTTGGACACTACCAAGCCAAATTCCAAAGCAATCCTGCAAGGAAATAATCGAGGCAAAAAAAAATGTCAAAAACAAAAAAGATATTCGTTATTAACAGATATCCGATAGAAAATGATATTTGTTTCCTTTACTTAGAGATATTAATATATATAAATATTATTATGGATTAATATTTTAAAACATGTTATAATATAAATATTAATATATATATATATATATATATATATATTATAGAAAATATTAATATTAATAATATTATTTGTTATATTATATATAATAATATAATATATCAAAAAAAAATATTTGAGATGAATTGTTGTAAGGGAGTTATAAATATCATATTTATTATAATAAAACTACAAGGAGCCAAGAGCAATATATACATCTCTATTTATCTTTCCCTCTCTCCCACCTTCCCTCTCTACTTCTATCTATCTCAACTCACCCTCTCCCTCTCTATCAATGAGTCTCACCCTACTTCTCCCTTCCTCCCACCTTCCCCCCTCTCTCTACCTCTCTCTTGGACCCTTCCCCCTCTACTTCTCTCTATATCCCCTCTCTACCTTCATGCCTATCCAATTATTTCTATATCCCCTTTTGCTCCATCTCTCCAACCATACCTTTCTCTCCACCTACCCCTCCCTTTATCTTGTGCTCCCTCCCTCCCTCTCTTCCTCCATCTATCCCTCCCACCCTACCTCTCCCTCTCTACTTAACCCTCTCTCTCTACCTCTCAGATCCCTCTCCTTCTCCCTCTCTCACACACACTACCTCTCTTGTACCTCTCTCACCCTACCTCTCTCTCTCTACCTACCTCTCTCTTTAATCCTTACACCTTACCTCTCTCTACCAACCTCTCTCTTTATTCCTTGCACCTTACCTCTCTCTACGTACCTCTCCCCCTCCCTCCTTTCCCTTCTCTCTCTCTCTCCCTACCTCTTTCTATCTCCACTCACCCTCTCCCTCTTTACCTACCTATCTGTGAATCCCTCCCACCCAACCTCTCTTTCTACCTACCTCTCCCTCCTTCCCAACATGACCTTCTCTCTACCTCTCTCCTCTCTCTCTATTCCTTCCACCACCCCATTTCCCTCTCTCTCTACCTACCCCTTCCTTTATCACTCCCTCCCTCTATCCCTTCCACTCTACATCTCTCTCTCTACCTCTCCCACCCATCCTTTCTCTCTCACACACTACCACTCTCTTTAAACCTTTCTTAACCTACTACCTCTCTCTACCTACCTCTCTCCATTCCTTGCACCTTACCTCTCTCTACATACCTCTCCTTATCTCCCTCCTTCCCTTTTTCTCTCCGTCCCTTTATCCCTCCCAATGTACCCCTATCTATCTCCCTCCTCCCCCCCCCTCACACACAACCTCTCTCTCTACCTCTCTCACCCTCTCTACCTACATCTATCATCTATCCATTCCTTGCACCTTCTCTCTCTCTCTCTCTCTCTCTCTCTCTCTCTCTCTCTCTCTCTCTCTCTCTCTCTCTCTCTCTCTCTCTCTCTCTCTCTCTCTCTCTCTCTCTCTCTCTCTCTCTCTCTCTCTCTCTCTCTCTCTCTCTCACACACACACACACACACACACAAAACCTCTCTTTGTACCTCTCCCAACCTACCTCTCACTACCTTGCATCTTACCTCTCTCTACCTATCTCTCCCTATCTCCCTCCTTTCCTATTTTTATTCCACCCTCTATCCCTCACACCATACCTCTCCCTATCTCCCTCCATCCCTCTCTCACCCTCCCTTTACCTCTCCCACCCAACCTCTCTCTCATGCTCTCTCTACTTACCTCCCCCTTTATTCCTTCCACCTTACCTCTCTCTATCTACCTCTCTCTCCATCCCTCCCTCCATACCTCCAACCCTACCTCTCTCTCCAGCCACCCATCCCTTTATCTGTCCCTCCCTCCCTCCTCCCCTTTTTCTTCCTACCTCTCCCTTCCCCCTCTCTATCTCTCTCTCTCTCTCTCACACAACTGTTCGAACATAACAATCTACTGAGAGGGGAGTGAATTAGTAGATCAAATAAAATCTTACTTTTTATCCCTTTTAATGTAGAATAAACAAACATGCAGAGATCACACACAAATACACATAACACTAGATATATGTGGGAAAATTGATATGGAAAAAACCATAGTGAGAATAGGTGTTACGATGTACTATCATAATCCAACCTCACAATAGAACCTCAATGGTTACAATGTTTAAGGGCACCAACCCTAAGGAGACACCAATCGCCTAATTTAGGAGCACCAACTCCAAGGAGGCACCCACCCCTACACTGAGCACCAAATCAAATATTTGATGACACCAACCAATTAGATTTACAATGTAAGATCTATGGAGCTACAACTCTAAACGATTCAAAAAAATCCAGTTATGTGTTATAGACTTATTCTATAACTACTCAATCTTTGCTTTGCTTCCATGCAAGCATACTCTCTATCTTTGTTGTTGCTATCTCAACAACCCATATCTCTACTATACTCTTCTCTTCTCTACAATCAACACTTTAGAGCATCCTCTATTCTAACTCTCTCTTTCTCTATTCAATAGTCTTTTTGCACTACTTCAAACTTGATGTGTACACTAAATGATTTTTTGAGTTATAGTCTAGTTATTCTTCTCATAGTATATGCATATTAAGCCCTCTCTCATTCATCTACCTCTTTCTTTCAACTTTACATACTTTCCTTCACCTATAAGTTTCTTTTGCACATCAAGCCCAACATCATTGACAAAATTCACTTCATTTTCTATATTTGGAATCAATCAAATCTAGGGTTTGATGCTTAATTGACCTGTTCCAAATTTCATAGCCACTTGTGCATTAATGGTGTCACTCATTTCTTCCAATCACTAGGAGCAAAGTAGTTGGTTTAGTTATTTCATTTTCTACATCATAAATTCACTCGTCTAATCTTGGAGTACCACCATTTTGTTATCGTGTAGTTGTTAAAAGGAAATCTACACAATCTTCTCATTTATTTCTAAAATCATGCCATAATCCATTGACCATCACTCTGTCACCATTGCATTTAAAATGAAACCGTCCAATTTGACTTGCATTAAATGTGGTCATAAATCTCTAGTGATTCACAACAATGATGTGAATTAAGTCAAATGATTGATTCTTGCCACATGTCTCATTCCTGCAAATCCACACTCATCAACCCAAGTCAACACAAGCTTCCCATGGAATTACTTGTAAGGAAAGCCTAAGGTGCAAAACAAACTCCTAAGCTAAGGATAGCTGATCCTTTCAAATGTGTGCTTAGTGATGAAGAATTGAAAGACATTAATCATCTTTTCTTTTTGTATCCAGTAGCATAGACTTGTTGGATGTTTGTGATAGGTAAAATGAAATGGGTGATAGTTTTTCCAAACACTATTTGGAAGCTATTTACTAGCTGGCCACAGTGTACAAATCTTCATTTTTTTCAAGCATTTGGTGTATTATACCATCCTCTATGTTATGGGGTATTTGGTGGGAAATAAATAGATACATTTTTAGGAAAGAGAAGCTTAATATTGATCAGATGTTGTTATTATTAGAAAGGTCTATATCAGAAGTTCAGTAAATGCATATGTGTATAAAGTAAAACATGTAAGTTCACTCTTCACTGAATGGGATTCAAGCATGTTGTCCTCATGGACATCTTTATCTTTTTCTTTCAAAGGTAGTCTTCATCAGCATGTCCAAAAAGTAAACAGAGCTTCCATTGTTTGGTTACCCCCTCCATTTGGCATTTTCAAGTTGAATATTGATGGAGCCTCTAGGGGAAATCCAAGTTTTTCTAGAGTAGTAGTGATTATAAGAGACCATAAAGGATTAGTTTTATGTGTCAAATATTTCAAATTAGTACCTAGAACTAACAATGTTGCGGAGGCTCAAGCTCTTTTGTAGGGCTTGAAATTAGTTCACAGTTTTAAGCTTCCTATGATCCAAGTAGAAGGAGATTCCTTAATCTTAATCAATGCATGTAGGGATCGTAAGCTTTAGAATTGGAAATTAGAGTATATTGTTAAACAGATCTGGTCCTTGCTTGATAAGATAGGTAATTATCAAATTTTGCACACATACAAAGAAGGAATATATGGTGGAAATTTTTTTGGCAAACTATGGGTGTGATCAAGCAGATAATGTAGTTTTTGAAAAGGAAAAAAACAAGTTTTACAGGGACCTGAAACCACGAAGTTCAAACAAACGAAAGATAAACATAAAAAGTACCAACAACCGACCAGCTGTCCCAAAAAGGAAACGACAGCAACAAAAGACAGCAGGGTCCAAAAAAAGGACCACCCAAAAAAACCAGAAAACCAAACACCAAGTTACCCCAAATTATTCAGTAACTCCTCAGCTTCTTTTTCAACATTCTACATATCCTGTAACCCCTGTCTAAGGATTTGAACCGTGTGTGAAGAAGTCAGGGTTTTCCTTTTTATGTTTGCTCTGGTACAAGTCGAAATACCTTCACCGGCCGATTTGCTGCCACCTCTGTTCACATCCAAATCCACCACCAGCGAACCCTTTTGACTTTTTTCAAGCTTTTCCACCATCGCATTTATGATGATTGTATTATGCCTTGCGATTTTGTGGTTGTTTGCAACAGTGGCCCTTATGTTTTGTCCAAACTTTAACATATTACATTCAATACTTGTTAATCTATCCTCCTGTAGTTGTTGTCTTTTCCTCGGTAAAGGAATTTCCTGTTCCTCACTAACTCTTCTGTCCCAACTGATCTTCTGCTCCAGTTCCATAACCTTATTATTGAGAACAGTAATACGGCCTTTCAAATCACAAACTTCTTTCTGGGTCCATTTGAGAACGGTAAAAAGACCCTCTGTACTTTTTTCTGCAACACTAACCATTTCCTCAGGCTTGAGCATTTTCAGGACAGAATTAATTTCATCCTGAATAGGGGTTTCAAAATGGTCATTCCCAACTTGTCCAGAAACAGGGGCACTAGGGGCCGAATCCTTACTAACCAAGGGCTTCTCAGAGATGATCTCCATAGAATTTCCAGAGTACGAAACAAGTTTCATAACAGGGTTACCTTTAAAACCAGGGGACAAACCCGGAGTGGGGCACCCAGGAGACGGCTGGGGGTTAAGACAATGCAGAGGAGCCAGATTCGGACTAGGGTCCTCAGGCAGCGGATGTCATATAGGATAAGACAATGGGGCAGGAACTTTTAGATTTTTCCGATCGGACAAAGACAGGGGAGCAAAGGTATCAAGGCCAACAGGAGCACAAGCAGGGGGGCCCGGGGCTCAATTTCCTTACTACTTTCAGTTTCCTCATCATCCAACTCTTCAATATCTATAGTTTTAGGTAGTGCAAGAAGATTTTGAAAATGCTAAAAAATGAGCCTAACAAGACCAGGGTGGATAATAGCATTCCTCCTAGGGTTTCTTTCCACATCATCGAGACAATTCTTCAAAGAGGAAAATAAGTAGAAAGGCAGAGATATACGAACCTTATGACGGAAATGATTCAAAATGGCAAAGTGGTAACCATAGGCTCTGGTAAAGCGTCCATCAACCGTAATATATTCCATGATGACTCTTAAAACTTTCCGCCAAATAGATTTTATGGACTCCACATCAAAGTAACTGTTAGCAACCTTGACCATCTTCACTTTCTCCTTGTCTTTTTTGGGAAACTTGATAACTGCTTCATAAGAGAAATGTCGATCACGGTAGAATTTAACACCCTCAGTTGAGAGACCTGTTATTTCACCAATTAAGTCCTCACTCAGCTTAACATTCCTTCCAAACAACACGATCTCTCCATTTTTCCAATTTTTGACAAAATAGTCTAGCATCTCTTCATCCGTACCATGGAGCTTTTCCATATAAGGGACTAAACCTCCCTTTTCAATTCTTTCCCAAGCTTTAGTATTCTTTCTATGCTCCTAGAAATTGCTCGGCTCCATGCGTTTCCTTTCTCCACCCATAGTCAGCCCACTGTAATACCACTCAGAATGGTTGTTTTGGGTCCCGTTTAGGCAATTTCTGTCGAACACCCATAAAGCGTGCCGCAGACTCTTCTTGAAAAAGAAAGTGACGTCGGTCCCATCAAATCTAATGAAATTGATGTACTTGATCTTTATCCATTTCATCATGACTAAGATTGCCTTCTCTCCCATGCACTGAATCATAATAAATTAGCGCTTTCACTTCATTATGGAGGTTGTCATTCTTCCTCCACGTGTTCTCCCCACCTTTCTTAACCCCTTCGTTGGCGAAGAAATCCGCCACCATATTGGCTTCTCTATAGGCGTGTGACACTTTAACTTTTTCAAATTTCCTTAATAAAGCTTGCGTGTCTTCGATCCACTTTTTGATGGTCCACAAGGGGGGGTAAGTCCAAGAATACAATTTATTATATTCAAAGAATTTCCCTCCAACCACAGATTTTTTGTGTTGATCTTGACGGCTAGGTTGACAGCATGAAAAGCCCCAACAGCTTCCGCCACATGGTTAGTTTGAATTCCAATGTCCATAGCAAAAGCCGCAATAAAAGCCCCAGTGTTGTCCCTTAAAACACCCCCACTACCAGCTTTACCTGGGTTACCTTTGGCCGCACCATCAAAGTTGGCCTTAATCCAACCCAATGGCGGCATAGACTAGATAGCATTTTCTCTCCCACAAACTCCAGATTTAAGAATTTTTGTCCCACTTAAATTTGTATTCCACTTTTCGGCTGTGGCAGCATCAAAGGGAGACCAAATAGATTTCTCAAACATTTTTCCAGGAATTAAAGATAAAATTTCCTTTATTGCTCTTACAATTTTAGCATACACGTCCCCTTCCTTCATCTCTTTATCCCTGAAAACTCTATTGTTCCTTTCTTTCCAAATATTCCAAGAAACAAATGGAAAAATGAGAGACCATAGCTTTCTCACAAATGGATTTTTTGAAGGAGCTTTCCATTGAATGAAGAAATCTTCAACAGAAGCAGGGAAGACCCACACCATCTCAAGAAGCCCCAATAATTTATCCCAAATATTCAACACATAAGGGCAATGGAGAAAAAGATGATTAACAGTCTCAGCTTCATTCCTGCACATAAAACACCTATTTGGTAATTGAATTCCTCTTTTTCCAAGATTGTCCAAAGTGAGGATCTTATTCTGTAGCATTATCCAGTAGAAAATGTTAATTTTCGGGGTCAAATGATTAATCCAAGCCTTGGCCCAAAAAGGAGGAATCTCCCTCGGACTGTCTAACAAAGAAGTGGCAGAGGCAACTGAAAATATACCAAACGGGTTATCTAACCAAACAGCAAGATCCCCCACCTAGTGTTGAGTTGGTCTAAGGGCTCTGAAAGCCAACTGAATAGGACCCAGATCCGGATTGATGGTCATCAAATCAACCCAACCTCCATTCCTCCATTAATCCTTAACCAATACTCCAAATTTCTTTTTGCAATCATTCATCCATTTACTATAATTCTCTATGCTAATTAAAGGATCTTTAAATAGCCATCTGTCTTCCCAGAATCTGACTAAATTTCCATTTCCAATCAACCATCCAGTTCCCATTTCTAAAAGCTTTCTTCCTTTACCCATATCATTCCAACACACAGACCCACAAGGTAAAGAAGAAGAGTTTAAAATTTCATTTAAAGACTCATAGTTATTGAAATATTTTTCTTTTAAGGTATCACGCCATTCTCCATTTAATGTAAGAGTTCTCCAAAGCTGTTTAGCAAGAAGGGACACATTTAAAACTTTAATTTTCCTTAAACCCAAGCCCCCCCTTGATTTGGGTCTACAGACCAAATCCCAACCAACAAGTGGCATTCTCCTTTTGTCCTCAACTCCAGACCATAGAAACCTTTTCTGAATTTTTTCAATGGCCTCAGCATATTTGGCAGGAATTTTAAATATATTGAGAGCATAAGTAGGAAGATTTTGCAAAGAAGCCTTTAGGAGCTGGACTTTTCCAGCTTGACTAAGAATAGCTCCTTTCCATCCTGATAACTTCTTGTTGAATTTTTCAACTAGAGAAATCCAGAAAGATTCTGGAGGTTTAGAGCAGAGAGGTAAACCAAGATAAGTTGAAGGAAGAGACTCAACACAACATCCAAGAATTCGGGCCAATTTAACTTGTCTATGCTCCGGAGTGTTGATGAAAAAGATTGAACTCTTAGCCCTATTGACAACTTGCCCAGAAGCAGATTCATATAGATTCAGGATTTTTTTAAAAGTATTAGCTTCAGTCACTGTAGATCTTCCCATAAGAATAGTATCATCAACAAATTGCTGGTGAGAACAAATATGAGGAGAAGAAGAAGGTTTTAAGCCAATAAGGGATCTTTGATCAATAAGCTTTTTAATATTCCTACCTAAACTCTCAGCCAAAATGGTAAAAAGAATAGGAGAAATAGGGTCTCCCTGTCTGAGGCCTTTGGATGTCTGAAAAAACCTTGATGGTGATCCATTCACAATGACAGCAGAAGTAACTGTCAAAACAAGCTAGTTCACCAACTGAATGACTCTGTTATTAAAACCAAACTTATCCATAATTTTAAACAGGAAGGCCCAATCAACCCGATCATAGGCTTTTGAAATATCAAGTTTAAGAATAAACCCTTCAGTTTTTGACATTATTAGCGAATGTAAATTCTCATGAATAGTAACAACAGAGTCCATAATGTACCTACCTGGCACAAAACCATTCTGTTGTGGGGCAATAATCTAGGGCAGCACAGAAAGCATTCTTGAGGTCAACACCTTTGAGATAATTTTGTAAATGGAATTACACAGGCTGATTGGCCGAAAAGCTTGAAACTCTGAAGCTCCGGGTTTTTTTGGAATAAGGACCAAAAAAGTAGCATTCAGTTCTTTCAACAGATGTCTTGATCCAAATAATTCCTTGACAGCATTCACCACATCCGTTTCAACAATTTCCCAAAACACTTGGAAGAAGAATAAAGGAAAACCATTAGGTCCAGGAGCTTTGTTGCCATCAAAGGAAAAGACAGCTTTTCTTATTTCAGTTTTGGAGGGTATAGCAGTGATTAAGGAATTTTCATTATGACCAATCACTTGAGGTATAGCTTCAATCATAGAATCTTGAGCTTCAGTAACAATCTCTCCATTACTCGAAAGAAGGTTTCTAAAGAAAAGGACAGCTTGTTCTCTAATATCATCTTCCTCCTCAAAACTAGTCCCATTAGAGACAATAAGATTGATTCTGTTAGCAGCCCTATGTTTAGAAGCAGTCAGATGAAAAAATCTGGAATTCCTGTCACCCTCAGTCAACCAAGACACCCTAGACCTTTGCCGCCAAAACACTTCCTCTTTAGCAATGATATCATGTAGTTGAATAAGGAATTCATTTTCCTTTTCTCTAAAATTGTCAATGTATCCCCATTTCTGGATTTTGACTTGAATCTCCTAAATTTTACCCTGGATTTCCATTTTAGAACCAAAAAGACTACCAAAAGCATCCTTTTTCCATCTTCGAACATTAGTTTTCACTTCCTTTAGTTTTTTAGCAACCCTAAACATAGCAGTGCCAGAGATATCAACATTCCACCATCTACGTATTTCCTCAAAAACTCGAGGATGAGAAAGCCAAAAAAATTTGAATCTGAAAGGTAAGTTCTTTTTCACCTTAGTAGGATCCGCAATAAGACAGATGGGAAAGTTGTCAGATCCAACCCTTAACAAGGCTCTCAGAGCACAACAAAAGTTTATAAACTATTGACCCGAGACCAGGGCCCTATCAAGCTTCACTTGGATCAAGTCAGACCCAAACCTCCTATTAGACCAGGTGTAAGAAGCTCCTTGTAAATCTAAGTCAATCAAAGCATTGTTGTTTATGAAATCGGATAGGCTGGATTTACTTTCCCAATTGATTTGAGATCCCCCAAATTTCTCATCATTCAGAAGGGGGGTGTTGAAATCACCCATAACCAACCAGTTTTCATTAGCAAAACATCTTCGAAAACTTGATAACCCAAGCCAAAAAGAGTTTCTAGCCTTCTTACAATTCAGAGCATAAACATTAGATTGGATCCAACAAAAGTTGTCTCTAATGTGAGTAAATCTAGTGGCCACCGCATTACCATTCTCCATTAAGGGCTCACCTTTAATAATTAACTTGTTCCAAAAAGTAACTATACCCCCCGAAGCACCCGCAGAACTATTACCATGAGCCCCACAGTGCTGAAAATTTTTAAGATTTTCTACTTTATCTTTAGGCATTTTAGATTCTTGAATAAGGAGAATATCGAGATTGTGGTCCCTAACAAAATTTTGCAAAACATCCTTTTTATGACTACTATTCAGCCCTCTTATAAGCAGATAATGTAGTTACTCATGTGGCTGAACTAGGAAAGATTCGTCCTATATTAGAAGATTTATTATCAAAAGAGGAAAGTTAGTGATTTCTTTTAAGCCATTGATGCATGGTGAAGCATCTAATAATCAACTAATTGACATATTCTTAAAATATGCATATGGTACAAAAGCTTATGAAAAATATCTTATACAAGTAATGTGATGATCTAGTAGCACATGTGTAATTGACAATTACATGTGTGTTTTGATCCTGGCTAGAACTATGGAAAATATTAATAGACAAGCATTACACTTGGTGATCTAGTCACACATATGTAATTGGCAGTTATAAATGTAAGCATATGAATATGAATCTGCTACTATGGTAATGATGCTGTGGAAATGCTTGTGTAATTGATAATTACATATGCATTATGATTTTCTCTGAACAAATCTATATAAAATATCAAAAAATAATTATATTGGTTGTTCTAGTAACACACGTGTAATTGGCAATTACATGTGTGTTAGGTCCATATCGTTACAAATCAAAAAGGAAAGTGTCACAATTGTATCTATATGTCTAACATGTAATATTGCATCAACACATGAATTAGGCAGTAGGTTGATACTAATGCTAAAATACTAGTGCAATTTATTTTAAATTTATGGTACAATATGGTACCATTGGTGTTATTTCAAGGTTGTGTGTTCTGGTTTGCATTCAAATGGGCTTCAGTAATCCCATGCAAATTTTGTTGCAAAATGTCCCTCTCAGCCTTTTGGAAGTGAGGTAGAAAAAATATGCCATTTAATACATCAAAGGAAATCAAATCTTATGATGATATCCTCATAAGGAATGCACAATACAAGATTGTTCTAACATTTGTGATTTGTGCAAGTGTACAAGTGTCAAATATATGTTATTGCACAATATTTCAAAATGTGCCAACTAAGCGGATGAATTTAACATAATGGTGTCATTTGTAATGAAATGATTTACAAAATCCATACGAACTTTATCTAAATTTAGATAAGTTCTACATAGCTAATTTTGTTTTGCTTATTGAAAGCCATGCTTTATAATTTGTTGCAATTATGTTATAAGTTATTTCTCAAAAGTTGATAACTAATTTCTTGTGGTACAAGAGTACAAGTTGCACAGGATTTGTAATGATACGCTAGTAAAGGCATGAGAAATAAATTAATCAAGATCATTGTTCAAAATATCATAAATGAAGCTGAGGCTAGGGAGAAAGACTTTGACAGAAAGCATATGTTTTTGTCGAGCTCTAGTAGTGGTGAGCTTAGTATTCCTAAGCTTCTATGTGTGGAGAGTGCAAGAAGACAAATGGAATTTTATTCGAGGAACTATAAAATTTTCATACCAATTAATGACTGGGAGTTACCGATATCAGAAGAATTTGGAGATGCAGAGATGCATCTGGTTTTTAAAGATCATTGCACAATCTTCATAAAGCACATCAAGAGGGTTGTAGGAAAGGAAATTCTAGAGCCGGAAGCAAAAAGGTTAATCTATCTTTCTCAATTTCTTTCCATTTTTATATCAAATCTTATGTCCATCTATTACAAGATTTCAATTTGGTGGAGTTTATCATGGGTAAAGTTGTGAATGAGGTTTATTTGCAAAATGAGATTCTTCAAAAAGCTTGTCAAAGGTATGGTTTTTGGAAAGGGCATGGATATGTAGGAGGATTGTTTCCTAGGAATTTTCTCCTTCATAAGGTAGAGTTTCAAAAGTTATATATTGCTATCAATAAGGCTATGTCATATCAAAATTCAAGCTTTATGTTAAATGCACTCAGAAATTATGCTCTTGGCTTTGCACCAGAATTTGTTGATAAGGTAAAAGTAAAAGTACATGCTATTTTGGTGCTACTTATGCATGATCATGATTTAAATTTGTCTGTTTCTTTCCAAGCACAAATACGATCAAATGAGAACAATTCAAATCAGGTTGTGGGTGTAAATGAATCTGAAGTAGGGAGTGGTTTTTCCCGAGAAATAGTAGAGGTAAATGCACAATATGGGGTTACTCACTTTCAGTTGTTTGGAGCACAAGTTGCTAATCATTTCAATCTTAATGATGAACCTCAAGTTGAGGTTGAGGGTGTTGATTTTATTCAAATGGGAGTTCATAATTCTAGTGAAATGCAAGTTGGTGAGTCTCGGTATGTCTTCACTTCTCAATTGTTACCAATTGTGGAAAATGAGTAGCTTACTATCAGGTCGGATGAAGTCCATGGTGAATACGAACAATTAGATCCAATGGAGATTGAGATATTATGATATTTAATATCTTTTTTTATTTTCTTACAATTTTTTCCAAAATATAATATGACTATGGACACGGGTAATGGCTAGAAAAGATGGATTTACTTGTAAGCATGCAAATAGAAGCACAATCTAAAGGATATTTTGATTACTTTTTTGAAATGAGGATTATGAAATGTTTTAACAAATCCTCACTCCTAGTTTCAAATGATGCAACATTGTAAATGTATTATGTCAACATTATGTAAATAGGTATAGAATGTTGTTGTATCAAAGCATAGAGGGAGGATAGGTGTTGTAATTATGTAATTATTTGGGCTTTGTATTCAAATTATGTAACTTTTTTGGGCTATAACCGGAGGTTTTCTTCCTGATTCTTTCCTACTAGTATGCCCTATTGAATCAATTTTTTTGTATATATTAACTAAAAATAATATAATATAGTGGCTCGACCACTTTTGAATAATAATAAAAAAAATCTATGATGTTAAAATGTCATTTAGGATGTGCGATAAGTGTTAGGTCAATTTTACATGTCTACAATAACCAAGCTAGAATTTCTCCTTGGTTCACTAACAATTGTGATCACAAACAAGCATCCCATACTTCTTCTCATAATCACTAGCACGTATATCAATACTAAATTGTAAAATTTTAACAACATTAAACATTTAATCATAAGAAGATTATCAACACTAAATTGCAAGAGAGCATCAATGTTAAATAACAACTTCAACTCTAAACTACACAAGACAAAGCTTCAAAAGATTAGATTAAATTGTACAAAATATTGCTACCACAAAAAAATGCATGGAATCAAATTGCTCTAAGTTTTTTCTCAATCATAAGATCCAAAATGGCATCCCATAAACTTCTTAATTGAAGCATTGTTACCAAAAAATCTCAAAATGCTTAAAGTCTAAAGAAAAAATATAATTGCAAAATCCAAACTAAATTGCAATAAAAAAATATCTAGTGTGAATTACATATGTATAAATTCCTTGAGAAATTTTAGTCATAAAACTTGAAACAAAATTTTAGTTCCAAGGTCTAAGTCAAAATTGCAATCATGAAACATTAGTCAAAATTGTAGGTAGCAAAAGGTTTAATAAAAATTGCAATCACAAAAAAGGATAAAAAAAATCTAATTGTAAGAAAATGGTTAGTGTATGGTCCAATTAAAAGCATGACCACATAAAATTTCCTCCTCATATCAAGCACATGAGAAAATTATTTACAGATAATGCATCACTCATAATAAAGTACACAAAGTTCAAGTCCAATTCAAGAATAATGGTATTTAGAAAGAAAATATGACTTCAAAATTCATTCAATCATTCACATACATCAACAATTATTTCCTTGCCTACAAGACAAAATATTATAACTCATAAAACAACTTCCTATTCTAGGTCAATTCCATTTAAAGACTATAAGGGCAACTACAATTCAACTCAAGCAATGGAGCTTAAAAGCTCTAATCTCACTAACTACCACTCAATAATTTATTTCCCTTTACTTGGTTCCAATACTAAACCATCAAAGAAATAGACAAGAAACCAAGTCATCTAGATAACATCAACCCAATTTTAGGGTCTTCAAAACACTTAGTGCACTTGTACAATCATGGCATCCAAAAAATTTACACTTAGAGGAATGCAATTTTAGATAAGAAGAGTCTAGTCTTATCAATAATTTTAAATATATTCATACTCAATGTGAAATTCATCTCTTTGCATAATCTACATAATTCAACTAATTATCATAATTGTACATCTTAAACAATTCAATTTCACATTGTTAGCTCATGCCATTTTTTGAAATCCACCATACATGTAGATACCCTTATTTTAATTATCAATCCTAATTTGAAATTAATTTAAATAGAAATATTCAAAGAATGAGTGGAATCCACATACATTAGTTTAATGACAAAAATATAAAGAGTTGTGAAATCATATATAAACTAACTCGCCACTAGGTTAGTTCAACATGTACATGCAAATTATGTCACAATTATATATCCAACACATGAATATTAACAATAAACTAGAATCATTCACTAGTCTTGGTTATCAAAATATGCTCATGAAGTTAAATTATCCTAAACATGATCTCACTATCCATACAATTCTACCATCATAAACCTAAGTAAAAAAACATAAATGTGCAAATCAACAAGTATCTATGTCCATAATAGGATGATCAAATCCAAATCAGATTGCAAGAAAAAATGGTCCTCATAAATATACCCATTTATAATATTATTATTCAATTTGTATTGCCCTATTATGCATCTATATAACCCTCACTATCCATTTTTACCATAAGACTTTTTGCTTCATTTCATACAACTTCTTAGTATGTTCTTTATATATTTCTAATTTTCACCTACAATTATTTTTAACAAAAAAATATCCTTTCTCCTTGGACAGTGATTTTTTGTCCCTCTCCTCAATGTTTCTTGGTGAACATTTTGAAAACTCTCTCATAGTAACATCTTCAATGGATTATTCTCCTTCAAAATGGAGTGAATAGAAAATAAATGCTCTACCAAGGCTTCCTCGCTCTCGCACCCTTTCCAAGGGCATCCTCGATTTGACCTAATGTACATCTCCTAAAGTTTCCTTATTTTGAGACCAAATGTTGGAAGAAGAAAAGTATAGAGTTTAACAAAATTGGATGACACAAACTTCAATTCGTATGCTTATATTTTTATTGAATAAGAAGTTAGATTAGTAGTTGTAATATTTATTATTGACTGAGAAGTTATATTAGTAGTTGTATTTTACATTGTGTGCTATCTTACGAGAATTTTATATTAAGCACTCACTTTGGCATAAGTGTACCTTCAAGAGAAAACTACTACTTGCTCCATGGATAGTGATGTTACAAGAAGTTTAGGAGCATCTCATGTAAAAATCTCCTAAATTTTCATTCAACACTTCTCCTAAGAAAAAATTAAAGAACCTAAATAGTAAATCGAACAAAGAAAATTAGATACCCAAAAGATTTGACCAAAATCATGATGATGAAAGAATATCTTGATATAATAAACTTCACTCAATTAAGAAAAGGATAATCTAAGGTTAGACATTAAAAATGGGTCAATTGATGCCTAATGATGCTCACTAAGGCCATGATGAGGACTTTGGAAAATGTATATAGTGTGAACGATTCATAAATGGTCCAACAAGTACTACAAGAACTTCTAGAGAAAGTCAACTTGTTGCTCACTTGGATTGTGAACAAGAAAAAATTTAAGCTAAAAGGAGGGTTGAAATTAGAAGTGAAAGAAAAAGAAATATCGATGACACATTTGAAGGTTTTCCAATGAGGCCTTCTCAATTATACAATTGTTGTGAAGATTACCTTTTTTTTTTTTAAAAGAAAAGTGGAAGTCCACTATAATATTATTAATATAAGAATAAGATGGTACAAAGTCTTGGTTCAAGAGGGCATACCGGTAGGAAAGAGCCAAGAAGAAAACCTCTGGTTATAGCCCCAAAAGATAGAGTTCGGGCGAAAGATCCAATCAAGAATAATTTTTACAAAAGATCCCATCAAAAGTTCAATCAAAACCTGACATCCCGTGACAACCTAAACTAAATAAGTGAAGGTTACCTTTTATCAATAAGAACATCTCAAATTCCTTTGGAATCCATGCATATCAATAGTCTTTTTCACAATTAAACCACATAGCAAACAAGGAAGAAGTTACCACATGTTTAGAGGAATATGTTCTAATCTTGAGCACGGATAGATGTTCAAAGACTATGGAATTTATTTATGCTACCCATCCATCTCTACAATTGATGGATAAGCATGTGCAAAGTTTTCAATCCATGTCATCTCTATACAAGCAAAGCTAATTGTTTCCCATGAGAGGGAGAAATATTTCTAACAAGAGTTGAAATCTAGGGTTTGTGTTTTTTATGTTTATCATTGTCCAAATATAGTGCGGTGTGCAGATGCTCATCTCATATGGAGAACATTATTGACATTAAATCTTATTTAAAACAATCAATGTAGTTGTATATATTACATCAAATTCAATCATTTTCCAAGGAAAACACAAATCCACATTCCATTTTATAGGCAAGATTTGCAATAGCTTGAAACTTAGCTGATGTTAAACTCAAAAAAGAAAAAAAATAAAAACCTTTCCTATTTATCGCAATTGTCAAAGTTTAAATACCTCAAGACATCATTTATTTATGCTTTTGGGGCTTGCTTCCTTATACAGTTCTTTAAGGATAGCAGATTCAAATATATTATCAATACACAAATTTCAGACATCTTGGAAACAAAAGCATGTAAAAGCATGCAAAAAGATCAATTATCATAGACAATTTAAGCCAGAATCAATTTTAAAAAACCCAGATATAGTCTAAAAAATTTCTATTAATACTAAATATGCAACACGTAAAGGTTCTGCAAATTTCAATTACGAACAAGATCACTCATTCAAATGTACAATTAACACACAAATTTCAGACATTTTGTTAATAAAGACATGTAAAAACATGCTACAAGATCAATTATCATAGACCACTTAGCTAGAATCACAATTTAGAAAACCTTAGATATGGTCTAAGAGAATCTCTATTATTACTAAAATGCAGAAAGTATAGATTCTGCAAATTTCATTTATGAACACGGTCACTGTATTGATTACAATCTTATTCTAGAAGTGCCTCGGGATGATTAGTAAGATATACTCTCCGATACTATCATATTAAGTGTTCAAACCGTAGATGTCTATTGTTACTTCCCTTCCACTGGCCATAAGCTTGTCTCCTTGCCAGCTTTCGTGATAGTTTGCAGAACTGTCTCAGGCTTTACATTTCCCTTCACTGTCACTTTTTGGTCTTTCAAGTTCACATCATATGATTCGACCCCTGAAATCAACGGCAATGTTTATTGATCAGAACATCGCAATGCAGCAACTTTACTTTATGATACATATGAGTCAGGACAGGCTACTGCTGCGACTAATTATTTCAATACACTACTAACAAGAATAAAAAGTTTCATGTGTGGCCCTACGATATTTGGGTAGGTAGGCACTAGGCTGTGCTACTGTTATTCAGGGCATACTTACCCTGATCCCATCAGGCTTCAAAGAAAGAAAATAAACTTGTTAATGTGATTTGGTCCCAAAAATTCAATTCTATACTTATGGTCAAAAAGGCATATTAAAGTATCAAGAGTGTCTTGACAGTACCTTCCATTTTTCCGAGCACTCTCTTTACAGCTCCAACACAACCTTCACAGGACATTGCAACCTTTAATACCACTGTCTGCATTGCAACAATTATCTTTAGGGGTAGGGGCAAAAAAATAAAAAGACAGACATCATGTTTTATACTCAAATACAACTCTTCAAGTCATTACCATGGAAATCTTTAAGCATTCAATTCCGAGTAAATAACCTTACACATATACAGGAATACAAGACAGCTAGAAAAAACTCAGGACCAAACTTGTGAATTTGAGTCCACATGAGAATGATGGACAAGCCTTTCAATTAGAAACCCATATGTTAAATTGTTAATGGCTTTCAGTTTTTATTGTGACCGAACAGTAATAAGGCATTTAAGATAAGGATTTCAATTTTCAGACCATATCATATTGACTTAGCAACTCCAAGAAGGGAGTTCCATGGAGGGGGGTGCAGCTTCTATTTTAATGCACGGGTGGTTTCATACAAGATTTTAAATTGTATCTGGAGAGAAAAATCAGATTATTGACCTCAAATAATCAGAGCAGCCATTTATGAGAGAAAAGTTTGTGAGGGTGCTGCAGACAGAGGCCTAGAAGTTTGACGTACATGCACAGATTTTTTGGGATCTTTTCCTGACAATTGGCTACCCTTTGATGAAATATTCTTATTATTTTTCAGAAAATTATTCAGTGACAGTTTTCTTTTCAATGGCCTATAAACTTGCAAGGGCAGAGGTAAATTTTATTTGGCATAGCACTATTTTAAAGAAAAACTCTCTAAAATTATTGAGTATTTCCCACAGAGAAAACTTAGTAAGCTCCCTTCAACAGGACCACTGCCTAACCATCATCATTACTACTCTCATTTATGGCCAATCCCCTTATGTGTAATGCCCAAATAAAGCATGACTAGAAACAGGCAACTTCCATATGATAATTTGCATATACTAGCAAAGCTCTAATCTCCAATAACAAAACAGCAAAATATGCAAGCACAATACAACACAGGATACAAGTTATCCAAGATATCATAAAACTGGCCCTCTACAAGAGCAAAATTAGTTTGTATCTTTAGAAAATGTAGCATTCATTGGGTGTGTACAAGCATTCACAAATTTGACAATCTAACTGAAACTGTCAATCAGAAACTATTTGTTTATCTCACAAAATACATCAATTAGACCATGGAAAATTAAATCTAAATTCCTCTTAAGTGGTCAGAATAATTCTATATTCATTTTAAATTACAACTTCAGCTGTAGTATTTTGCCCCACAAACTATGAAACCAGAAAATACTAAATACATGAACAATAAACCATTAAAAGACAAAGCACACAAGATCTGAGGATTTTACTGTTATAAAGACTCCATAGGATTCTCACTCTTGGTAAATCTGAAATACACATGAAAACATACGATTTTTTTCTCTGGAGGAAAATAAAAACTTCTTTAAGGGCTAGTCAGAGTCCTTCGGAGGTTATCTAGCTGAATCACCCAAAAGAATCTCATCGTCATCTTGCACCATTTTCTGTCCAATATTTCTCGTATATGGGAAAACATAAAGAAAAAGACATAAAATTTATAACTCTATCATATTGAATGCTAGTTCACATTATTGACAATCCCTACTGGACCTTATGAATCAAACTTCTAGGCCATTGGAAATGATTAATTTTTGAGACATTAACTGCAGATTTTGTACACTGGTATCTGTGTCACACAATTGTACACAACTCCCATTTTGAAATATAAAAGAAGCAGAAAAGTAATAAATGTAAGGTTTTGCATCTGAAATAGGGAAGAGCAACGTGTTTTATGTAATATATGATTATTATAAAAAAAATAAAGGGGCAGCTGCAGCAGTTTGGATTTGCACTTTGTTGTACAATAAGTTTAGCTTCATAAATTGAACTTTAATGATAAGTATATGTTTTTGTTGTTCCCTACAGTTAGTTAAGCTCAATGAACATAGGAAATTGTGGACAACACCATTTTTACTGACATTTGGTGCTTGAACTGAGGACTATGATAATCCTGCCCATCATTGGATGCATATTTAAGTAGTGTCTAGTCTCCTTAATTAGTGTAATCAGCTTCAAGATAATACTTTGGCAGTTTCTCCAGAGTCCCAGAGAGTAGACTCAGATAAAAACCATTTTTCCTAGTAACTAACACCATGATGTTTCAGTTTTTCAGGCCAAATATATATTACGTTGAAATGCTTGTAATTAAATAACAACCACAAGGTAAGGCGAAGTCAACAACCCAAGGCATAATGAGCAACCAAAGCAATTTAAAGTTAGTCCAAGCAGCCCATTGTTCAAATTGGTGGAGTCCGATTTGTTCTGGCTGCATATGTCTCCATCAAACATTTATGGATTCAGCTTATTATTTTACTGAACTTGAGACAACAGTTCTTACTGTCCATAAAAGTGGGTTTCTATGAGGCTATAAAGGAAGACTTCAGGGCACTGGTGACCTTGTGGCTTTTGAGTAACTTGATAGGAATCACATGCAAGGTAACATGTGATTCCTTAGAGGTTTCCTGATGCCTGGTATTATTTACCATCCTGATTTAGTGAATCTTGTCTGACACTGCAGAAATGCGGTCCCAAGTGTTTTGTATACAGGTAAGTGACATTTGAATCAGTAATAGATCAGCTGAGCTATCTTTCACAAGATAAGGAACCATAAGATTGGAACATAAGGATGACATTAGAATCAGTTGCTAAAAAATAGTTGAACCTTGCTTGATACAGCTAACTCACTGATCATATAACAAGGTGTAAAAGTCCAATAGTTTGGTGGATGAAAGCTTTAATCTAAAATTAACAGATTTTAAGCTAGCCAAACATGGGCATTGGAGAAAAGATCGATGCTTCTCAATGTGTGAAGGAAACTTAAAGACACCAAAAAAATCATGATGAGGTAAAACAATAATGACTTTAGGGCAGCAGGGGCCAAAATCTTCCTGCTTTAGACCACTCGTTCAAGAATCATGGACAGTTTGCACAAATAGTTAACCTAACGCTTCAGGATGCTACCTTATGAGAGGTTCCTATCAAACACTTGTTGTGGCCACAATGTGCATCCAAGACGAAACTGCTACTAGCCCCCTTAGTAGTGACGTTCCAACTCTTAGGAACATCCTATGTAGATATCTTCTCTTGCTCTATCCAATGCTTCTCATGAGAAAAGGGAGAAGAAACTGTATAACAGATCTGACAAAGAAAAGGATATAACAAAAAGCATGGTGATGCTAAATTACATTGATGCACACACAAGCTTTGTCTGATTGAAAACCAAAGGATGAAAAGAATCTTGGATGAGGAATGCAAAATGGGTCAGTTATCCTAATCATGCTCAGCAAGGCCAGGATGAAGACTCTAAAGAATGTAGAAAGTATGAAAGGTTCAGAGATAATGTTGTAAGTATTACAAGAACTATGGGAGAAGATCAACTTGTAATTTCTTTATATTGTGAGCAGCAATTTCTGAAGCTAAAAAGAGAGTTGAACATTGGAGTTCAAAGAAGAAAATAATCCCAATATTCAGGGTGGTTTTGATGGCTTTCAAATGAGACATTTTCTCAGTCTTAATATTGTTGTGAAACTTATCTTTCGTCAAATGAGTGTATAAGTTTATTATGGATTCCATGCGCATCAAATATAAGTAAATAAGACTACCTTGTAGGATAGGAAACAGTTACCAAATTTACAGAGGAATAGGATTTAATCTTGCCCATTGTTGGAGGTTCAGAGAGCATGCTTGAAGGAATTCATTGATGCTACCATTCCATCTCTATAGTTGATGGATAAGCATTTGTGAAATTTGTAACATATGTCATGTTTGATCCATGGGTGGATAACTACTCATTCAAAATAACTCCCACTTAGATTGTTAAGCGAGTAGGACTCACTCATAAGATTTGGGTCAAGTTTTCAAATCATACGTAATATTTTAGTTAGAAGTTCCATTGCCATTGCTAGCCCATCAGATCTCCAGACAATATCATTTTGAACCAGAACTCTAAGGAATGGCTACCATGGAGAGGGCTGCAGAACCTACTTTTAATGGGCCGGTGGTTTCAAATTTTCATGCAAGGTTTGAATTAAATCTTCACCCTGAAGATTTGAATGGTAAATTTTTTCGAGGTAAAGTTTGTGAGGGTACTGCATAGGGGTTTGACATGCCTACAGAGGCATGTTTTGATCTATTTCTGCCAAATAGACACCCTCAATTGATACATTACTCTTCAACTATTTCTCATAAAAATATGTGATTGACAGTTTTCTTTGCAATATCCTGAAAACTTGGAAGGGCCAAGATAAATTTTGTTTGGCATGACATTGTTTCAAAGAAAATGTCTCCCCAAATTATTGAGCAGCATTCACGGAAGCCCCCTTCCATGGGAGCACTGCCTAACCATTATAATTAACACTCTCGTTGAGTGTCAATACTCCTTTACGAAACACATCAATGTACCATTACCAGAAATAAGTCAACTTCCATATGAAAATATGTCATCCTTACAAAGCTAAGGTCTTACAATCCCCAATGAGAAAGCAA
This sequence comes from Sequoia sempervirens, assembly GCA_007258455.2. NCBI lineage: Eukaryota > Viridiplantae > Streptophyta > Pinopsida > Cupressales > Cupressaceae > Sequoia > Sequoia sempervirens. The sequence continues at coordinate 233,468,938 of VDFB02270651.1, read as the reverse complement.
TAAAACATTCAAGCACAAACCACAACACAAAACACAACTCATCCAAGAGAGCAAAGACTGGCCCTCCTTACGAAGAAAAATAATTTTGTTTAAATTGTAAAGCTTTTACGTTAAAACTGTATACAGTTTTCCACCAGACGCTTTACAATTTATATCATGCACTGTAAAAAAATTTCATGTTTTTATTTTTGTTTATTTAAGAAATTAGCATACACAGCAGCCTTCTATTTGGCACTGAGATATGTAGAAGCATTTTAATTAAGGTGAAATCCATAAGTCTAATGTAAACCATCAATTTATTTATTTGAAAAGAAAACTTGCTAAAAAACTAAATCTGAATTCTAGGAGCCTCTATAGCATGGTACATTGCAAACAATACAACTCGGTAACTAAAAGTAATCCTTCATTTTTAAATTACTACTTCTACTGTATCATTTTGCTTTTGGAACTTTCAAGCCATAAAAAAACAGAAAAAGACATGACCACTAAAATACAATGCACAAGACATCCCACGATTCCTGCTAGGTAGTAGTTTTTATTGAAACTACGCCACTCATTCCCATTACCGACAATCTGAACTATGCATTATGAAATAACATGCCCCGATAAAACTTCAATTCCTTCAACTGGGTATCTCAAAAGTTCAGTAAAAATCGAAACATGGATACTTGAGTTTACTAAGAAATGGAGCTAAATAGCCAACAGCACCTCTATATCTCATTCAGCAAACAAAACCCAAAACTTTTTTAAAATTTTAAAAGAAAACTCCGACTCACATAACCAGAAAGCAAAATCATATTTACATAAAACTTGCGCAAAGGACAAGGCAAACATACCTCAGCCATTGCAAGTGTGGATAATTGGCAACTAATTCGTGCTCTGCAGTTCTCGATGGTTTGAAACAAATGAAACCACCCCCTCTATTTATAGTAGTCCAAAGTTGATTACGTTCTTTGTTATTCCGAATGTTTTTTTAAGGCCTTACTTTTGTAGTAATTAAGTAGGCTATGTCGGAGAGCCTGTTTATCTTTGCGTCACATCACTTCTATAATAAGGAAAGAACCAAGGATTTAGGATTTCCGGATAGCGAAGCATGATATATATTAAGTTAACAATTCGAAGATATTTAGTATCTTCCTCCAATGGTGATCTTTTCTTTAGAAATTTGACTCTCCATCTATGATAACTTGTTTAGGCTCTACTTTGGGGTTTCCATATACTAGCTAGTTAGTTAGAATGAGTTTGTGAATATTTAATAATAATATTTTTAGTTTGAATATTTGTTGATTTTTAAAGAGTGATAAGAAGTATGTTATAATTTGAATTTAGAGATTTGGGAGTAGGGTGTAGATTTTGGATATAATATTTTTAAGTATAGGCACTCAATCTTGTGTTAGTGAGGGATGAGTGGGTCAATACATGATAAAATAGAAGGGCAAACTGAATGGGTCATCTCCTTTCTTTTCCATTCATTAAGGGTTCTTTATCATATTAGGGGAGAATTTGAAGTTTGTTAGAAAAGTGGGAAAAGAATGACAATGAATTGGAAGTTCATCTAGAGAAGTAGGTTAAAAAAATATCAAGACCCTCCTACCTCCCTTTAAATAGTAACCCACCTCCATATCCCCACTCCATTTGATATAGTATACTAGTTCAGGGGAGGAAGAGCAGTGAGGTTGGGGGCATGGGGAGGATGCATTAGAAAGCTAAATAAATGAGCATGAACTAGACTAATTGAATAAGATTTGAGTTGAAACCACCAAATGTGTTTTGTGTTGTATTGTATAGCTAACAAACTAAATAAATGGGCATGAACTAGATCTCATTGGTGCTACTAGAGATTGGTGGAGGGATGTTTTTGTATGAAAGTAAAACTCTTCCTTCAAAAACTAGGTAGTTGATAAATAAAGTGTAGAAATTTTTACCATTTTCCCTCTTATATTATGTGCACTTAAAAGTTGTAAAAAATAGTTTTATTTTGAAAAAGGAGGAAATCCGTAAATGTTTAAGTGCAAACACAACTTATCAATTTTGTACTTAGGTTTCGCTACAATAAGCATCTTGATTCATTTCAAAAATCTATACATAAGATTTTGATCTACATTTAATATATTTTTTTCTATCCAATTCTTATTTCATATTTAGTTTCAAATTTAGTAAAGCTTGTTGACAAAGAAAATTAAATCTTTCAATGATTTTAATCACTTGTTCAAATATGACTATTTATTAAATTTCAAAATAAATATTTCATTAAGTATATTACATGAAGTACATATAGCTTGACTTTTAAAATGAGAGGAGCTCAAATTCACTTTGAACAATTATGAGGCTTTGAACTCATAAAGACTTGTATTTGAATAGTTTAGATAGCAACATCACAAATTAGTGTGTATACCTTACCAAATAAATGCATTTACACTATGTAATAGGTCCAAATCCCTTTCATTAAATTAGAATACATGTACATTATTTTGTAAGAGATAACAATAAAACAAGGATAGTTGATTAATAATTTCTTTATGTTTTAAATTCTAAGTAATTGAAGTTACTACTCTAGATATTTTCTTTAAATCTTGAAAATTTAAAAGTCAGAGTTTTTTGTTTTACCTTTATAAAATAATATTTTATATATTTTGTTGTTGATATATAAGCATTTTTTAATGTCATTTAACCATTTGTGTTTGGTGATTGTGAGAAAAGATATTCTCATCTTTATATGTGGTTCTTAAAATTGATTGATAATATTTAATTTGAAAATCTACTAAATATGAATACAATAAGTGATAGTACAATGTAGGGCAATAGTCAATTGATAAGTACAAGAGAATAAGAGTACAAAGAGTCTTTAGATTTGAAGTACAAGAGTTATAACACCATAATTTATGAGGTGGATTGTTTGTGTCCACAAATTTTAATATATAGATACCATAATTAAAAAAATCTCGAATTATCAGTTATCTTGAAATTAATAAAGTTAAAGAATATAAGAGATTCTCAAAAGTTGAAGTACAAGAATTACACCATGATAAATTAAATCATGATTTATTAATATGATCTACTAATTCCAATGAGTACAATATTATTCTCCACTAATTCTTATCTTTGAAAATAGAAACATATAAAAAAAAATAGAAACAAAGTTCCACTATTCTAATATTCACATAATGTCAATATAAAATTAATGTTATAATATTCATTTTTCTTTACTAATAAAACTCTTTCATGAGGCACCTACTAAATTAAGACTTGTATTGGAATTATTTTTTAAATGCATAATATTATTGTTGAGTGTTCATTTTGAGGATGAGTTGTCTTAGAGTTCATAGCTCAAATCAACTATATTATACATCTAAACATATAAAATATCTTTACTATTTAACCATAAATTCTTTCTCTAAATTTTTGTATTTTACTATTTTAACTTCTCCCACTTAAATTATATTGCAATACTAATTTATCACAAATTAAATATTATTTTTAATTTAAATTTTTAAATAAACACACCAATTTTTTAATCAATCAAATACAATTTCAATGAACAAATTATCAATCAATCATATTAACTAAATTAGCACCATCATTTTAATTATACAACATATTAGACTTGTTAAAAACATTTTGAAAAACAATATCTAACATAAGCTATGTTTTTTATAAAAACAATTGTTAATTAAAATTGAAGTATATAGCATATTACACTTTAATAATTCTTTATATAAAAAATACATCCAGAATGATAGACAGCCACTGACATATTCTAACATGGATTATTCCACCTATCTGTGGAAAATCGAAGTTCTAATTCCTTTTTCGCGTAATCTCGCGAACGATTTTTTGGTAGTACAACCTCACCCAAAACATTGTACTAACTCTTGTGTACTGCAGAATACAACGATAAGTACATGCATGCGATAATCATTAATTCTTTGCAGTGAAATGTGGAAACCCCAGTTTTTACTCACTTCCCAAAGCAGTGAAACCTTCGTAAGTACGCGACCATGTCGGTCGTGATCAACAGACCACACTGTGGCCTCCATAGAACGAAAACTTACAGGTCTGTATCTTTCAATAAACATAACGAAATTGATGTTTCAGAGCAAATTTTACAAAGTTACAGTAATGCTTCACATTAGTTTTAAGCTATTCATTAATGTTATCCATAGTCATGTAAAGCAAATCTTAGCAGCTCTGTTGAACTGACTGTAAAAGCACACAAACAGTCTGAGAAGTTATATAATAGATTTTATTGTGTCATATTTTTTTCCAACATTTCTGAACACACTACATGATCCATCATCAGGGTGAAAGAGAGCTGAAGGAGAAGAAAAAAATGTATTGTGATCAGAAATGTTGAAAAAAAAATGACTACACAATCAAATTCAGAAATTACATTCAAACAACAAGATAGATTATGGAAACTTGATATCATTAAGCTATATAATATTATATGATATTAAGAATTCTTATGGGCGCTTTTTCAAGGATTTCATATTGAAGTTTGGTTTGAATCATCTAAATGCCGGTGTAATGCAGAGTAACTTAGCATGAACGACAGACCCATTTTTTTATCAGTGTTCTGCTAGCTTTCCTTAACGGTAGGTATATCAGCTGGCAAAATGGTAAGTTTTATCTAAGTGGTATGCTTGTAATTTTATCACAGTTCAAATAAGGTCGATCTAAAGTTTGCAAAGCAGTAAATCTTATCTAATTGGTATGCTTAATTTTGATTTTAAATGAAATAAGGTCAATTTAAAATTAAAAAGCAGTAAATCTTATCTAACTGGTATGCTGATCTAAAGTTGTTAAAAAGTAAATCTGGTACGTTGTAATTTTAACCTTAGTTGAAATAAGGTAGATCTAAAGTTGCAAAATCCTGGTAATTATATCTATCCTATTTCAAATCTCGAGGAAAAGAATTGCATTTTTCAAAGCTGCCAACCTTCCAAAATGGTATAATTACCAAATTGTACACTCTTAAATCCCACCAAATCTGGAGGTAGCAGACGCAATGTCTTTTTTGCAATCGTCCACGTATACTTCCTTTGCATGTGAGGGGTTCCTTTGGCTGTTTCTCGGGGTTATAACAGTTCAACAAATCAAAATAAAATGAGGATATTATATCTCTACGTAACAATTATAACCAGTCTAAATTTGATGGCTGTTTGTATGACTGTATCCAGTTATTTTAGCTTTAAAATTCAATTATTAGGAAGAATGTATCATTTGAAAGTATATATATATTGAAAAATTAGTTCGTAAAATAGGTTCAATCATCAAATTTAGGTCTTTTTATAGAACTTTTCTTAACTGGTAGAGATACAAAAGTCTAATACAGTTTGAGTGGTTTAAATTTTTTACAAGTTTGCATTTCCATAGTTCATAGTTTTGAGAACTTGTAAGAAGATTCTAAAAAATCACAACATATTAAAAGGGGCGCTTTTCAAGGTATTTGAGATTTTGACACTCATTACTAGTTTTGATAAAGTACATGTTTACCCCTGAAGTCCTAACAATGTGTTTATAGTGGTATTTTCATTTTGCTTCTACAAAAAAGAGCCATATCAATTGGTGGGTTTGTGGAGAATGAAAGTTTATAGTTTTCACCTCATAAAGTGCAATTCGTAGTTTGCAATTTCATACAAGCACAAGTAGGCTCCAAAAGTTTGACTAAACATTAAAATTATATGAAACTTTAAATTGAAGGAGTCATTAAATTTCCTAGTAAGGGGGAGTATAAAGTCATAATGTAAAGTTGCATTTATAAAACGAGTCATTAAATTTCCTCTATTAAATCATGTTCATCACAAGGAGTGGATTAATGTGTCTTTTTATCTATTTTCTTCCCTAATGTATTGCATTGCAAAAGGAGCCTCTCCACCCCTACATCAAGGTCTAATTTATGCCCTTTATAAATTTTCACATGATGCTACCCCCCAATCGAACCCTACCTCCATTGTTGTCCTCATGGATATCAACCTCCTTGAAAATAACCTAATGTCTTCCCCTATACCCCCCCTACGAGCTCAAAGTCGAAATGCAAAAATGGGTTCCCCCTTCTATCTCATCCCCAAATCCCTCTTACATGTTGCTCAAGGAGGCTACTACCCCTCAGAAAAAATTGCCCCTCCTTCTCTAAAGAATGCTAAAAAGAAGAAGATGGACCCCTCGGGCTCTATAACCATTGAAATTGGGGATGACCCAGAGCCTTGCTAGAAGGGCCTAAACAGTAGTGGGTCTAGTGAAAGACAATATTCTAGACTAGCTAGTGTAAGCCAAAAGAATAAGGGAAGATATTTTAAAGAGAAAAAGTTAGTGCTTGATGATGAGGATCTAGTCGACTTAGACAAAGATTTCCTCCCTTATTTGAGGATGATAGTCAAGATAAAACTAAATTGGAGAAAGAAAAGGAAATCAACATTGAGAAGGAGAAGGATAATAGTGTTGAAGAGGAAATTTCTATTGAAAAGAATGAAGAGGATTTTGAAAGTCTTGAGTGGGAGTAGGAATTTGGTAAGGAAAACCTTCATGAGGAGTTAGAGGAAATAGAAAAGAGAAGAAGGAATCCACAATGACCCAAAGAAAAATTTGGAAGATAAATCAAAGGAAAGCCCTAGTTGCTCCCTAAATGATATGCTCAAAGGAGATAGTGGTAACATAAGGAACATGATTACTTGATGCAGGAGCATCTAGTGGTGTAAGGGCAATCTTACATCACCCAAAAATAGTTAAATTTCAAGTTTCTCGGTTATTAGATGTTTTTACATTTTTGGATACCCTTTTCGTCATAATGAAATTTCCAATTTACGGTTTTTATTTTCTATTCTTGGGTTGAAAGATATTGCAGTTTTAGTTTCCCAGATTTGCACCTCAAAATCTTCCGAGTTAGATTTGAGGCACTCCGAGCTTCCAGAACGGCCCTGAAACTTGCCAAAATCGGCATAGCCAAATTTGAGTGCATTATTGAATTCGAGACCTTTCCAACGGTTCAAACGGTTCGCAAATCGGAGTCCTGGATCAAAAGTTATGGCCCCGGGAAGTTGGCACACTTTCTAGAAGATACAATTGCAAATGTTCTTTTAAAATTTGAACTTCAAGTTGTAATTTTTCAGCGCCAAACCGCCTAAACTCAAATTTGAATGTTGTTTTGGCTCCAAACTAAAGAGGAGCTCTATTTATGGGCGGGTTTCTAATTTTTGGGTAACTTTTTTGGGGGACAAGCTTGCATATTGCGAAAGGGTGATTCTGTAGCTTTCTGTAACTTGCATGTGTTGTAGAACTTGGGGATTTGAGATCCTCTGCATGTAAGAAGCTCCATTTTCTGAATAATAAAATTATTCTCTTGTTTGTGGGTTATTTTATGTGTCTCGGGTTGCACCCTCATCATTACTTCCCTCAAAAAAGTTGTTAGTAATATTACCACTATTGTGGATGGGACTATGCAACATGCCATTTTTGGTACTATGTTTGGTAAGTCCAAGATAAGGAAAATTAAGAGGAAAACTGGGAAAGAGCAAGAGGAGATGACTCAAAGGACTACGATTACTAAAATTGTTAATGAGGAGGACTTGAAGATGACTATTGACTTGCTGAAGATAAACTAGGATCTCATCATCTCATCTAAAAAGTAATTGTTTATGTTTCATTGTCTTTGTTGTTTTGGCTTCTTTTAGGCCTGCGTGCCTCTCCTTCTACTACTTTTTGAGTATGTTTGTTTGAGATTTGTGTGCCTCCTTTTGATGGTTTCTAGTTTATAGGCCTGGTTGGCCATTGTTTCTCTATTTTTTTTGCTTTAACTCTTGGGTTCAAGGGCCCTTCCCCTACTTTTAATATCAAAAACATCATTGATAGGGATTTATAATTCTTGTGCAATATTGTAAGCTCTCACCAAGATACTTTTTTAATCAATTCAAATATTTGTAAATTTTACATTAGTTATGAAAAATCCCTAAAATGGTATAAATAGTGGAGTTGTTATTTATAGTTGTTTAAAGTCAAATTTATATAATTCATACATGAGGTGGAATTTATATTTACATTTGCAAGATAGAGGTCCATGTAACATTTTTGGGAAAAGATTGTGTTTACAAATGTAAGTCAAAAGTTTAATGAACTATTGAAGAGAAAGAAAGTGAACTTTATTTGTAACTTTACAATTACACATTTACAAGACAATCATAAAATTCTACAATGATAATAGAAGTTAGGGATTCTACATACATATTTCAAATTGAAAATATAAAATATAGTTTCCTTTTGTACATGTGTAAGTTAAAATTTTGATGAAATATTACAAGGAAGAAAAATTTGTGTGTAGACATGTAACTAAATTGTAAAGTGCACACAAGGTTTGAAATCTCACATGCATACATTGAAAAGAATAAAAAAAATTAAGTAAATTAAATTGATAACTACTAGAATATACAATATTTATCCACATCCTACTATCTTGTGTCAAGATGAAATCTAAAAAATTTCAAGTAAATTAAATTGATAACTACTAGAATATACAAACTTTATCCACATCCTACTAGCTTGTGTCAAGATGAAATCTCAAGAGAAAGATATAAATATTTATTAGAGCATAAAGGATACATAGATTTTATCAAATTTTATACTTACAAACACCTTAGCCACCATGCCACCATAAATGTAAAATGTGGAAGCATATACATGGCACATGAACCATTTAACAATAAGTGATGTAGTAACAATTACTGCTAGCATACAAGCTTCATAACATGTGTAAACAATTGTTAAACATGGATATTTACACAAGATAACTATTAAAAATTCCATTGAAACTTTTAGAAAATGTTGTTAGTGGGTAAAAACTCAAGATTTGAATTTTTTACATCACCCTAATAGTCTATTGCCAAACAAGAGCTTTGAAAAATGTCATGGACATCCATCGAAGCATGTTGTCGAATAAAATTTATTAAATGTCAAAGTTGAAAATGAATCAAAGTTAGTCATGTATGTAAAATGTGAAAGCATAAAATATGCACATGAGTTCTTTGACACAATGTTTCAAAACATTCAACTCATATGAATTTCATTCAAATTGTTTGACAAAAATCATTAAAAATGTCTACCTACAAATTATGTATGAAATGTTTTCTAAAACTTCTCAAAGAACTAGAATCATGAGGAAGACCAATATTTTTTTAATCAAATGACTTACTAAATACATAAAATACAATGAGTGATGAATATATGTAAAAAATATTGTGTGATAATGTTTTAAATTGTTTTTAGCAAATCTGATTTCTAGGGTATAAACATCCATCAAAATATAGCTCAAACTAAGGAATCAATATGATATCTATGACTACCTTTTTTCACATTTGTAAAACAAGTAAAAGGATTGAAAAAATATAGTATCTAAATAAGGTATGCAAACTATTTGATAGAGTATCCCAAGGAAATTAAGTCTTTATTAATTGTAATATTCAAAAAGTAATTACAATGTTAGAAAGAATTGTTTTATTAATGAAAATTTTAAAAAAACTCAAAGAAATGAATCAAATGAATGTGATCATGGAATGAGGGTATTATAAGAGTTATGAAAATAGGATACAAGATTATATACAATGGATGGTAGGGAAGTACTAATTCACATCTCAAGTTACATCTTATGGCTTTTGAGAAATGATAGGGTATTTTTCAAATATACAAGTAGATTAATGGAAACTCCATTTCCAAAAGATGAATAGTATGGTAATGTCTCTTCCATTTCTTATAGCCTAACACTAGTTAGTCATCGTCATTAAATTAGATGCACTACACATAAAAATGGTCAACATGAAAAAATTGGAATATTTGTTCTAAAGTGTTTAATTGCATGATATGTTTGATACACTCTTAATGGGAATTATTTATATTTTCATATGTGTCACTAACTTATGGCTAGCATAATCCTTAATTGAGTTGTTTAGGAGTTGAGAGAAGTATAATTATATTTTGTGCTAGAGTTGGGGTAGTATACTACCCAATGATGTCTATATATAGGAGCTATTGAGTAGTAGTTGATCATGATATTTTTAATTATGTTATTATTAAAAAAAAATTTGGAGGTTCTTATCCTTGAAGTGAGCTATTATTATCAAATATTTATAGCATATATTCTATTATATATTTCTTTTGTTCAAGTAATTCCATTAAACTATTAAAAATACATGATCTTACAATTGTATGACGGTTCAAGATGAAAGGGATGTTGAGATGAAGAGAATTTAAATTTAGATTGAATAAAATTTACTAATTATTTTTTATTAAAGTAGATCAAAAGATACTATCATTATGGATAGATTTTAATCAAGTGTTTTTAAATAGTTTATTATATTTTAAAGCCCTTTTATAAAAAATATAATTATAGTTAATTTATCACACCATATTATATCAAGTCATTTCTTTCAAAGTAAATATGTATTATGAAATACTAAGTCACTTCACTAAAAAAAGGACTTTATAATTTTAAAATGTATTTCAAAATCACAATTAATGGAGTTTATTTATTCATTTTAAAAGGACTGCAATGTATTGTTTAAATAATATCTTACCATTTATACACAACATTGTACAATGAAGGGGGACAATACTTTGTATTAATTTTTTGAGAAAAAAGAAGATTATTTTTCAGACTTTATACCTTATCCATTCTTTGTTGATTGCATGTTTTCCTTAATTTTGATGTGAAATCATTTATCATCTTTTCTTGGCCCTTTTATGTAACTTCAATTGATTAAATATTTTTATTTAATAATTGTATAGGTAATTGAATTTATCTAATTCTATTTCATTAAAAAAATGACCTTTTCCATATTCTCAAGTAACCCAAATGATTCTTTGTATTTATTCCATTTAGAACTTTCTCTTTCACTTTTCTTGTTTTTCCCCTTTTTTCCCATTTTATACTTTTGAGTTAAAAATACACAAAACCCTATAAAATACCCCATCAAATGAGAGAAATACACCTCTCAAATATAAAGGAAAATTTCCCATCACATAATGATTTCTCTCATTGTTGCAAGTTCACATTGTTGCTCATGAGATGAGACAAGTGAATAATCATAAAAAATGCAGTGGCCAATTTACTTTCTAATAAGTCACAAACATCATTTCCTCTATTAGAGACTATTGGATTTTCATAGAATTTTTAATTTGGCTAAGGGAACCATTATGAATTTTTTAAAAATATCCCATGAATGGTACATTAGATTGTAAACTTTATAGACATTTATCAACATTTTTGACATTTTTATTCAAAAATCATCTCTAAGACATCTATAAACAAGGTAAATACCCATATTTTACCATATTGTAAGGTTTATTTTCATGTAAATAATTTGTGCATAAAGAATACTCCATTATTTCCTGGGAATTAGAAAGTCAAGAAAAAACTTAGCATACTATGGCTTGAGTTGTCTCTTGTTTCAAAATCATGTAGAAATGTTCCTTATTGAGTATGTGTTCATTTTTCAGGTTCTTAGGTAATGGAGAAATATATAGATGTTTATGATTCCCTACTTGAATTAGATGTATTTTGGAGTAATCAAGGACACACTACTAGGTAGAGATACTCAATTTTGACACTGTACTCAATTTTGACATGGAAACAATTTCATGGGATAGGCTTTACATATCTACAAGATATAAATATGGAGACTCTACTTCATGATTCCCAGCATTCCTTCTCAAATTATTTCACCATCTTTTGAAATCCTAAACCTTTCAAGTTTTTTTAGGGTGACAAAATCAATAATTAAATAATTTATCTATTTTTCCCTTGATCCTATATTTTCCCATGCATTTGAATAATCATCTACATAGAAGTATTCAAGAGATGTAAGATGAGAGTGCTCATAATACTTGGATTACAAATATAAACTTATGACCACAAATGTTTTTATTTTTGGGTGAAATAAACTTAGAAATGGACATGATTTGTGTAATATGATATCCTTATTGATCTATTATTTGAGGATTTATGATATTATTGATATATATGGTAATTCTATTGATTGATATAGAGAAAAATTTGGCGCACACTAATAAATACTTCAAATAACCTAAGATCTATGTCAATTATTTCCCTTTATCATTGGACTTTTTTTTTATATTGATCAAAATAGGGTTTTGAAAGGGATCATACCCTTAGCTATGTGATTGTCAAAAAACACTAAAATAGTAGAAACAACTAAAAAAGATGGGACTATTAATAGAAAAAATAAGAAGAAGAACACCCTCATTTTGAGTCTTTGGAGGATGATGTATCATGAAATATTGTTCAAAGAAGGAAGGGAGGTCTTCCTAAACATTTTTTTTTTTCCAACACCTAGGTCAAGGATGTTAAAAAAATTAGGAAAAGGTTTGGGGTTGCATAGGTTGTCTTCTAGGTCTATTTTGTTTGGTAGTATTATTCTAACATCATTGTATAGGGTTTATGGCCCCTCCAAAACCATCTTTATGTTGGTATCTTGGCTACATTGGTGCATTGGTTGTAGTTCCTTCCCAAACCTTCTTTTTATGGTTTTGTTGTGAGTCAACTATGTTTTTTCTAATATTTATCTTATTGTTTCAAGTTTCTAGAGCCCCATCCAAACATATTATTTCACACCTTTAATGAAAAAGAGAGAATAAGAAAAATTAGAAATTATTTGTTATCAACTAGCTTTTGAAGACCACCGGTAGCCTTGCACTGCTTGGTCAAGAAATTGACTTAGTTTGAGGTAACCTCCATGGGATCATTATTGAGAGTAATGATTTATTTATATTCTTGGATTATGGTCTTGGAATTTTAAGTCCAGTAGACTTAGTTTTATCTAGTTGTTGAAAAATAAATATTTTTGTAGATGTATGAAATGAATATGAAACAATGAGAAATAAAAAATTCAAATAAAATGATAGAGGATTTAGCCTAGAAACCCTATTATGAGAAAAACCAACTTGAAGTAGAAATCACATATTTTTATCTTCCTTTAATAAAAAATAGTTACAAAGACCTATTGATAGAGAATATACAATAATCTTTATATTGTTAGAATCAATTCTATTTTCACCAAAATAATCATTCCCCTAAAACCAACTAAACATGCTTACTCTATTCTTCACACTAATGTGCGTATAATTGGTCATATGACCTATTAATAGAAATATTTGGTGTAGTGTCCCTCCAGTTTCGACATTTTGTTTAGTTTGATTCTACTTGATTGATGCTTTAGTTCATTATGATACTATGTTGTTTCTTTTCAGAGGTGATTTTGGATACTATGTTGTTTTGTATTTCGTGGATGATACATTGACATCCTGATTATCTGGTTATGTTAGTTTGATGATACTGAGATAGACATGTTTATGATATGGTTTATTTGCTTATGATTTTTCATGTGGTTATCAAGTTGTGATGATTGCTTATGATTTATCTTGCTCGTATGTGTCGGTGAAGAAGATAGTGTAGCATTACTCATTCGTGAGTACCCTACTACGTTGCAATTCTTATTCACGGTGTGTTTTCTAACATAAGTATATGTATGTTTTAACATTGATGTTTCTTGCAGATACAGGTACTGGGTAACGGCTCCACCTGCTTGACAGGTCTGAGCGTACCCTAATTCAATATAATCATGTTGATTGGAGGTATTGGCAAGTCTTGTTTGAACCATCGTTCTTTATTGAACAAGTATCTTTGTGTTACCCCATGTTGTTGTCCAGTTTATTCTGTCGTGTTTGTTTGTATTGTTTTATGTTAGGGAATTAATATTTAAGTTTAAATGTCTGTTAATGTATTTATAAATGTTTATGATTTAATTTATTAAATTAAATTAAATAAGTTATCAAATTTGAAAGTGAAAGTTATTCTCTTTGCAAATGTATTTAATTAAATATAAATATTGCTGATTTATTTGTGCAACTTGAATTATGAGAAAATAGATATTTTAATGAAAAGATATTTTCGACAAGATATGAATCATTGATTTGAAGTTGAAGATCTGATCTGATATTTTAAAGAATGAGTTGAACTGATTGATCTATTATGATTGAGGGATATTTGAATGCATGAATATCTTTTGGGATTGCAATTTTACATTTACGGGAGGAATTTGGAAAAACTTTGACGGCAGCAGTTTTCAGACGACAGCAGTTTTTAGAGAAATTTGCACAGCAATTGCTTCAGAAGAATTTTTCTCTTAAGATTTTGTTTACAAGCGTAATTATGAAGCTGGATTGATTTGTATTCTTCGTTGAAGTCTTTCAAAGTATTGTTTTCAGCCAGTTATCAAAGTTTAAATAGGTTTTCTTCTTGATTTTTAATTCTTGCGTTTAAATTCTAGAAATATAATGTTGAATTTTGTCGTTTGCAAGGAAATTGTTTTGCTAAACCTGCACAAACCACAATGAAACAGATTAGAGGAGTATTTGAACTATAAAGTAGGAAAGAATTAAAAAATACTGCAATTAAAGTATACCAGATCCGAAATTGTCTTTAATCTGGCTGTGAAATGATTGTAATAGGTTGAATTCTCGAAATTTTAGGAAACAAATGAGGACTTTTCCTTTATTATCAAAAATAGATATTAATAAAAATTCTTGATCTGAGTTTTTAGATGCCTGTAAATTTATAAATTTATCATGTAATATGGCGCGCTTAGGGATATAGAATGAATGAATTGATATACTGTCTTATACTTTCCATCCTTTGGAATTTTTGTGTATAATATAGCTTAATACGTATTTTATTATGCTGGTATAGCTTTGTTTTTATATCTGTAGGTTCATAGCAATCCATTATATATAATCTGTTCATCAAGTTTGAGCGCAGCCTCCTCCTAATCTGTGTATTTGGCCTTGTAATTGTCTTTCATGTTGGAGAGAAGAATCCTGTTTATACATATCATAGACTTTCCTGACAGTGAATGGGCGCAATTTTCTTTTCATAATGTTAGTTGCCTGACCTTAATTAGAAATCTAATCTTTAAGTATATCCTGTAGCTTATAATTTCCATTATGAATCACATTTTTCTTTCTTCACCAGTGCAGCTTGCTGAAATAATGATTTCTCCTCAGGAATTCAGTAGTTTCCTTGATATTTTATGCGCTGGCTGTAAATAAAGCTTTAAGACTTTCTGATCAAGGGAATTATACCGTATTTTTAATACTGTTTCTCATTAAACATTATTCAACCTTTAGACAGTGAATACTCCACCAAGAATTCGTACTTCTCTCACACATATCTTCATGCGCACCTTGTGTCACCATAAAGAAACCTTGATTTGCTTAATCTGTAGCTGTTAACATTTAAGAAAATTGTTATATGAACTTGCTGATATAAGCGCCGACCCTTACTCTTTCCTCCTGATAGTACGCACGATTTCAATGATTAACTTTCCTGATAGCCATTCCTTACGGCATGCTTGGTGTTTAATAAATTTCCTTACTGTTATTCATTCCATCATGCGTCCAGATTCGTGTTATCCACATCTGTGAATTCTTCATAACCCGCATGCGTTTTTCCATCTTTACTTTCATTTCTTGATCTGAGACTTAAACCTCTTCATTTGCTTTGTCCTACGTCCACTTTAGTTTAAGATCTGAGGTTTTGACTGTAAGTTAAGCTGTGTAGTAACATAAAAAGAAATGTAGTTATTCATTCCTTGCATGACGTTGCTTTCACTTCTTATAGATACGATACATGATTGAAAACTATCACTCTTTACTTCAGTACAAATACGTTTCTTTTGCATGAAGTATTAGTGGAGTAATTTTGTTATTAAATTTATGTTAACACAATTATCAATTGAAATATATATATATTTAGTGTAATGTATTGCCTTCATGTGTTTGATTTATAAATATATAGGATTTGTATTATCCTAGTTCTATTAAAATAGATGTATTTATTTGAAATTATACAACAATTAATAATACTAATAAATGATTTATTATGAACTTATGGTTCAAGATGTATGAAGTATTGTAATTGATAAGAAAATATATATAGTGTTATTGAGATTTATTTCATTTCTTAAAAGGTTAAGTAAGTGAAAATGGTGTTGTTAAGCGTATTACACATTATCTTATTGCTCGATTACAAATATTTTTATTTGGGGGTATAACTTTACACATTTTGTCATTATCTATAGAAGCATAATTATGGACTTGGATGAGGATCCTGAGGAGTGCCCCTTATCCGATACTGAGTAGTCTATTTGTGGGAGAAGGGATGTAGTACTTTTCCTTCTTATTTCCTTGTTAGACTAAAACTTATTTTGTTGTGTTGAGCATATGACATTTTTTACGTTGAGTCATGTTATAGAGAGAGTGGCTTATGGTAGGGGCCGAAATCCTTAAGTAATTGTCTGGGTAACCTATCGTAGGTGTGTAATTTAGTGGAAACCTAACTAATGTATTAGGGGTTGGGTAGAACTAAACACTAACTCAGATAAAAGTTTACCTCACCTACTTTCTTAATGCTTGTCTAGATTGAGAAAAGGCTGAGAAGGCCTGGAATGGCTGGTCATCATCTTGTCTTCTCGAAAGATGAAACGACTCCACATTAGTCTGCATAGGGGCCAGGAATCGGTAGAGGCTACCAGGGTAACTCTTGGAGAGGGCCGGTAGTCTAGGAAGATTCACCAAGGTAACCTATCCCAACAGTGTGATGACACTCTTAGTCTATACCATGATGGTGATCCTTGTGTTCAGATTTCTATTAGTTATGATTTTTTATCGTTATGTTCTAATGTGAATTGTAAACCACGTAAACGTAATGTTTTGTCTTCATTGTTTGTGGACCTGTCATTATCTCCTAGCACGGAGGGAATGGACCTTCGGGTTCCACGTGGTTGGGAGGAAACCGTGCTTTACCTACATTGGATTTTCGTGCAGTTGATCCTATGCTTGTAGTTGGTTCCAGTTACTTCATTGTTCGTGACTATGGATGCAGAGCATGTTTGTGGATATGGACATCAGTTGTGATATGATCACTATCTGCTTTGTAAATTTACCTCTTGTATATGAGAGTTCATATTGTACCACCATTTGATGTATAGAGATTCATTGAAATCTCACTTGTTGTAATCTGGTCATTTGGATATTTGATTGTATTAAGTTTTGTTAATTGGATATTTCATGACATTAAATTTGTACTTATGTTTATGATAATATGTTGAGCATATTTTATTATGTTAAAGTAGCATCGTCTTGGAAACTTATGACAATTGTGTAATTATATCTTTTAAAAAAAAAAAATTGTTCGATTAATTTTATTCTTTACACTTTGTTTTAATGGTAACCAAGGCGGGGTGTTACATTTGGAGTGTTTATTCATGCACTTAAGGAATCCAAAATAGAATGAAACATTTCAAATAATTAGTTATATACTCCCACTCTACATTAATGTTTGAAACAATCATAGCATATGTAAAAGAATCATGATAAATGCGTAAATTCTCTCCAATTATATTTAGTAATAATGTTGTTGAAAATATTATCTCTATTTAATACCATAGATTCTAACTAAATTTGTTTCCTAACTAGTAAATTATATTATTTTAAAGATCCTCATGTAGACCATAATGTCAGGAAGAAAGTATGCGTTATTACATTCATTATTCATTGCACCTAGTATGGCATTATGAAACCACATATATAGATTCCAATGTAATATATTCATTGAATAATGTACAAATATGGGGGGTGTTGTAAAACTAAAAATTCATATTTCTCTAAAATGTGATTGCATTTTAGAGAGCATAATGCACTTATATTAAGTCTCAAGCATGTTTTTGGTAATGAAAATGTGTTATAAATGCATGTGTTTTAGTTTAAACCAATTAAAACCTACCTTTAGATTTGAATCAAGTTTTAATTTACAAATCCTAAGGGTTGGACATATAATTTGGATGCCCTAAAACATGTTTTACAAAAATATACAAATACCAAACAAGTACTTTATCAAATTGATGTATTTGAGCAAAAGATTTTGAAAACACCCTCACAAAACTTAGCTTTGTCCTAGTTTTATAATCATGCATTTTTTCCTAAATTCTAAATATATTAATGGTTTGATGTTTAATTAAGTTTCAATTGTTTTTAAAAATATGTATTTTATTTAGTTTTTGCATAATTTTGACCTTCTCTTGTGAATTTAACAAATATTTCTTTTCATTTATGTTTCATTTTATATAAATTAAAAATTAGTTTTTATTTTTAATTAGTTCTCAAAATTAGGAGGAAAGCATGCCTAGCTTTATGATTTTCAAGATGATTCCACTTTAAAAATTAGAAAAATAAATATATTCATTAAAAAGTAGCAAAAAAAATAATTGCTACATGATCTTAGCTAACTTTCTACCAAAGAGATTTATTAAATACATAATGAAACTCAAAAAAAATGGGAAACACACTATACACTAAGTTATAATTTGTGTAAAAAAATAGATCACTTTATGTGCTCTCAGTGTTTGACCCTCTTAAGCTCCACCATTAAAAACGGTTTAGAAACTAGATTCTAAGAACTAGTATTCTTTTTCTTATCATCTCTTTAAATTTTGAGCATAAAAATATAATATTTAAAATTAAAAAAATAGCTACTTTTGATCTCTTTTTGACCCCTCATTTCCATGCATTTTTTATATCCATATAATTATTTTTCATAATATACTTTTAAATTTTAAGTAATGGAATTAGAATAAGTAATGTGATCTCACAAACTTCTTTTCTAGACCCATTGATCTACATTGGTTATCATTGACATATATTTTTTAATAATCTCAAATATTATTTGATGCATTTCACAAAAAGGTAGATACTAAATAGATTAGAACTATTAAGAAAAGAAATAATCATTTTGACTCGCAATCCGATAAATTTATTCATCATATCCACTCTTATCATGAGGTTATTTGGATGGAATGGAGATATAGTCGGTAAATGTGTTTATGGGTCAGAATTATACTTAGAATTATATATTTGAAAGAATTTTATAGGAATAGTTAGTTGAAATAACCATGCAACAAGAACAATAAAAAATAAAAACAAAACAATAATAATAATTGCAAAATAGAGACAATAAATTGACATAGTTATTTAATGTGGTTCACCATTAAATGGATACATCTACCAAGGAAAGTAGGTCACTATGTTTTATTGATTAACAACAAAACTTCATTGCATTATTTTTCCAACCTCCCAAAAGGAAAATCAAATTAAATTATCTACAACTCTTCTAGCAAGTGAAGAGTCATGGGAAAAGGAAAACAAAAGGGTAGTGATGGTTGGACTTCACTTCCAACAATCTCCCACTTGAAGTCAAAACCATACTATTGTGCCCACTTTCCTTGAAGCTCAATGTCACTTGATTACAATACTAAGAGAATCTCTGCCGAATTCAAGCTTCTCTTTTGGCACAAATTTTGTGAAATCATCTGCAAGGTTACAATTAGTATGAATCTTCTCCAACTTGAGTTTTCCATCTTCAATGACACTTTAAATGAAATGATACTGAAGCTCCATATGTTTAGTGTGATTATAAAAATTTGAATTCTTCACCAAATGAATAGCACTATTACTATCACTTAACAAAGTGAAAACTTGTTATTTTGAACCTAACTCTCCCAATAATCATTGCAACCATAACATTTATTTAGCTCCTTCAGTCATTGCAATGTATTCTTCTTCATTAGTGGAGAGAGTGCAACTACTTCTTGCAATATGGAAATCCAATTGATTGTTTCCCCTACAAAAGTAAACACATATCTAGTGGTAGAATTCCTTTTTTCCAAGTCACTAGCCATGTCAAAATCAACATATCCTTGCAACTGAGCATCTTTAGTTTTGAACCTCAAAACATAATGTGAAGTGCCTTTAAGATATCTCACAATCCACTGAACTTCTTGCCAATTAGTCTTACATGGATTCCTCATGTACCTGCTAACTACTCCCACTACATGAGCAATGTCTGAACATGTACAAACCATCACGTACATAAGGCTCCCAACTACAGAGGAGGGTATGTGTAGGATCATGATGGGCCAAAAAGGGGCGATATGATGGGTATGTGTAGGGTATGTGGCTAATGACTTTTTTTACCCAAAATTGATAAAACAAAAATAGTTTTTAAAGGATATTCTCAGCTTTCCACCAATATAAATTATGCTTTAGTTTGAATTTAATAAATAATAATTATTTATTTTCTATTTGAATTGTGACTAAAGTCCTGATTGATAGGCTAATTGAAAAGCATCTATAGCTTTCAAATGGTATCACATTTTTTGAATCTGAAACATGTGTCACATTCTATGCTTTGCATACTATAGGATTAAAAAATGAATTTCATGAAGTTTTGACCAAGTTAAGGTGGTCAAACATATGTTTTTTTATATTTTTAAAAAGTTGTAATAAAAATTTATAATTAATTATTTACTTAGAAAAAAATTACAAAAAAATATTCTTCACATCAAGAAATGAGTCCCTACTTATATCTAAAATCTTATAAAAAATATTATCATTTTATTGTGGTTAGGGTGGATAGACACCTACTTCTTTTTTTTCCTAAAATTTAAGTACTACTGCATTGAAATTTCAAATTTTCACCAAATAGATTTTTTTTTTTAAACAAACCTAGTAGTTTAGAAACTACATTCAATTTGTTACAGATTCTATTCTTACATATTTTTGAAATAATATAGATAACCTATTCAAATTTTTACGTCAACTTGCCTAACTCTGATTTTTCTGAATTTTTTGCCACTTAAGGGATTTTTTTTTCCATGATGATCCTACACATACCCAAGAATAAGGCGCATGTTTCATATAGTCTTTTTCTTCTTGTGTCTTGGGACACATTTCAGATGACAATCAAAAGTGATCAGCAAGGGGTGTGCTTATGGCCATAGCACCTCTCATATTAAATCTATCCAAGACCTTATCAATATACTTTTCTTGTGACAATTTGATCTATTTTTTCTACATGTCCCTTATTATTGTCATTCCAAGGATTTTCATTGTAGATAGCAAATCCTTCATAGAAAACTTGTCGACCAATTTTTGTTTTAGATTTATAATAACACTCATACTAGTGTGAGTCACCAACATGTCATCAACATATAACAATAGCAATACAAACTCACAATTGTTTAAAACTTCTTAGTAATCACACAGATTAGACTCACACCTAGTGAATTTTCTTCAGCCATGAAGGAATCAAACTTGAGGTACCATTATCGTGGGACTTGCTTCAACCCATACAAAATTCTCTTCAATCTATAAAATTGGCATACCCTTCCTTTCCAAAACATTCAAGTTGTTGCATATATAGTTCTTTATCTATATCTTCATGAACAAACATAGTTTTGACATCAAGTTTCTCCAACTCAAGATCATAGACAACTACTAAACCCAAAACTACTCGGATGGTAGTCATTTTCACAACAACTGAAAATATTTCATTAAAATCAATGGCCTTTTCATGTTCCTATCCTTTGACTACTAATCTAGTCATTTATTGTTTCTTGACACCATCCTCTTCTTTCAACTTTTAAACCAATTGATTTTTTAATTCTTTTTTATTTGGTGGAAGAGGTACAAAATCCTAAGTGATGAAGACATTTCATCTCTCATGACATTCATCCACAAATTTTTATAAGAAACATTACACACCTCTTCAAAATTCAGTGGTTCAACTTGATCAGAAATGAGTAATTGATGGATAAAATCATCAAATTTGAATGGAGGTCTATAACATTATCTAGTTGATCTCCTCAACTATGGAAAAGACTCATTTGAAATCCCATCTACACCACTTTGAGAAGCATTCGAATCTCTTCTATTCAATTGTTCATATTCCCTATTTGTAACCTCTATAGCATTTCTTATTGCTTGTACAAGAATATTAATTAAATTTTTTTCCTCATTGAAGGATGGTGGAGCCTCTTGGGAGGTTTGTGTGGCCTTTCCCAAGGCTAGCATATCCTTTCCAAAGATCTATGTAGCCTTATGGGAGGCTTTTGCAACCTCTCCATGGGTTGGTACAACCTCTCCAAAGGCTTGCACAACCTTATGGGAGGCTAGTGCAACCCTATGGGAGGCTTGCCCAGCCTCAAAAAAAATTCCTTACATTTCATGATTTTTTATAGGTTGTTCAATAGGAAAAGATAGAGAATTTTGTTTTCCAATATTAGACTATGTTGGTAAATTTGCAATCTCCTACAATGCTTCTTTAGGAAAATGAGGTAAATTAGATGCCATGACTCAATTGAAAACATCAATCCCACTGAAAATATCATTTATCGGCACAAATTCTTTAACAAAGTTCCTCTATTCTAGCAGACTCGAAATTAACTTATCATTAAAAAAACATCTTTGTTGCGAATTACTTGCTCGGCCATTGGATCCCACAAACGGTAACCATATGATGCCTCCCTGTATCCAATGAAAAAACATCTTTTAGACTCAGCTTCTAGTTTAGTTCATTTCTCTAGTGGAATGAGAGTGGAAGCCTCACACCCAAATGTACTCACAAGTGCTCATAGGAAATTTTATTTCCAAGCCATTTCTCCTCTAAAATTTGAAAAGATAAGTAAGAAGATGGTCCTCGATTAATCAAATAAACTATTGTATTATCATCCTCTGCCCAAATTCTTTACCCAAATCAGAATTTGAGAGCATACTATGAGCTCTCTCTAAAATTATCCTATTTAACCTCTTAGCTGCATCATTTTCTTGAGGGGTGAAAGGGACAATTTTAATCATTTTAATACCATTTTCTATACAAAAATTGTAAAACTCCAAAGAACATAATTCTCCTCCTTATTAGTTTTTAAACATTTAATCTTGTAACCAGTTTGATTTTCAACTAATGCTTTAAACTTTTAAAACATGCTAAAAACTTCAAATTTCTTCTTAAGCATGTAAATCCAAACCTTTCAAGAATAATCATCTAATAAGGAAATAAAATAATTTGAACCACCAATAGAAGTTACCTTCATTGGGCCAAAGACATTTGAATTCACGAGCTCCAACTGTGTTGTTTTTATATCTCGTTCTTTGGTGCAAAAATTAATTCTATTTTGTTTACCAAAGATGAAATGTTCACAAGATTCTAAATTAAGTGATTTCAATCCTAGAAGTTGATCCCTTTTGAGCAATATTGCAAGGACCTTCTTGCTCATATCACTGAGCCACTTATGCCAAAGTTCCATCCCATTGTCCACTATTGCCATCGTAGCTCCCACTTTAGTGTGACTCTCCAACACATATAATTTTCTTGATTTTTAGCCTCTCGCAATCACGAAGGCTCCTTTGGTCACCTTTCAAGTGCTTGACTCAAAATGATGCAACAACCTTGAGTGTCAAGTTGTCTTGTGGAAATTAGATTCCTCTTGAGTTGAGGAACATATCGCACATCTCACAACAACCAACTATCACCATTCTTCAATTTTAATAAAACATCTCCTTTGCCAACAACATCACATGACTCATTGTCACCAAGATAAACCTTACCAATTTTTACCTCTTGCTAATTTTTGAAAAAAAATTGGCAAGGAGTTCCATGAAAGGAGGCACTGGAATCCAACACCCATATATCATTTTCAACTTCTCCAATTTATAGAACTAATGCACCTACGTCTTCACCAAAAACTATATTTGCTTCACCTTCCTTTGGCTTATTTCCAGCATTCTTGTAAAACCAACAATTATTTTTAATATGACCTTCCTTACCACAAAACTAGTTGACAACCTAAATTGCTACCTTGATATTTGGACTTATTTTTTTATTTAGATCTTCTATTATTATTTTTCCCTCATTTTTCAACCCTTCCCTATTGTTGGTAATTAGACCATCTCCTAATGAAGTATTTTATTTTTTCCTTCTCATGTCCTCGCTAAGAAGCATTCCTGAAACCTCATCAAAATCCAAAGCACTCCCCTTCTTTCTAGATATTGAGTTGCTAATAGTCATAACAACTCCTTCCTAGCTATCTAGTAAAGAGAATAACAATAGTATATCTTTTATTTCATCTTCTAAATTGATACTAACAAATGCTAATTGATTTATTAACATATTGAATTCATTCAAGTGAGATAATACCAAATTACCTTCCTTCATTTTCAGGTTGTACAATTTCTTCATGATATAAACTTTGTTTGATGTTGAAGCCATCTCATACATATTAGATAATTAGTCCCATAGACCCTTCAATGTCTTCTTCATTGCAACATTGAATAAAACATTGCTTGAAAGAGAGGGGATAATCATTGCCTTTGCTTCTTGTCCAATTTTTCCCACTCTTCATCGATCATAGCAATTTAGGTTTCTTTGATTTTTCCTCTAACGTAATTGCAAGGTATTTTTGAATCAATAGTGCTTCCATTTGTAATTTCCACAAGCCAAATTTTTGGCCTGAATACTTTTCAATTTTGGAATCCTCCATCTTTCCTCAACTTAGCTTTGATACCATTTGTTGAGTTAACCATGCAACAAGAACAAAAATAAATAAAAATAGAACAACAATAACAATTACAAAAATAAAGATAAGAAATTGACACAATTATTTAATGTGGTTCACCATTAAATTTATGCATTCATCATGAAAAGCAGGTCACTCTATCTTATTGATTAACAACAACATCAAAAATTACATTATTTTTCCAACATCCCAAAAGGAAAATCAAATTGAATTATCTACAACTCTTCCAACAAGTGAAGAGTCATCAGAAGAGGAAAAAAAAGGACAATCATGGTTGGACTTCACTTCCAACATAGTTATCTTAGATGATTAGTTGGTTTAACTTGTCATATGAAAATGTGTTGGAAACATAGTTGTCATTGCACCAAAAGATCGACATGTTAATTCTTGATGTATAACTAATAGAGTTAATGAATCCATAGGAGGCGGTTAATCCATGTCATGAACCCAAGCATTGTGCTACACAACACAAGGTAACCAAGGGCACACACCTTGAGACAATCCTCCCTAACGCAAGAAATGGGTTCAAACTCATGACCTAGGCTCTGATACCAATTGTTGGAAATAGAGTTGTTACACCGAAAGATCAACCTGTTAATTCCTAATATAACTACTAGAGTTAATGAATCCATGAGAGGGAGCTAAGCCATCTCACGAACCCAAGTGCTACATTGCACAACACACAGAGACGAAGTGTGCACACCTTGCAACACAATGAACATGGGAGATATGAAACAACTTGTTGGCCTCCCACAATGATCTAACAACTAAGCCCTTACAGCTGTGATTCAGAGATTGGACATCTAAGTTGAATAGTCATTTCAATCATCATGAAGGTGCATTTAACTTGTCAACCTAGGGATGTGAACTTGAAATGGGTCAGCATAGTATGTGCACTAAGGGTCCAAAGTAGCCATATTCATTCTACAACTAAGAAAAACATAATGCTAAAGGTAAATTGCTTGGAAAGGAATAACATAAATGTTGAACATCAATCAAATAAGATGAAATGCATGACAAAAATGAAAATATGAGCAAACAAACAAGAAACTACTCTGTCTGCTTTGGCTACAGGAATAGTTAGAGAATGAAAATTTTCTAGTGGTTGTAGGAACAGTCAGTGCCAGATTCTTAACTAATTACTGAACAGAAAGTAATAACTAAACTAATACTAAAATAAATGATAGAATCCTCACCAAGTGGGCCCCCTTAGATGAGTATCCTCTAAAACTAATGTAAACTTAGATGCACAGACTTATAGCTTCATTTTATGCATTGGAAACATGAGTACAATAGAGGAGTGTAACTGTATTACTAAAAACTAAGAATGCAAGTACATCATTAGATTGCACATCCTCCTAAGAAGGAGCATCCAAGTCTTATTTATAGGAAAAGAAGATATTAACTAATCACCTAGAAAGGCAGTCAACTCCAATAGATTAGGAGGACGCCACTTTAGGGAAAACACAAAAAAGTGGAGAGGCGGTTATGCATGCATGGAATCTGGTCAGACATGTTTGCCTCAACGCATATTTAGCACAATAGTAATGCCTATATTCTCTCAACAACAATAAAGACCATTTAAAAGTTGGTTACAACTTGATTTGCATGAGGAATCTCCCACTATCAACCTCCATTGACCTTTGAATGATTCCCTTGTTGAACGTTATGGTGAACGACTAGCTGGTGGAATATTCTCAATTTAGTGGTCTCTAATCATATCTACATGGCAATATTAGTATGCACAATAATTGCATATATGTAACTATCTTAAAGAACATTCATTAATCCACATGTAGAATTAACACAGATAGTCCATATAACATGTCAATGTCATTAAAGATTTGTAGAAATAAAATTAGGCCCAATGTCTATGGTTTTGAGGAAATATCAACATTCAAACATCAAGGTCCATGAAAACTTCAACAAATAGACCATAAATTCTACCAAAATTAAACCATAAACTAGACCCATCACTCTCCCCAACCTAAAGTTTTGTTGGTCCTCCAACAGGGAAGGGTTGTTCTTCTGCTTAGTCAAATCCTTGAAATTTGCAACCACCAACTATCCTACACCAGTTTTTGCTGTACATGAATCAGGATCCCAATAGAACCCTTGTTGTATATCCAATATGTTCCATCTTTGTCTCTCTGCAGCAATATCATAGTGGTAAAACCTAAAATTTGGTATGGGCCACATCAGGATGGGTGGCTGAAAAGTCAGTGGAAGCCAAAATCATCCCTTTGTCCTTCCAATCTATATATATTTGTCAATTCTTTTAAGTGTTGCAACATATTTTTGTATAGAGTGGGGCTCAACTTGTTTTAGCTCATCAGTTAGGCTGTTCCATCTTTGTGAGAGATATCTCTTCACAATTTCCTCTTTTTCTTTTGCCACCACCTCATATTCATTGTAAACTACTTCTATCCAAGGCATGATCCTATTACCATAGCTAGGTCTGAAAATAATTATGTGCCAATCCCAGTAAATGTCCCCTGGGTTATTTGATTCAGCACTAATGGGCAAAGAGATGTTGGATTCCATTTGTTTGCAAGCCTCGTATTGTTGTCCCCAACTGATCTCATTTTGTACCTAGGACATAAATGCCCTTAATTGGACATCCCCAACATACAACAATGGATTCCAATCATGGTCTTGAGTCACAACATAATTATACAGATAGAATTCACATAACAAATTCTTCATCTCAGGGGAAGCAATCCGATAAGCATTGAAAAATTCAATAGGAGTCTCAATGGAAGGGTTCAAACCTGAAACAATCCTTTCTAGCTTAAGAGAAAGATATTGCTCCTTCAAATGCAAAGAATAGACCCTTGGAGGGGTCCTACATTCTAAAATCTATGGTACCAAGGCTGTCATATCGTCCACCTTCTTCTTTAAAGTAGCAATTTTTGCATCCTTGTCTTCAATCTCCTCATCTTTCTTTTGAATTTCCTTCTTTAGCCTTTGTTTCTCCTCCTTCCATTCTTCTTCACTTCTTTGCATCTCTTTCCATAGATTCAGAATTGTTGTGTGTACTGTAAAATTAGGGGGGTTATGTATTCCTACCAACATTTTTCCTAGCACTGATGCTTGCTCTTCATATAGTACTAGTTGCAGGGGTACTGATTCTTCTCCCAATTCTACCTACAGGGCCTCTTGTTCCTATTCTTGCTCATGTTGTAGGAACTCTTGCTGTAGGATCTCTTGCTATAGGAAATCTTGATTTTCCTCATACCCTTGATTCTCAACTTGTTTTGCAATATCAACAAGATCTGCCAGTGTTATGTTTGTTGCTTTCTCAAATATGTCCTCTTCCTTGGCATTCACCTACCCCATTGGAGCTTTTGTGTCCCTCTATGGTGTTTCTCTAAGCTTAGGGCTTTATTGTAGAGGTATATCAAAGGCTGGCTCAGTTGGTCTTGATTTCCTAGGAGGGTTTTCATGTTTTTCTTTGGCTACAGGATGAATAGTGTTATCCTTCCGCTTCCTAGAGCTTGGTACTTCTTTTGCGAACTACTTTTTAGCTTTTCCTTTTCTTATTTCTACTTCTCTCTTTTGTGCCCTAGTTCTCATTACGATGCCAAGAGGAACATCATCATCAAAATCTAGAGAGGAACTTTCTTTGTCTAAGTGCTCTATCTTAGGAGAGCTAATCTATATGGTTTGTTCTGCTACAAGAGGGTTTAAACTAGGGTCTGTGCCAGAGGTTGAAGCACCGGGAGTGGCTTCAGTTGTGCTTAATCTCCTGCTAGACCTACGAGGTTGAGGTAAAACCCTAGCTCACAAATTCTCTAGTCTAATTTGATCAATATTTATGAATTCTTCCCAAGTCATCTCGAACACATCATGCAAAGACTTCTCAACTTTAAACAATTTGGTCAAACAATGGTGGGAAACAAAATTTTCCATACCTTTTTGAGTCTTGGCTGCCATGATTGAAAGAAGGTGGTATAGCACATTTGGCACATTCATCCTCCTCCTGTGCCTCATGTGATTAAAGAGTTTAAAGTGCACATAATGTAGATTTGAATGGCATCCTTCATAGGTGATATATTTTATAACATAAACAACTATTTTCTTCCATGGCTCAGGCAAAGACATTCATTTTGCACCTTGTTTGTCCACCCTCAATGGAGGGTCACCAGGTTCTATAAATTCGGCCCTAACTGACCAAGCATCTCTGGAAGTAGGGTAATTTTCACCATCAGCAAACAACCCTGTAATCTCTGCAATTATTTCTTCAGTAGCCAATACTTCTAGCCCTTTTACCATGTCTTTTCCCTTAGACAATGTTTGGGAAAATTCTAATGCAATTTCTTCATTAAAACCATTAAGCTTCAGGAAGTAGTCTAACTAGCCATAGTTTCTGAATTCAACTTGTGAAGGTGCATCCTACAATAATACGTCATGAACCATGGGTTCATTCCTGATTAACCCACCTCCCATTGTCTGCAATCAACAATCACTCTACATAGTGTTTCTTCCTACAACACTGACAAATTTCCAACACCAATGTCATCTGAATTTTCCCTTTCTGCTTTACCTAAGGGTTTTCTTTCTATTTTACCTTTTGGTGACTTAAGATTATGACAAGATCAATAATGGTAGTAAAGAAGTAATAAAGGAATGTTATGATGGAGAAAAATGGCGGTGGTGGTTGGTCTCACCTCACACATACGAGCCACCATCTCACTCATAATTCAAATTGGCTCGATTTAAAATTTTCTAACATAGACTAGCATGGACTGACATGTGGGAAAAGTACTCACATCTTTTGCCAACCAACCTAAATTTGAGCATGTGTCCTCACATGTGAGGTGGTAAGGATGATTTGACAGGGACAGGGAATAATGACATGCTATGATGAATGCCCACATTAATTCACAACAATTCAATGAATGCACTAAAGACAATTAATATGTTGCAATTAATGTGCACATACTTGGATTCATGGAAGATTCGTTGCAAAGATTGTGGAGAAAGTACGGGTTGCCTTTTAAGAAATAAGTTGAGCAATTAATGAAAATGAGGTGGAATAAGGTGGAGTGGAATGAAGTGAAGTGATGGAAGAGAGAGAAAGGAGGAGATGGATGGGTGGATGGATGGATGGGTGAAGAAGTGGACTCCCACAAAAGGGTATGTGCAGGATCATCATGGAGAAAACAACACCTTAAGTGGCAAAAAATTCAGAAAAATCAAAGTTAGGAAACTTGACATAAAAATTTGAATAAGTTATCTATATTATTTCAAAAATATGTAAGAATAGAATCTATAGCAAATTAAATGCAGTTTCTAAACTACTAGGTTTTTTTTTTTTTTAAGATTTATTTGCTGAAATTTTGAAATTTCAATGCAGTAGTACTTAAATTTCAGGGAAAAAATAAGAAGTAGGTGTCTTTCTGACCACCCTAACCACAATAAAATGATAAAAAAAAATTATAAGATTTTAGATATAAGTAGAGGACTCATGTCCTGATGTGATGCATATTTTTTGTAATTTCCAAGTAAATAATTAATTATGAAATTTTTATTACAACTTTTAAAAAATATAAAAAACCTGTATGTCTGACCACTTTAACTTGGTCAAAAATTCATGAAATTTAATTTAATTTATTTTTAATCCTATAGCATGTGAAGCATAGAATGTGATGCATGTTTCGGATTCAAAAAATGTGATACCGTTTGAAAGCTATATATGTTTTTCAATCAGCCTATCCATCGGACTTTAGTCATAATTCAAATAGAAAATGAATAATAATTATTTTTTAAATTCAAAATAAAGCATAATTTATATTAGTGGAAAGTTGATAATCTCCTTTAAAAAACCTTTTTGTTTCATCAATTTTCAGTAAAAAGAAATTTTTCAACCACATACCCATCATATCGCCACTTTTTGGCCCATCATGATCTTGCACATACCCAAAAGTGGAAGTTTGTATTATGACAAGGTACATACCTTAATTAACCAAAAGGATGGATACTAGGTCCACTACCCTCAGTTGTAGGAAGCTCAGGTGTTGCATGTTGAGTGAATTGTTGCAAGAACTCCTCTTTGGAAGTTGGCTTGTGATATAATCTTAGGCGATGACCATTGACAAGCAGCTTAAATTTGACTGGGTCAATAGTAGTGAGTTGAACAACACCTTTGGGGAAAACTTCAGCAACCTCATATGGTCCTACCCACCTTGTCTGCAATTTTGCTACATTATCTCAATACCTTGAATCATAGAGCAAGGCCCAATCTCCTGGTTGGAATTTCTTGTCATTAATGAATTTATCATGCCACTTGATTTTCTGATTCTGCACTACCTCTGTGTGGTGCAAGACTTCTCTCCTCATCTCATCCAAATTATCTAGCTGCATGATTCTTTCTCTTTGTGCCTCAGATATATCCATCCCCAAGCCTACTACAGTCTTAAGAGTCTTATGTTCAAATTCAATGGGCATCATAGTTGTCTTTCCATACAACAACTCAAATGGACTGAAGCCTATAGTTGTTTTCTAGGTAGTTCTGTAGGCCCAGATAGCTTCTGGCAGCCTATTTTCCCAATCCTTTTTATGAACAACCATTGTTTTGGTCAGGATGGCTTCAATATCCTAGTTGGTCACCTCAACTTGGCCATTGCCTTGAGGGTGATAAGGAATGGATTTCATGTGTCTTATGTTGTACTCATTGACCAATGCTACAACAAGGGTTGATGTGAATTGAGCCCCCTGATCAATCACTGTCTCTTTTGGAACTCCATACCTTAAGAAAATATTCTCATAAAGAAATTTATCAACCTTATTGTCTCTTGCATGCTTCATGGCCTTAACTTCTACCCACTTAGTTACATAATCAGTGCAAACTAAGATATAAGACTTACCATTTGATGGAGGGTCAATGGGTCCTACAAAATCTAGTCCCCATTTGTCAAATGGAGTGATTACTACCTGAGGGAAAAGTGGCATCTCATTAGATTTGGTTGGTCGGCCCATTCTCTAGCATTTATCACATTTTCTTCTATACCTTCCTACATCCTTGTAGAGTGTTGGCCAGTAATATCCTGTATTTAGAATCTTCATTGTTGTCCTCTTGGTTGTAAAATGTCCTCCACATGGTTTGTTGTGGCATGCATGCAAAATATCATATGTCTCATCTTCCCTCACACATCTTCTTGTGACATGGTCTGGTCCAGTATAAAATAAACATACAACAATCCATGAAAAAGGAAAAGATCTTTCAATGAACACCCTTCTCTCTTTTGGAGAGAAGTGAGAAGGAACTCTCCCTATGACCAGATAATTAGCTATGTGAGCATACCAGGGTGTTTGCACACTGATGGAGAATAGATTTTCATCAAGAAAATCTAGTCATCTATGGCTTGATTGTCCCCTAATGTATTCATTCTTGAAAGAAAGTTTGCAACAACATTTTCCTTCCCTGGTTTATCCACAATGGTTATGTCAAACTCCTACATCAACAACAACCATCTTGCTAGCCTACCTGAGATCATAGGTTTATTCATAAGATATCGAATGGCTACATGATCTGTGTGCACAAAGATTTGGTAACCTGTTATGTAATGCCTGAATTTTTTCAGGGCATAGATCACTACCAAAATTTGTTTTTCTATCACTGTATAGTTGAATTCAACTCCTTGCAAGTTTTTGCTGAAAAAATAAATGGCATTTTCAATAGATCCTTCTTTCTATCCTAAGACTGCTCCTATGGCATAGTCTGATGCATCTATATGGATGTGGAAAGGAAGCTCCCAATTAGGACCTTTGAGTATAGGAGTGTGAGTCAAAGCTACCTTCAAATCAGAAAATGCTTTGTCACATTCTTTTTTCCATTGAAATTCAACATCTTCGGTGAGAAGAGTATACAATGGTGCTACTATTTTACTGAAATCCTTGATGAACTGCCTATAGTAGCCTGCATGTCCCAAGAAACTCCTAACATCTTTTTTTTTTGTAGGTGTGGGCAGATTTGTGATCGCCTTAATCTTTGCAGGGTCTACTTGAATTCCTTTATGAGAGATGTAGTGGCCAAGAACTACACCTTCCTACATCATCATGAAACAATTTTCACTATTTAGAGATAGATTGTGATCTTCACATCTCTGTAGGAATCTCTTGAGATTCTCCAACGCTTCATTGAAATAACACCATAGGTGGTGAAATCATCCAAATAAATTTCCATGCAATTATGAGAAATGTATGAAAATATGCTAATGACTGCCCTCTGAAAAGTTGAAGGTGCATTGCATAAGCCAAATGGAAGTACTGAGTAGGCATATGTTCCCCATGGATAGGTAAAGGTATTCTTCTCTTGGTCATCAGGTACAATTTGGATCTAGTTATAGCCACTAAAGCCATCTAGAAAAGAAAAGTATTATTTTCCTACAAGTTAGTCCAAGACTTGATCTATGAAGGGTAAGGGAAAATGGTCTTTTTCGGAGACAACATTGAGTTACCTGTAATCAACACAAATTTTCCATTTCCCTCCCTTTTTGGGCATAATCACCAATGGAGACACCCACTGTCTATCTGAAATGGGGTAGATAAATCCTATATCTAGCAATTTTTGTAGCTCTCCTTTTACAATTTCTCTTAGTGCAAAGTTAATTCTTCTTTGTGGTTGTCTAACTAGGGTGCAATCATCTTTGATGTAAATTCTATGAGTGCGAAGCTTAGGGTCTAATCCCTTCATATCATGATAGTCCCATGCAAATGTATGCTTGTGGGTCTTTAGTAATATTTTCAATGAAAACTACTGTTCTTCACTCAATTTGTTGTTGATGTGTAGATTTTTTCCTTATGCCACTTGTACTTGTGTAGTTATCTCTATCATGGTTGCTTTACTAATGCTTGGTAGTTTGAGTTCATGCGGCAGAAATGTAGGAGACATACCTGTTGTTGCAGGAAGTTTGGTTGCAGGAGGAGTGTTTGTAGGAAGAGCGGTTGGAGGAAGAGCAGCCAGAAGTTTCTTGACTAGAAAAATAGAATGAGAAGATGATACTTCCTCCACTTCACAATAATTCTATATGATGTTGGCCAATACTTCATCTTCATCTTGAAGCTGCATGAAATAGCTTATGCCTAGCCTCATAAGTTGTGCCACAGAATTAACTTCCACGACCTCTTCACCAACATGTGGCCATATAGAATTATCCAGATCATGGGGTGGTTGAGCAGGAGGGTAGAGAACAAGCTTTTTAGTGCCCTTTCCATCAGAAATGGTCATGTCTCTTATCCTACAACCAATATATGCATCTGTTGTTGCTAACCATGGTCTTCCTAGAATGATTAGGTACCTGCCAAGTGTGGTTTTAGGAGAAAGAATCATGAAATATGTTGGGTACTCCCATGAGTCTAGAGTTACCACAAGGTCCTCTACTACACCATTAGGTTTAACGGTTGAACTACCAACAAGCTATGGTATAGTAGGAGTAGGTCTCATGCTTGCAACATTTAGTTGTTGCAGGATATCCTTGGTCATTACATTTATTGCTACTCCCAAGTCAATCAGAGCATTCTTTATTTGGATCCCATTTATAACAACTCCTACCACAGGACTCCTTGGGTCATTAGGGATAGTCACTTTCCCAAGCATGATGTCAACCAGTTGTCCCACCACATGAACTGTAGTGGGGTCTTTCTTCTTCCTGTCTGGCTTCTTGAGGAATGCTTCCTTGATTTCTTTTTCATAGATTGGAACATCTTTTATGGCCTGAAATAGGGGTATCTGGAAACATCTATGCTTCAGTTGATCTATAATGTCAACATTTGTGTCCTCCTTTTCTTCCTTTTTCTTGGCAACTTCCAATCTCTGAGGAAATGGTGATTCTTATTCAGTCTGCTTGACTGGGACTGGTTCAATATTTTTAGGTGCACTAGGTTGAATGGGAGTATTCAAAGGATCATCTTCTTCCAAAGGAAGCTCGGTGATAATGTGTGTGGAAGGAGTTGGCAAAGTAATTCCTGAACACAAGTGGATGTCACTTACACTCACAACATATGCTAGGAATTGATTTGGATCAACAAAGTATATTGGGTACTATTATGGTTTTTTATTTGGATTGGGTGTGGGCTGAGTTGGTAGTTGAGTAGGTCTAGGTGCATTTGAACTTGAACTAGCATGAGGAGGCATTATAGCGAGTTGTTGGGGCTGAGAAGGTGGTTGCATGCAACTTTTTGGCTTATTTGGCCATTTTTGTCCTCCCCTCCATTGGTTTGTTTGCTTCCAATTTCCTGGGGGTGGCTACCAATTTCCTTGAAACTACTGCCAATTCCCTTGAGGTGGAGAGTTTTGATGATTAGGCCAGGTATTTGGAGGGTTACTCCAATGTTGTGGTGGATATCCTCCATAGTTGGATGGTATGGGGGTTTCCATTGGTTACCAAATGAATAAGAATTGAAATATGGCCCAACAAAAGAGAGTGGATCTGGTGGCATACCTTGTCTTGGAGCCCATAGCCTCCTTTGTGCAACATAGTAGACTTGACCTTCTTCAACCTGGATTGGCTTGAACTTGGGTGCAATCTGCTTGCTATCAATATTAGCTATCATCTTGCACTTGTAGTCCTTCTTTTGTCTGTAATGGGGGAAATACTTTTCCAATGTTGCCTATGTCTCCTCTTGTTTCTTCTTGGCCTGAAGTGTATCCACCTGAGTAGCTAGATTTTTTATAATGTCTTTCTTGAAGTCTGCCAACAAATGAGTAATCTCCATTCTTAAAACTCCACTAGTAGATGACTTACCCATAGAAGGTTGGTAAGCTCTCTCTTTCTTTAAAGCTTCCCTAGAGTAGTTCTGGCATATCTTCTTGATATCCTCCCAAGGAGCTTGGGAGATATCTCCTCCTTCCATTAGGTCCAAGGCATCAGTGTAGTTGTCATTAATTCCTCTAAGAAAAAGTATCATTTGTGACTCTTTATTAAGTGTATGGTGTGGATATTTCTATAGGAAAAATAGAAACCTTGCAATGTAACCCTCTAGGCTCTCATCTTCCTTTTGTTGCATCCTAAAAGTATCATCTCCTCTCATGTCACTTCCCCTACAATACTCCTTGTATTTCTCAAGGAATTTTGTCTTCATCTCATCCCATGTCTCCACAGTATTTCTATCTGGGATCATGAACCATCTTAATGCAACTTATTTCGGAGTGGTAGAAAATAGCTTGAGCCTATGGGAATCATGGTATAGTCATAACTCCTGCAGAGTATGTCAAACTTGAACAAGATGGTATCAAGATCTTTTGTGACAAGTCCATAGAACTAAGGAAGGAATGAAGAAGGGATATTTTTGAGGTTGTCTACTTCATTCTGATGAGCAATGGGGAAAGGAAAATTCAATTGGTAGGTCTATTTCTATTTGCATCACCCATACCTGCCTGATTTAGTTCTAAAGAAAAATGGTTCTCAATCAAATTTTGATCTTCAGAGCTATTCAAATCAGGAAATGCATCAACAAAGAGGTGTGGATCTTCTTCTTCTTCTTCTCTCGATAGGTTCTGATATTCAAGTAGCTAGAATGGATCAGGATTGTTAGGAAGGAATCTCCCATGAGCATCTCTCCTCCTTCCTCTATGTATGTGGTATCAACTCACTATCAGCCAGCTCATACAAAAAATTAGCAAAAGAATAGTGGATCATTACTTTCCTAAATAAGGGGTATACTAAAAACAACTTTCAGATATACT
The DNA here is from genome assembly GCA_007258455.2 of Sequoia sempervirens. Lineage (NCBI taxonomy): Eukaryota > Viridiplantae > Streptophyta > Pinopsida > Cupressales > Cupressaceae > Sequoia > Sequoia sempervirens. The sequence goes on along the minus strand of VDFB02270651.1, from coordinate 233,432,782 downwards.
ACAACAAGAAAGCTATCAATGACTCCAAAGAACTCCCTAGTTTGACACCATCCCCGACAACGACACCAAAAATGTTGGCCTCCTACAATGATCTAACAACTAAGCCCTTACAGCTGTGATTCAGAGATTGGACATCTAAACTGAATAGACATTTCAATCATCATAAAGGTGCATTTAACTTGTCAACCCAGGGACGTGGACTTGAAATGGGTTAGCACAGTACGTGCACTAAGGGTCCAAAGTAGCCATATTAATTCTACAACTAAGAAAAACATAATGTTGAAGGTAAATTGCTTGGAAAGGAATAACATAAATGTTGAACATCAACCAACTAAGCTGAAATGCACGACAAAAATGAAAATTTGAGCAAACAAATAGGAAACTACTTTGTTTGCTTTGGCTGCAAGAACAGTCATAGAATGGAATTCTAGTGGCTGCAAGAATAGTCAGTGCCAGATTCTTAACTAATTATTGAACAAAAAGTAATAACTAAACTAATACTAAACTAAAGGATGAAATGCTCACCAAGGGGGCCCCCTTGGATGAGTATCCTCTAAAACTAATGTAAACTCAGATGCACGAACTTATAACTTCATTTTATTCATTGAAAACATGAGGACAATAGAGCAGTGTAATTGTATTACTGAAAACTAAGAATGCAAGTACATCATCAGATCGTGCAACCTCCTGAAAAGGAGCATCTGAGTCTTATTTATAGGAAAAGAAGCTATTAACTAATCACCTAGCAAGGCGGTCAACTCCAACAGATTAGGAGGGTGCCACTTTAGGGAAAGCATGAAAAGTGGAGAGGCGGTTATGCATGCACTAAATATGGTCAGACATTCTCGCCTCAATGCATATTTAGCACAACAGTAATGCCTATATTCGCTCAACAGAAATAAATGCCATTTACAAAGTGGTTACAACTCGATTTACATGAGGAATCTCCCGTTGTCGACCTCTGTTGACCTTTGAATGATTCCCTTGTTGAACATTATGGTGAACAAACAGTTGGCAGAATCTTCTCAATTTAGTGGCCTCTAATCATATCCGCATGACAATATTAGTACGCACAATAATTGCATATTTATAACTGTCTTAAAGAACATTCATTAATCCACATGTAGAATTCACACAGATAGTCCATATAACATGTCAATGTCATTAAAGATTTGCAAAAATAAAATTAGGCCCAATGTCTGGTTTTGAGGAAATATCAACATTCAAACATCAAGGTCCATGACAACTTCAACAAATAGATCATAAGTTCTACCAAAATTAAACTGTAAACTAGACTCATCACAACCCATGAAATTTTGACTTGTGAAGATCAAGACGTTACTAGTATGGATCACCTCAAAGGCACTATTTCTTTTATATTTTGCAAGTACCATTCAAATGACTATTCTCCATAAATTATATATATATATATATATATATATATATATATATAATTGGTTTCTATTGTGGTTATAAGAAATTCCATAGAAATTGAATTAATTTATTATTTAATGATATTTCTCTAGTTTTTGGTTTGACTTACAAATATTTTTTCATTATTTTGAAAGTGAAGGGATGTAATATTAGCCAAACCTCAAGGGGTTCCTTTGTTTGAAGTGTCATGGCCACTTAAAGGGGTTTGTGGCATCCCAATGAGTCTTGATTCATTTCAGATTGGGGACCCCAAACCTCATTGACTATGGGGCTAGCATCTTGAAATCCACATTCAAACAACATCCATATAATTTAGAAAAATAATTACTATAATTTTCTATAGGTAGTCAACAAAACAGTATATGAATATATTTTATATATATATATATAATTCTTATTTATATTATTAAAATGTTTTTAATATATAATATGTATATTTAAATAACTTTATTCATATACATGAAAATAAAATATCTTATTTAAATTTATTTATTTAGCAAGAAATATAAATTTAATTAAAATAGAATGTATGTGATGGTATTCAATTTAATATCCATTATTTTTTGTATATGAATATTAAAAAAACATGTTATGTTTGAGATGATGATTCAATTCTTACATTTCAAAGATCACCTACAATGAAAACACCCCATCACAGAAGAGAAAAATAGTTTATTTTCTATGAAGTATGATATTTCATTGGATGAAAAAATAATCATTGTCAAGAGAAAATCAAGAGCAACATTTCAAAGCATTATTGTAGCAATTCAAGATCCAAACATCATGTCAAATACTATGTGAGTTTATTTATTTATGTCATCATTATTTTGTGAAGGCTAACCCCTTTTATAGTTTTCCAAAGCATTCAAGAAAATAAAGCAAGCAAGATCCAAGACCTTGAGGTGATATGTATGACTTCAGTCCTTCAAGGAAGCCACTAAAGAGTGGTGAGTTGTAGCACTTTGTGATTTTAACATTCTTTCCTATTCATTTATCCATTTTACCATTGACATTTCCATTGTGGAAGTGGAAACACTTACATGGGTTTTGACTGAGGTAAGCCCCTAAAATGGCCCAACATTTCCTCTCTTTTTAAATATGCAAATTTCAGGTTGAAGAATGATGCAGAGCATGGTGGGATTCAAAGGTGTTCAAAGATACAAAACACTTATTTCTTGACAAATCACCTAAACACTCACAAATTCACTTCAAAGAAACATGGTTTCCAAGGCTACAAATACACCAAAATGTGACTGCAAAGTATCAAAAATTCAGTGAACCTCTAATACACTTTAGACATCATAATATTGACTAAATTAAACCAACCAAACTCCCTAAGAACACCATTTCTTTCATTATTCCATCATTCATACTCAAGAGACCAAATTGCTTTCAAGAATCCAAATCGAAAAAATGGGTGTAATTTTCTCCAACCAGTTTGAATCTCCCAAAACTAAACCTAGTTTCAAATACCCTTTATTGAGTACTTCAACATATCAAAAACTAAGATAGGTTTGTTTTTAAAAGTAAACTCATAAAAGTGATTGTCTTGTTGTCCTGGAGGCCTAATTTGGCTCATATGCAAGAGGGTTTATTGGTTCTTTACACATTTGACCTCAAAACTCCTTTCCAAGGGCCAAGAAACATCAAATGTAGTATGTACATACTTAATAAACCATTTCCCACTCCATTACAAAGTCTTTTCTTCAAACCCCATCTTCTAGCCATGCTTTCATGCTAAAAAATGATGAAAAATCACTAGGACAACAACAAAACTTATCTAATTTGTCTTCCCCTATATTTGAAAACACATCAAAATTGAAAAAAAAGCCTAAAATAACCCATTCCACTGATTTACAAAGGTTCCCATTGGTGGAAAGGGGTTGTATTCCAATTTTAGACTCTCAAACCCTTAAAAATTAGGGTTCCCAGGTAGTTTTAGAAAAACAACTCTCGAATGCACCAAACATAATGAAAATTCCTCAAACCTCTTTCAATTGGAAGCTAACTCAATGATTTATTCAATTAAATCAATTTTATAACCTAAAAGTACTGTACAAACCAATACCACACCTAAGAACAACAAGAAAACCTTAAATTTGCAAAAAATAGGGCGTTTTATTCAAAATTTCTTCATAACACAATTGATATCTACTTTCCTCACCTTCACAAGGCTCTTTTAAAGAGGTTGCATCAATTATCATAACTACCCCTTGAGTTTCCAATGATCAAACCTTCCTTTTTTTCAAAAGTGACTCTTCAACTTCTTACATTGTTTGCATTTTTTGCAACAAATGACAACTTTTGATAATATGACTTCATAGATCTCTTAAAGACCTAGTAATGACTCAAATGCATTTAAAATGGTCCAAACATGACCTTTTTACAATCACAACATGATTAAGACTCAAATGTTACAAGATGGCCTCATGGAGGCATAAAATTCACACGGTGCCCTGCACCATACTCCAGGGAAAAAATTTGCCTCAAGTCCTCTTGAGGATAGTGATGCACAATTGATTCAAGCTTGTCAATTTCATTCTTCAACCTCCAACTAGTATTTGCACTCACCTTGACAACTAAAAACTTTCATTTTCTCTTTGTCTTTAATTGGTTCTTCATGATTCAATGTTGTCTTTCATTTAATGACTTGTTCTTCCTCTAAAAATGGTGTTGAACCTACCTTGTTACTTGTCATTTAACCTTCTCCTACCATTCTAGCAACATGTTTCTCAATCTATTCTTTCATTTCCAAAATCAATTCATCCTTGACCTTCAAAGAAGAAAAATTGTACACCGACTCAATATCATTCCCTCCAAAATCAAATTATGTTTCATACCTATTGTTTCAGCATCTCCATGGTTTGAAATGGTTGCATTCTTCATGTGCTTTTTCTCAGACATATACAGGCATCTCCCTCACTACTTCATCACAACCTCTCACAACATACCATCCATCTACCCAACAAGAGATCCTGGAAGATTCTCCCTCTACCACTCTCTCTCTCATTGGGGGAACTCTCTACACCTTCTCCCTAGCTTCATCTCTATTGGACAACAGTGATCACAAACCTCTTCCATATTTTTAGCCAACTCACCTTCTCACAACGCTTTCTCTCTTGCAGCTTTAAGATGGATCACAAGCACCTACAACCAACACATTTCATAATCCACCAGATCAACCATATCTAATACCAAATTTATGTAGAGCATGGTGGGCTTCAAAGTTTTTCAAAGATCTTGACTACTCAACCAAATAATCACAAATTCTTATTCAATGAAACATGGTTTTCAAGGCTACAAATACACCAAAATGTGACTTCAAGGTATCAAATTTTTAGTGAACCTCTAATACACTTTATAAATCATAATATTGACTAAATTAAACCAACCAAACTCCCTAAGAACACTAGTTCCTTCATTATTTCATCATTCATACTCAAGAAACCAAATTGCTTGTAGGAATCTAAATGGAAAAAATGGGTGTAATTCTCCAACCAATTTGAATCTCCCAAAACTAAACCCAGTTTCAAATACCCTTTATTGAGTAATTCAACATAGAAAAAACTAAGATAGGGTTTTTTTGAAAAGTAACCACATAAAAATGATTGTCTTGTTGTCCTAGAGGCCTAAGTTGGCTCATATGCAAGAGGTTTTATTGGTTATCTACACATTTGACTCCAAAATCCTCACAAAGGGCCAAGACACATCAAATTTGGTTTGTACATACTTAATAAACCATTTCCCACTCCATTCCAAAGTCTTTTCTTCAAACCCCAACTTCTAGCCATGCATTCATGCTAAAAAATGATGAAAAATCACTAGGGCAGCAACAAAACTTATGTAATTTTCCTTCCCCTATATCTAAAAACACATCCAAATTGAAAAATAGCCTAAACTAACCCATTCCACCAATTTACAAAGGTTCCCATCAGTGGAATGGGATTGTATTCCAATTTTAGACTCTCAAACCCTTAAAAATTAGGGTTCCCGGGTAGTTTTAGAAAAACAACTCTCAAATGCACCAAACATAATGAAAATTCCTCAAACCTCTTTGAATTGGAATCTAACTTGATGCTTTATTCAATTCAATCAATTTTATCACCTAAAAGTACTATACGGACTAGTACCACACCTCAGAATAGCAAGAAAACCTTAAATTTACATAAAATAGGGGGTTTTACTCAAAATTTCTTCACAATAAAATTGATATCTACTTTCCTCACCTTCATAAGGCTCTTTTAAAGAGGTTAAATCAGTTTTCATAACTAACCCTTGCGTTTCCAACAATCAAACCTTCCTTTTTTTCAAAAGTGACTCTTCAACTTCTTACATTGTTTGCATTTTTTGCAACAAATGACAACTTTTGACAATATGACTTCATAGATCTCCTAGAAACCTAGTAATGACTCAAATGCATTTAAAATTGTCCAAAAATGACCTTTTTACAATCACAAAATGATTAAGACTCAAATTTTACAAGATGGCCTCATGGAGGCATAAAATTCACATGGCGCCCTGCACTAAAGAAGATGAAGAAAGTTTGAATATACAAGTTGTTCATTGTTGCATTCAAAGCACTACATATTTTCAACTCATGGAAACTCACATATAGATTTATCCGACAGTGTTCTAACAATTCTGCAACCAAAAATCAGAAGATCAAATCTGTCATTAGAGGACCTCAAAAACAAAGCAAAAGTATCATAAAAAGACCCATTCTCCCTAGGGTGACCCATTCCTGCTACAACACTTAGGTCCAACTTCTAATAACAGGTACATAGTCCTCTTCACTTCACAAATTTTCTTGCAAGTTTCTACTTCAATCTGTTAATCATCTTTTTATTGCATTTTTCATATTAAGGCATATAGTTCAACAATTTCCAAATCATTCTAAGGCTCAATAGGATGGAGATTCAGGTCTGATTGAATTACCTTCATGGTTGAAAGTCAGTGTATTCACCTTTTTAGTCTCTATCTTAATGAGACAATAGAAAATCACATGAAACATTTAACATTAAACCCTATGTTTACATGCTATACCTATGGTTCTTTATTTTCTTTATTTCATTTTAGTGAAGATGGCATCTTGACATCATAAAATTTCTAAAATTGTAAGTCTTTCAAACCCTAGATCTAGGTTTTACATTGAATTACTTTGCATTTCTCATTTATGGTTTCATTTTTGCATCATAAAAGCATTAAAAATTTCAAATAATTTGCATCAAATATTACATCATAGGTTACATTAGGGTTTATCTCAATCATTTAGATTAGATCTACATTCAAAATTGTCCTTTATTGTTGTATACTTGCATTTGAATCGTGTTGTCTTAAATTGAAGAAATTATGAAAAAACTATCACTATCAATCCTATTTGCAGATAAAAACAAAAAACTTAAATAGTAACATAAACATTCAAATTTTGAATTTCTAGAACCCTTATCAAGGACTCAGACACCCTTGCAAGCACCTTTGTCCTTGTACCCTAGCATTGGCTAACATTTTCACAATTTTCTATTTTTGTCTGCTCATTATGTTAGTGTTTGCATATTTATTAATTGGAATTCATAATTGCATGCATTTAGGAATCTTTCATATAGTTCAAAAATTGAAAAACATTATTTTTTTTATTTTAAAATTACATCAAAATCATCATTTTAAGGTTGTGGCATCTTAGAATCAGTCATTTATTGCATTTCAAATCTAAAAAATTGCATCCAAACTTGTTCAAACATATTCCACATTGTTTCACACTTGCATTTTGTATCACATTGGCATAAATTCATCAAATTATGGAAAAATATTCACTAGTAAACATGTTTGCAAGAAAATATAGAATCATTCAACTTAGTTCTTTACACAGTCAAACTTTGAAGTTTCAAACACCTTATCCAAGACAAATGCCCTAGGGTACCTATGTCTCTGTATTTTAGGTTTGTGTCTGCCTACTAATCTCTATTTTAAAATTCTAAATCAGTGTTATTGTATGTGCAAGAAGGGTGTCATCTTACTTAATTTGTAGAAAATTTGGGAGAAATTGTTGAATTTCAGTAGGAAAATTGTTTGCATCATGTTATCATTGTAAAAATATTTTGTTGTCATAATTCATATTCTATTGTCAGATCTTGTTAAGCATTTCAAATTTGTTTCTTACAAGCATGTGAGAATGATTTTATCTCTCCCTTTTTTGTTATTTTTCATTGATCCCTCTCCCACTATCTCTCCTATGTGTGAGGTTAGCTTGGTTCAAGAGAATGCAATCATTGGCAATCATGACAATCATGTTTTTTCTTCTCCCAATATCTCTTAGGTAGGTGTGAAGAAGGTTTCTTGGTGTCAAAAGATACAATCATTGAGCATCATGAGAATCTTGTTTGTTTCTCAACCCCTACCTCTCCTACTTGGGAATATACTATTGGAAAATAGGATTAAATGATTGATACATTTATGGATTTTATAGATAAGGATGCTAAAGTAACATTAGATTCCCCCTCGATAGAATTCCATCAACAAGAAGTCAAATTTATTGAGATTATGAAAACACAATTGGCTATTAGACCTCCTTTGATTAATGGACCTCCTAAAACTCCTTTTGAACCTCCTAAGAGTCCTCTAATTATTGGACCTCCTAAGTCACCTCTCATTATAGGACCTCCTAAATCTCATGGCCATATCCTAAACTTTTTAAAGCAACTTACTAGTAACCATGTGTTGCAGTAACCAAGTTACCATGTACTGTGGCTCACACATATAACACTAGAAAAATAAGAAACCAAAAAAACAACATTCATTTCATTGCCTCAACTATATCTCTCACCTGCACCTAATATCCAACAACATAGTGGTAAAGAATATGATCTTGTTGAAAAAATTTGTAACACTGCTGCTAATATATCCTTGTGGGATTGAATTCAAACATCACCTACTTATCATGGCATACTTCAAAATCCTTTGCAAAATGTTGTGATCTCTCCTAGTGTACAACCAAATGATTTGGTAAATTTGATTGAGAATATGAATTCAACTAACCTAGACAGTGTCTTTCATAAAGATGAATTACCTCCTTTAGAAACACAAAAAAATGATTCCTTGATGATAATGACTATTATTAACAGGGTTAAGGTTAAACATACCCTTATTGACAATGGTTTAGGGATTAATGTTTGTAGTTTAAATATTTTGGATAAAGTTGGAGCAAACAAAAATTTAATTCAACCCATTGATTTTTCAATCAAAAGTTTTGATAACGTAGAAAGCAAGCCACTTGGTGTGATAACATTATAGGGTGAAAGTTGGAAAGGTTATGTTGCAAACTCCCATCCATGTCATTCCCCATGACCTTTCATATAATCTTCTCTTGGGTACAGGCCATGGATCCATGAGTTGAATGGTGTTCCTTCAGGTCGGTGGGGTTTGTAGACCCCACCGCTCATGGGCCTCCTATATCCTCCCATGAATATAATCTACCAACAACTAATTCTTAATTAATTAGTATATTAATTAGTCCTTTTGCTATCCCCCTCTAATTATAGTTTCTAGCAACTCAGCTATCCTCCCACCCAAGGAAAATAAGGCGGTACTAACCCCACTAGCCCTTCAAGACCAACCATGCCCTTCGAGACCGTCTGATAAAAAATCTCAAAATTATTTACAAGCTAAAACAAGAGTGAAGGATCCTCTTCACACATTGGCACCAACTAGAAAAGTGAAACCTTTACAAGTTGAGGATAAAGATAAGTGTCTTCCATTGGTGAAAAATTTGTTGAAGGATGGTTAGGGATCATTAGATTTCACACCTAAGTTCAATAGAGAATATAAAACCACACAATCAAAATCAGGAAAAGAGAAGGAAGCTGTGATAATATCAACACAATCATCAAAACCATTTGAGTCTACAAATTTTATCAAAGAAGAGGAAAACACAAATTATACACCTACATATTATGAGAATGATCATGAAAAACCACCTTCTTTAAAAGAAATGAAAGTCATTTATGGAAGAGGTTATCAACTTTTGAAGCAATTTGGGTATAACGGAAAAGGATGTGGTGTAAAAGAACAAGGTATTTGTGTCCCCATGGAGCCTAACATGCAAAAAAAATAAGAGGTCCTAGCTAGTGTCCTTCCAAAATAACAAAAACATCAATCAAAATGCCTTTCACTTAATCAATAATATTAGTTGCTTCTCCTTGCCATGTGATAGGATTTATGCAATCATCTTTCATTTTGAAAGGAGCATCATATCATCATCCACTTTGGGCTGACCTTTGTCCTCACACTTGATGGCAAGGGGTTAGGCAGTCTTGTCCTAGGTGCATTCCTTCTAGCAGGGAATCTCATTTTATCTCCTTAAAACATTAGTGTAGCAAGTACACTAACATTTTAATGGAGGGCATATTATAGTCCCCCTCTCATTGTTTTCGTAAGAATAGTCCCTTCTTAGTGATGATAGTATACATCTCCTAGGAAGTGTGACCTTAATCAAAGTGTGGCCTTCTTGATCTATGTTAGTGTCTCCTTTGTGGTTATATTATCCTTGATATCCCTCAAGAGTGTGACCTTTCTTGGCATATCACCTTGGTAATAATGCTAGGGCTAGTATTCCCTAATGTGTGAATTCCTTTTTCCATGACTTTTCCTCTCCTAGTGGTGATGTCATGTGTGATATCTCCTAAGGTATGACCTTTCATATATTAAGAAAAGCCCCTTTGTGGTGGTGTTGTTATAACACCCCTTAAGTGTTTTTCCTTATCCTATTGTTTTTTATGCATAGGTGAGTTTTGTTCATCCCCTAAGACATTAAACTTTATGCACCCCCTAAGGTGAGTTTGGAATTTTTGCACCACTTTGTTTATGCATGTTGAACTTAGCGTGGCATTGACATAGAATTTTGACCATTTTTTAGCACCTTATCATAGTCACTAGGGAGTAGAACTCTTTATATATGATTGATATGAGTGTACACATAGTGAAAAGCGATCCTCACTAGACATAGTGTGTTTCTCATTTTTCTACCTTGTCTTGGGGGCTCACCTAGTGAAAACGGGTCCTTACTAGCTCATGTTCGTTCTAATTTATGATTCACCTAGAAAATATCAAACTTTTCTAAGGTGTGAGTCATGAACTCCTTTAACATGACCACCTAGCATAATAGAACTTTCTTTCCAACGGAGCCATGTGTTTCATGAGTGATGTGGCATAACACAACTTTCTAGTTCTCATGGGAGCTAACAATTAATCGATGGATGATGTTTGTTATTTGAGATGATTTAAGGCTGAGGTCTCTTTGCCTTATCGACTTGAATCTTTTAGTATACTAACCTTGTATTTTGTTGCATGTCTTTTATGTGTCCTATCCATGTTTATATCATGTTTACATCATGTTTTTTTTTATATTTTTCTATTATCTTTGTGTTCTATCAAGTCATGTTTTCATCTTGTATACTTTGTGTTTTTTCAACATATATGTTTTTGTATGTTGTCTTACTACATATCATACATGTGTACATTCATTTGTGCTTATGTTGGTTTTCCATGGGATCTCATATCTTGGAGGCTTGAGCGCTCTCCCCTAGATCCTTAGTCATCCTATTTCTTCAACATTTGTATAATTGGACCCCTCTTGGCATATATTTTCTAATTTAGTGTGAGTCTAAGCATAAGTTCATACTCTCACTAAAGTGACATAAAAGAAAATTATTTTTCATACGCCAGTGGATTTTGCTAGACATAAATGCTACTTAATTGATTTATATCAATAGAAGGGGCTAAATTTAAAACCATCAATTGTGTCATTTGTGAATGGTATTTTCCTTGTGTTTATTGATCTACAAAAATATGTAATGAGTTAATTGAATGTGTCTTTCATTAATTCTAGTAAAACAAATTGCAAGTATGCTTATTAAATTTTCACTGTGAATGGATATAATTGTATAAACGATTATGAATTGTTTCATTCTTTAGCTTTGACTTTAAGGAAATATTGTTATAGGATTGCATGTCTGAATATTGGAACTATATGTATTCACTGTTGGAATATGTGCCTCAATCCATACTGACATGAAACTCCTGAAAGGAAAAGTCGGTGTGATATTATTCATGTCTAGCCGACTAGCTATTCTGAATCTTGTTGAAATGTCCTAGTCACTGTGACTTGGTTTCAGTCTTGCCGAACATACCTATCGCTATGTCTTGGAGACTCGGCAAGATCTCTCACTAACTATTGTTTCTCTCGCCGATGGTTATTCTCTCACAGTTATCAGGAAGACTTGGCCGAAGGGTCTATTGTCAGTATGTTGTCTCACCGACTAGAATGTCTCGCTGATAGTATATGGCTATCGGGGAGAAGTCCCAGCGAGTATGAAATGTCTCACCGACAAAGGTTACTATCGGGGGTCAAAGCAGACATCGGAGTAGCACAAGGATCTCGGGGAGATCTCTCAGCGACTATGTGAAGTCTCACCGAAGGTGGAGGTTTCGGTAAGATGTCTCAGCGATGAAGATAGGTCTCGCCGATGGAAGTATTCTCTTGGTGCCTTCGCGGTGACAAAAGACTTCAGTGTGAAGTCTTAGCGACTTGGAAGAGTCTCACCGATAGTCTACGGGTAAGTCATGGGTGCTCAGTGAAAGGTCTTGGTGAAAGACATAAGTCTTGCTGACTCAGTAAGACTTGGGTGTGCTCAGAGTGAGGTCCTGGCGAGAGAGATAGTCTTGCTGAATGGAATACTCACGACGGCATGACTTGAAGACTTCAATATGAGGTCTTGGTGATCTACGGTAATCTTGCCGATGGCATTTCTGAGATCGATATGACTTGTGGCATTTAGTATGAGTCTTGCCGATGAGAAATCTCTTGTCGATAGAAAAGAAATGGATGTTGATGGTTTTGGTATGACTCATGGCGTTCATCATATCGTCCTACAGTCTGTTGGGAGTCATGTCGATATCGATATGGAGACTTTGTGGCATCGGGGAGACACTATAAGTGTCTCACCAATATGCCAAAAAAGTTGAATGTCTCCTTTGACCGTTTGACCTTCCTATGTGGCATCTTGTGGACCAATCAAAGGAAGCAAAATTCAAACAGTTGGCGGTTTGATTTTTTGCATCAGCTACGACACTAGAGCTAAACTACATGCAAGGAAAAATCAATTGCTCGAAAGGAAATTGTCTATGATGGGAAATGGCGGATAAGGATGAACATAGGACAAAAATCAGAATGTGGTAATATTTAAAGGATAGCATTCTAAGTTGAAAAAATGACGAGTGAATCAAATTGTTGAGAGCATTTCTGTAACTAGATGAATAGTAAATGAAGCTACTATAAACTAATACCAGAGAGTTGTATCTCTAGTTGTATGTAATTTTTGTTATTGTAATACAAAGAGATTCAGCTTGGTGTGGTGGGTTTTTTCCCGAAAGGGTTTCCCACGTTATTGTTCATTTCTTTTGAAGTATCTTCTTTGTTTTTGTAAATCTTTCATGTGTGTCTTAATTAGATTGTAATTTGAAAATTAAAAGTATTGTATGCATTCTCCCCTGTGGTTTTGACATTAGGAAAGTTGCTTCTGCACCATTGCTTTCCTTACAAGTGGTATCAGAGCCTGGCCAGTTGTGTTATCCTTGTGAGTGGGTTGGGTTTTTTGTGTCAATTCTTTTTCAGTGGGAGTTTGGTAAAGTTCTGATAGTTTAATTGCAAATTAAGATGGCGAGCACATCCGGAAGGATGGATATAGAGAAATTCAATGGTAGTAATTTTGAGTTGTGGAAACTCAAAATGGAAGATATGTTAGTAGATTGTGATATGTGGCTTGCTATGTCTAGAACAATGCCTCAAGGAATGAAGCAAGAGGATTGGGATCTTTCAGATAGAAAGTCTAAGGGGCTGATAAGGCTCTATTTGGCAGACTCTGTTCTTCTGAATGTACATGAAGAAAAGACTACATCTTCCTTGTGGAAATTTTGGCATCTATTTATCAAGGCAAGTCCTTGGTGAACAAATTGTTCTTGAGGAAGAAGCTGTACTCTTTGAAAATGCAAGAGGGAGGATCAATTGCTGATCATTTGAATGCATTCAATATGTTGATTGCTCAGTTAAACTCTGTTGGTGTAAAGATTGAAGATGAAGATCGTTGCATGCTGATGTTGTGTTCTTTTCCAGATTCTTGGGATCATCTGGTGATGGCTATTGGGAGTACGACATCCACTTTCAAGATGGAAGATGTTGTTGCTTCTTTGTTATCAGAAGAAATGAGAAGAAACTCTTCTGAGATGGCAAAGGAGGCTCTGGCTGTTAGAGGAAGATTGAAGGAGAAAGGCAAGAAGAAGTACAAGAAATCCAGATCGAAATCAAAAGGGAGATTGAAGTCTCCTGGAAAGAAGTCCAAGGTGAAGTGTTGGAATTGTGGGCAACCTAGTCATGTCCGAAAGGATTGCAAGGAGGAGAAAAAGAAGAAGAAGAACTCTTCTAGTAATGATTCTTCTCAGAGTGATACAGATGCCTTCATTGTAGCTTTGGCTACACGAGCATCAGATGATGTCTAGATGATTGATTCTGGAGCATCTTTCCACATGACATCTCATAGAGATTGGTTCACGAAGTATGAAGAATACAATGGTGGAAAGGTGTACTTGGCAAGTGATTCATCTTTGGAAATTGTTGGTCGTGGAAGAGTCAGAATACAATTCCCTAATGGAAGAGTGAAGGGAATCAATGATGTAATGCATATACCAGGTCTGGCTCAAAATTTACTTTTTGTAAGTAAGTTGAATGATATTGGAGTGCATGTCACATTCTCTGGAAATGGCTGCAAGATGACTAGAGGCTCTATGGTGCTGGCTAGGGGTGCTCGAATTGGTACCTTGTACAAGCTGGATGCACAAGCTATTCAATGCAATAGTGTCTCTACGAAGTCACTTAAGGCTACCCATGGAGAAAAGAAGGAAAACGTTCCTGATGGAGTAAACTCCATTCAGGTTAAACTTCCAGCAGAAAAGACTATGCTCTGGGATCATAGGCTTGGCCACATTGGTGAAAAAGGTTTTAAAACCTTGAAAAATAAAAACCTGGTAGAAGGGCTTGAAGATTGTAACCTTGAGTTCGAATTTTGTGAACATTGCATATATGGAAAGCAACACTATGTTTCATTTTATTCCAGTCCTCACAAATCTTCTGGTTTGCTTGATTATATTCATTCTGATGTTTTTGGTCCAGTGAATGTTCCTTCTCTATCTAAATCAAGATACTATGTGTCGTTTATTGATGATTATTCAAGAAGAACATTTGTATATTTTCTGAAAAGTAAATCAGAAGTGTTCAGTCGGTTTAAGGAATTTAAAAACCTTGTTGAAAATTAGACTGGTAGGAAAATAAAATGCTTGAGGACTGACAATGGTGGTGAGTTTTGTTCAGATTAATTCAAAGGTATTGTATAGATCATGGGATTAAAAGACATAAGACTACACCTTACACTCCACAGCAAAATGGAGTTGCGAAAGGTTCAACAGGACAGTAATGGAAAGAGCACAAAGTATGCTGAGCAGTGCTAGCTTGGAAGAGAAGTTCTGGGCTGAAGCAGTCTCTACAGCATGTTACTTGGTAAATCGTTCTCCTAACTCTGCTCTTGTTGAGAAGACGCCTTTGGAAGCATGGTCTGGAAAGAAGCCCTCTCTGAGACATATTCATGTCTTTGGCTGTGAGGCATATGCATATGTGCCATTTAAAAAAAGATCTAAGTTGGAAAATAAAGCTGTGAAGTGTATTTTTATTGGCTATAGTGTTGGCATAAAAGGATACAAGCTTTGGAACCCTGAGACTGAGAAGTTTTTGTACAACAGAAGCATCATCTTTCATGAGCTGAAAAATTCTACATTGGATTTGTAGTTAGAGAAGAAATCAGAAAATGAAAAGGATGTAGTAGGAATTCCTCTGACACTAGATAAAGAGGAATTGAAAAATCAAAATGTACCTGATACTGAGGAGAGCTCAAGTAGTTCTAAAATTTCTGAAGAAGATGAAGAACCACCTCAGCCTCAGCCTATGACGAGGTCAACTCGTGAAAGAAAACAACCTGATAGATATGGGTTTTCTTTAATAGAGTCTACTTGTGCCTATGCTTTAATTTCTAGCACTGATGAACCTAGGACTGTGAAAGAGGCATTTAAAATGTCTGATTCAAACTCTTGGTTGGAAGCCATGAATGAAGAGATGGCATCATTAGAAAAGAATGATACCTAGAGTTTGGTGCCATTGCCTAAAGGCAGAAAAGTTGTGGGCTACAAATGGGTATTCAAAAAGAAAATTGGTCTAGATGGCAGCGTAGAAAAATATATAGCAAGGTTGGTTGCAAAAGGTTATTCCCAGGTAGAGGGAATTGATTATGGAGAAATCTTTTCCCCTGTAGCTAAGTTGACATCTATTAGATTTCTTTTGTCACTTGCATCACTGTATGACTTAGAGATTGAACAGATGGATGTGAAGACAGCGTTTCTTCATGGTGATCTTGAAGAAGAAATTTATATGTCCCAGCCGGAGCACTTTGTGGAAAAAGGTAAGGAAGGATTGGTTTGCAAGTTGAAGAAATCTCTGTATGGTTTAAAACAGTCTCCTAGAATGTGGTACCATAAATTTGACACTTTTGTTTTGTCTTTGGGATTTGTAAGATCAAAATGTGATCATTGTGTATATTACAAAGCTGAAAGTGATCAAGTCCTTATTATTGCTCTCTATGTTGATGATATGATATTCATAGGCAATAGTAAGCTAATGATTTCTGATCTTAAGTCTCAGTTGTCTGCAAAGTTTGAAATGAAAGATCTTGGTGCAGCAGGGTATATTCTAGGAATGGAAATAACCAGGGACAAGAAAAATAGAAAAATTTGGCTCAGTCAAAGTAAGTATATCATGACTGTTCTAGAGAGATTTTGTATGACTGAGTGCAAGCGGCTAGTTGTTCCAGTTACACAGGGAACGAAGCTATCTGTTGAGGATTGTCCAAAATCTCCTACTGGGATGGAGGACATGACTAGTGTACCTTATGCTAGTGCGGTTGGCAGCCTTATGTATGCAATGGTCTGTACAAGGCCAGACATTGCTTAGTTAGTTTATGGAAAATACTGGAAGGACACATTGGGATGTTGTGAGGAGAGTGTTTAGATATCTGAAGGGGACTTTAGAATATGCTCTGTGTTACCATGGGAACTTGGTTGAATCACAGAGAACTCTCAACATTCAAGGTTATGTGGATTCTGATTGGGCAGGGGACATTGACAGCAGAAGATCCACCAGTGGATATATTTTCATGATGAATGGTGGTGCAGTAAGTTGGATGAACAAGCGGCAAGCTGTAGTCGCTTTGTCCACTACAGAGGTGGAATACATGGCAGCTACACATGCTTGTAAAGAAGCAATCTAGTTAAAACATTTGTGTTCTAATAGTGGTTTTGATGCAGGAAAAATCACTATTTACTGTGACAGTCAGAGTGTTATATTTTTGGCAAAGAATCCTACTTTCCATGCCATAACGAAACATATAGATGAATAGTATCATTTTGTATGGGATATGGTAGAGGATGGGAAGGTCTCTTTAGAGAAAGTGGATACTCTGAAGAATGTTGCAGATGCATTCACAAAGCCAATAAGAATAGACAAGTTCAGATGGCGTGCCAGTTCGATGGGCCTATTGGCCCATGAATTTCAGTAGTTTTATTATGCTCTGGATTTGTTAGTAAGGTCTTCATCAAGTGGGAGATTGTTGGAATATGTGCCTCAATCCATACTGACATGAAACTCCTGAAAGGAAAAGTCGGTGTGATATTATTCATGTTTGGACGACTAGCTGTTATGAATCTTGTTGAAATGTCCTAGTTGTTGTGACTTGGTTTCAGTCTTGCCGAACATACCTATCGCTATGTCTTGGCGACTCGGCAAGATCTCTCGCCGACTGTTGTTTCTCTCACAGTTATCGGGGAGACTTGGCCGAAGGGTCTATTGTCGGTATGTGGTATCACCGACTAGAATGTCTCACGGATAGTATATGGCTATCGGGTTAACACAAGTCTCTTAGGGAGAAGTCCCAGGGAGTATGAAATGTCTCGCTGACAAAGGTTGCTATCAGGGGTCAAAGCGGACATCGGAGTAACACAAGGATCTCGGGGAGATCTCTCAGTGACTATGTGAAGTCTCACCGATGGTGGAGGTTTCGGTAAGATGTCTCAGCGATGAAGATAGGTCTCACTGACGGAAGTATTCTCTTGGTGCCTTCGCAGTGACAAAAGACTTCAGTGTGAAGTCTTGGCAACTTGGAAGAGTCTCACTGATAGTCTACGAGTAAGTCGTGGGTGCTCGGTGAAAGTTCTTGGTGAAAGACATAAGTCTTGCCGACTCGGTAAGACTTGGGTGTGCTCAGAGTGAGGTCCTAGCAAGAGCGATAGTCTTGCTGAATGGAAAACTCATGACAGCATGACTTGAAGACTTCGATATGAGGTCTTGGCGATATGTGGTAGTCTTGCCAATGGCATTTCTGAGATCGATATGACTTGTGGCATTCGTTATGAGTCTTGTTGATGAGAAATCTCTTACCGATAGAAATGAAATGGATGTCAATGGTTTCGGTATGACTCGTGGCATTCGTCATATTGTCCTGCTGTCTGTTGGGAGTCATGTCGATATCGATATGGAGACTTTGTGTCATCGGGGAGACACTGTAAGTGTCTCACTGATATGCCAACAAAGTCGAATGTCTCCTTTGACTGTTTGACCTTCCTATGTGGCGTCTTGTGGACCAATCAGAGGAAGCGAAATTCAAACAGTTGGCAGTTTGATTTTTTGCATCAGTTGTGATGCTGGAGCTAAACAGCATGCAAGGAAAAATCAATTGCTCAAAAGGAAATTGTCTATGATGGGCAATGGTGGATAAGGATGAACAGAGGACAAAAATTAGAATGTGGTAATATTTAAAGGATAGCATTCTGAGTTGAAAAAATGATGAGTGAATCAAATTGTTGAGAGCATTTCTGTAACTGGATGAACAGTAAATGAAGCTACTGTAAACTAATACCAGAGAGTTGTATCTTTGATTGTATGTAATTTTTGTTACTGTAATACAAAGAGATTCAACTTGGTGTGGTGGCTTTTTTCCCGAAAGGGTTTCCCACGTAAATCTGTTGTTCATTGTTTTTGAAGTATCTTCTCTGTTTTTGTAAATCTTTCATGTGTCTTAATTAGATTGTAATTTGAAAATTAAAAGTACTATATGCATTCTCCCCTGTGGTTTTGATGTTAGGAAAGTTGCTTCTGCACCATTGCTTTCCTTACATTCACATTTTTTTGTTGTAAGACCTATGATGTATCTTCTTTTTTTTCTTAAAAAAAATCTTATGTTGGAGAATTTAAAAGATCAATTTGTTGCTTTAAACTAGCAAATCCCCCTTGAATATTATAGTGATGTTGACCACTAAGTGATGCGGTATAGTTGTGAACCAACTACCGAGACCTTGGAAGATAGGTGATTTTATTTTTAGTTATCTTTTTTAGAAGTAAGGTAGAAATATTATGCTTAATGTTTGTTGTGTCAATTTGACCATCAACAAGACCAACATATATGGGACATGCATTACAAAACCTCTAATTATGTTCTACTTGAGGAATGTTTTATTTAGGTAGTTATGAAGATCAAGGAATTCAGGTTGATATTTTTTTATGAAGTGAAGATGTTTTTAAGGCCCAAAGGTTTGGATCCAACAAAGGGAATTGACCATAATTGGGTTGATTGATTTTTTAATGCAACTACTACTATCATCAAATATGGTACCCCAAAAAAACCATGTGTTCTTCCCATGAGTATTCCTAATAGGATTTATTTCCTTGAGATTATGTGACAATAATATGGGTCTCATAAATGTCATTTGAGGGAACAAAAGAATGATTCCTTTCTACCATAATCCTTAATTTTCTCTTATTTCAAAATGACATCAAAACAAGGATTAGAATTTCTACATCCTCTATTTCAAGCACATAGAATGAAAGTGGTTTTTCATATATATTATGATCCAAAAAATTTCATTGATCAAGTGAGGGTCAAAAAACAAGAGGTCAAATTTCTACCATAAGTTTGATAAGGTGGAAGATGTGATTATGAATTGCAACACGGATAAAGATATAAAGGTGAGATAAGAGAATTGGTGTGATAGCATAAAGGAGAGTAGAAAAGAAAGCATCTAAAACCTAGCTACCATGAAGCATTTAGGGAGATACATGATCCTATTATTAGGATACAAACCATGCTAATAAATTTTACTACAATAGTTCTTGGAAGCTCTTTTCAAATTCAAAGTAAAATCACATAAGGGGTACCACAAGAATAAGATGTAGAGAAATGTATACCCCAAATGGATGTGCTAGAAGCATCAATTACTCCTCAAGTGGCTCCTTAAAATAAAAACCAAGTGCTTTTCAACCCTTTGTTGATTATTTAATTGACTATGTAGAGACAAATAGAGTGGGAGAAAACACACCAAACATTGAGGAGGTGAATCAATCTTTTTCCTCTACACCCAAGGTTCACATTGAAGAGGCCCCAAAAAGTAGAAAAATGATTGATCTTAGAATCAAGGAAGATGTAGTAAATGATATCAAAACCTAGCTTGCATGGAGTTTATGTTTGATGAATGATTTGTTAAATCTAAAGAATATAAGTATTTTTTGATGAAGAGTCAAATGGAAAAATTCTTTAGGGAAATTAGTAACGAAAAAGAAACAATTCCATCTAAGGACGAAGAGGAGATAACCAAAAAGGCTATTGCAAATTTTGATTCTTACATCAACAAAATAACTCTTAAGGAGGCAAGAAAAATAGTCTAGGACAATGGGTTCTTGTTGTTACCAAACTGGGACATTGCTTCTACTATTTCTTTGGATACAATAAGAAGATAAGATAAAAATGAAGATGTGCTGACATCAAAAAGAGAGAACATGATCTATTCTTTTGGATCAAGTTTCAATGTAACATGAAATGCTAGCAATATGAGTAGTATCTCTAGAAACTCAGAAACCTCAAGTTGCTAGTAATGTTAGTGAGCTCACTAGAATCTTTATTGTTAGGATACTTGATGACACCATTACCCCCCAAGAAACATCCCTAGTGGTCAGTACAACCATGCTTGGTGAAGTTACAATGAAGAAGTTGCAAGCTAGTTACAATAAATTGGAAAAAGAACACACTAAATTTTTGTAGGAGTACAAGAAGGTAAAAGCACAAATTTTTGGCACACTTTAATAAAGAAAATCACCAACACTAATCCAAAATTTTATCTTGAATCACTAAAAAGTGGCATATATGTTTTGAATTTTGAAATGATGTAGACTAATAAAATGTGCATTTTTTATACTATTTTTAAAAAAATTAAAGAAATCATTTGAATATAATTTTTATATAAAATTGGCACTATAATTTAGTTGCTAATAAAATGTTAAAAAATGAAGTTAAATGGGATGTCACTCTTTATATAGTAATTTTTTTCTCTTCAACTATTTTTGTGTATTTATAACTTGAGACTATAGCACATGAATTTATTTTTCCCAATTTCAATAAATATTTTTTTCTAAATAAGTATTAAAATGTGTTTATATGTAAAACATAAATATTTTCATGGGATTTCACCTTTTGTGTTAACCATTTATCCAAGATAGAAAAGAATATACCATCTTGACATAGAATTTTTTATCTAGTGCATCATATTTTTTATATTTTTTTAATAAATTTAAGTATTTTTTCTTGACAAGATAGTCAACCTTGTATTTTGATGGTGATAACCTACTTTTAGTAAAAATAAAAAATTAAATATTAATTATAATTAAACTATTTTAAAATATATATTTATGAATACTAGAGTTATAGATCTAGAAAAGGTTATTTTAATATATTTTTTAAAATATTATTCACATGAGTAGGAGTTGTTTGAACATCAAAAAAATTTAATATTTTTTTTTGGTAAATAAACCTCAAAGGATTCTATATATGCATTTAGAAAACAAAATCAGTTGGAAAATTTGTGGCCATATCTAACATATCTAGAATGAATTTTGTTAAGTTTTATGTTTGATCAAAATTAGTTTTTAGTTAGAAATCCTTAAATTCACTTATACTGATAAATTGGCCAAAATTGTGACATAAATTTGTACTTTTACCCAACAATTTTTTATCATAAATGGCTCCTCCATAAAGTACTATTACCCTTCCCACTAGACCCCAATCAAGATTAGGTGACACATCAAGCCAAGACAAGGAAAAATTATCCTCAAGGATATAAGAGTTGAAGGAGTGGTTGGTTGAGAGAAAAAAAGGAATAAGAATTAGTTGAGGAAAGGGGAAAGAGGAAGCTAATTATTTTGGTGGATGACTTGCTAGAGAAAAAAATTATTGTATATTGCATAGCTTAGATGATACTTGGGAAAAGTACAATAATCTAAGGAATGCATACATCAATTATATGAAGGAAGAGGCTAGTTTTAAGAAGATTTTGAGTGTATGGATTTGATGAAGAAGGGAGTCCTACAAATCTCAACACACTTCAAAACTCTAAGAAATAATTCTAGAAAATGAATTAAACAAAGCAAAAACCAACAACAAGAAAGATTGGTTATATTGCATATGGTCTCCAACAACTCATGGATTTATGTGCAAAATGAATATATAATATGTGAAACCTTTTGGATTCAAGGAATGCATCAAAAATTAGATTCAAATATCTGATACAAGGTACAAAAATAATTTATTGAAAAGACTTCTTCAATCCCATATCTTTCTACACTTCCATTCTTCTCCTGCCTGCAACCTTCTTCTGGAAAATTAATTCTACATTGAACTCAGATCTCTCCCAAAGTTATTTACTACTAATTGAAACCTCCAACCTACAAAAACAAAGTATAAAACCTATTCCTAGGAAGAGCTAAGCCCCCCCAGCCTCTCCCACTCCAAAATTCTGGAAAATGAAGTAAAAAATGAATTGTCAAAATCACCTCCCTGCAACCACTAACTCCACCAAGCTTGTAACTCCTCCTCAATGCCCAAACTAGGAGAAATCAATTAAAATTCACAAAATAAAAAATGTAACTCTCCAATGCATGTGCAATCACTCCCAGAAAGAATGGCCTTCACTAGCTAACACATTGATTCTCTCCCTTCACAAATAGGAGCCTGTTTTCAAAAAAAATGTACCAGCACAACTTGGGCACCCAACTCCTACATGTAGCTGGTCAATAAAATTAATTGACCTGAAATTTTATAACTCCCAAGAAATCCCATGCCCCCAAGTTGATTTTTTCCATTTAAACATTTAAAATTGCATTTTTTAGCACATTTTCCTATTATTAATTGCAACCAAAATATTTCTAATTAATTAACTCCAATTTTTAGACAATAAAAATAAAATAAATACTCAAAAAATTATTCAAAATATTTCACCTCAAAATTTTAATATTTTTGGTAATCCAAGATTTCTCTTACACCCTAGATGCTCCTGCATCAGACACCCGGGGTAGGAAAAGTTTTATGAATATGGATTCACAAAATAGAGTTGAGTGGTAGTACCGCCCTTTTAGGTTGTAAATAATATTTAGAAAAATCTATAATTGAAGTTGGTACCTCTAATAATTTCTTCTTTCTCCTCTTCTAGCATCTAACTGGAACATTCACCATCCTCCTCCAACAACCCTACATTCCATTCTTCCCTCCTCTTGTGGAATTGTACCTACCATGTACCATCCTCCTCCTCCTAATTCCATGCATTCTCCTCTATTCTCTCATGGAATTTGAACCAACTCTGAACAACCACCTCCACCAAATTTCACCTACAACAACCTCTACAACTTTTACATGTAAATATGTATTATCCAAACAACAATAAAAATCCACTACATCCTTATAGAAATCTACAATTACTACTCCATGGAATTGAAAATTTTCAATATGCATGCTCTCTTCTTGCGTGTCATTCTCTTTTACTCTCACCAAAGAAAGCATAGAATCATCACAACTAAATTCAAAATTAAAATTTACCTCATTCTTGTTCACTGTCCCAACATATTTTTTCCTTATTCTTTGCTGAAATATCCATCTTCTCACCTCCAACATCAAGTTTTTCAAACTCCTCTATATGTCTTTCCATCAATAATCCTTCCAAAAACTTATTTATTCTTTCCATCTCTTCTTTCAACAAGAAATCATCTTCATTTTCGTCAAATTTTGGACCAATGTTGTTCACAATTTCAAATTGCAAAATTTCTTCATCTTATGAATTTAATTTATTGCATACACTTGCTCCTACTACAACATCATTTTTATTTTCAATTGTTGCACCTTCTTTTTACCTCTCAACCTTAGTTTCACTTTTCTCTATGTTCTCCCTCTCTTTCTCTATACCTTCCTCAAAGCATACTTTTGTAAGATTTTCCCCTTCATGTTCACCTGTGTACACAACTATGACAAAAAAATTCCTTTCTTCTTTGGAATTTTTTCAAACCATTTCCACACACTATCAATCTTCAACCTCTTAGGTATAGACTACCTCACACTTGATGATCTGACTAGACACACTCTAATCCTCTAACTTCATTCTCCACCTGCAGGTCCTAGTGCAAACTGCCTCACATTGATGCTTCTTCCTACACACTTAGGAACTCCCATTCTGATACCACTGATGAAGAAGGGACTCCTACAACTCTCAACACACTTCAAAACTCCAAGAAATAATTCTAGAGAATGAATTAAACTAAGCCAAAATTAGCAACAAAAAATATTGCTTATATTACATATGGTCTCATGTAACTCATGGATTTATGTGCAAAATGAATATAATATTTGAAAAAATTTGGAGTAAAGGAAAACATAAAAAATATGATTCAAATATCTGATACAAGATACAAAAATAATTTACTGGAAATACTTATTCAATCCCATATCTTTCTGCACTTTCATTCTTCTCTTTCCTACAATCTTCTTCTGGAAAATCAATTCCACATTGAACCAGACCTCTCCCAAAGTTATTTGTTGCTAATTGACACCTCCAACCTGCAAAAAAAAAAATTTGAAACCTCTTCCTAGGAAGATCCACGCCCCCCAACCTCTCCTACACCAAAATTCTAGAAAATGAAGTAAAAAATGAATTGTCAAAATCACCTCCCTGCAACCACTAACTCCACCAAGCTTGTAACTCCTCCTCCATCCAAACTTGGGAGAAATAAATTAAAACTCATAAAATAAAAAATGTGTAACTCTCTAATGCTTGTGCAATCACTCCTAGGAAAAATGACCTTCACTAGCCGACACATTGATTCTCTCCCTTCACAAATAGGAGCCCGTTTTTAAAAATTCTTGGCCAGCACAACTTGGATGCCCAAATCCTCCTCATAGTTGGTCAAGAAAATTAAATGACCTGAAATTTCATAATCCCCAAGAAATTCCATGCCCCCAAGTTGATTTTTTCCATTTAAACATTTAAAATTGCATAATACCCAAAAGGTTTAATCCATTTCCTACATAACCTAATGAGAGAAAATCATGCATACAAGCTTACATAATAACCATAATGCAAAGATCAAATAGAAAATCCACAAGATAACACAAGATATACATACCATAGGAAAACTCTCAAAAGGAAAAAATGATCCTCCAAAACCATCCATACTCCATCTATTATTCATCAATAAAACAACACATGCACTTGTAGAGTTACAATGAATACTTCTAGAACATCAATCCTCTCTTATGCATCCTCCATGTGTCTAAGAATGAACCCACACATCACATTGCATGATTCACATATACATACTCATAAAAAAACTCAATACTCCCACTCACCTAGCCGACCTTGACTACTAAACATGTGGTTAATTTTATAAACATAAGCTCACACAAATACAACCAAGTGATAAGATAAAACCATGGCCTCAAGACCATGAGTACATAAAACCATTGACCCCTCATTGAATATTGGGTACAAATTTTACACATTATTAAATATATTTTTCCAAATATTAAATAATTATCTTGTCTCCTACACATAAAATAATTAACTCGGTGTTAGAATACAACTTTACAAGGTCTTGAAATAATTACCTAGTGTGGCTAATCACATCTCCTAAGTGTAACAGTTAGAAATTAGGATCTTAGGATACTAATCATAATAAATAAAATATAAAATAAGTAAAATGAGAATCATACAAGCATAAATTTCACACATTACACAAGATATACATGGGAAAACCCCTTTTACATTAAAAAAATACCATAAAACATCATTTTATTAGAACACTTATGATGATGGTATATTATAACATAGACCGAACCTAGGGAATACTTCTCCATACTTCCACATGACCAATAATACCTTATATGCATAGTGACAGAACTCACTATCGATATCCAAATTCTTCACCTCTTAAATGAGAGGGAAACTCCTTAAATATAGGAGAAAGGTTTGTATAATATGTTCAAATGAACAAGAGAACTAAGAGGGGGTGAATCAATTGTAACAAATTAATCCTTCAAAACCCTCAACAGTAATCAGATCCACAAGCATGCATTAAGTCCTTATTCTATTAAATTGATTAAACATGAAATGTAGATAATAGAAACTAAAATCACAACACCATACACATGAGAACACCAGATTTACGTGGAAAACCCGATGAGGGAAAAACTATGGTGAGGACTAGCTCACAATATAAGTAATAGAAAAACTAGTACAAAGGGGCTCACTACCAAAATAGGACACATTAGACAAAAAGGCTCACAGCTAGGGCTCACTACCACAAAAAAAACACAAGAAGATAGAAGAAGAATGTTACATAGATAAACACTTCTCAATGCAACAGGGAGTCCACCATGTAATTTCTCACACACTTTTGTAGTCTTCACGTGAAAGAGTTTGGATGCCTTTAGCTCACTGCCTTCAGGAACCCTAACATGAAATTCATATTGCTCTAATCAACTTCTTATCACACACACATCATTTGCATCAATCTCTCATTTACCTTGCTTCTTTCTCTTTCCAAACTCTCTTGCATCAACACCATATGTATTTATATCTACCTCAACTACAAAACTTTCTCCAATGTTGGCCACTAGCTGCTATACTTTCAAATTTGAAATAGGTTAGCACACAAACATTCTCACGGTGGATAGGAATGAAAGGTGACATACATAAACCCTTAATTAGGACCCAAATAGATCCCAATACCCTTCAACATGCTTCTACAAGCCTCGCATGTAGTGTTAAACACAAGGTCAACCAACATCCATGCAAAACACCATAGAAATTAAGTACATGCTTCCTTAGATCAAACCAAAAGTTTTGGACAACATAATTCTCTTGAAATCAATCCAGAACAATCCATGAACTACATAAGATTCATCAAGTACTTCAACCAAGCTTCACATCAATAATTACTTTAACTCAGGATAACTGATAACCCTTGTTTGCATACTGATAAATGAAACTTATATTGTACTGCATCAAATCAAGTAGAAACTTGAACATGGAAAGATAAAATCACTATTAGAAACTTCCCAAATCTACACAACTTGAAACAAAATAGTGGAGAAATGTGGAGCAAATATATTTCTCCTACACCACAGAAAAAATTATTGAACAACTATTTCACACACTGGTGAAAATATCTCGCACTGTACAATGATCCAAAAAAAAAAAAAATTGAATATAAAAACATCTTTCAATCTTGAATAACTTGTAATATCCACACAAGCATAACATCAACACAAAAATAATGTGGAGAAAAATATCATAGCACACTATGAACATTTGCACAATACAATTTACTCTGTTTATTAAATTTTCTCAAAAGAACTTGGAAACCAGGTACTAGAACCATCATCTCATCGCATTACTTCATTCCAACTCATCTTTACACTCTGCAACAAAAGAATAGCTCCATGTACTCACAACACCTCCTTAAGGTCTCAACTATACATGCACAACCTATTTTCCTCTTTTCAAAAATTTCTCAATATCCTCAACATCTTCATCCCATAGTTGACATCAATGAAAACACCAATTAGTAGACACCCTATTGACATCAATGACAACACCATCATTCTTGCAACAATCTCCCCCTTTTTCATCGATGACAACATAAGATGTGAAAAGCCACCAAAGACCATATGGCAATTCTGAATACTCTCTCCTTTTCTCATGATCCTCTCTCCCTTACATGATTCTCTCTTCCTAAGTAAATAAGTTCTTTTTCACATTATTCTCTCTCCCCCTTTGACATCAATGGAAAAGGATAAAATATTTTACATTGTTCTCCCTCTTTGACACTGAACCAAAATTACCTGCTCCGAATACTCCCCCTTAGGAGTACACCCAAAAAAATTAACAACGTGATGACAACACATGACATTACCTACTCCCCCTAAGAGGTAGCCATGAACATTATTCTAGAAAGAGATATATCCATAGATCCACTAGAATGATGCACCTCTATATGCATCTAGTTCAATAAAGGAGGAGCAATAATCCCCAACTTCTCCTGAAGATACTCAAAATTATCCTTAAGAAGAGCCTTAGTAAATATGTTAGCAATTTGATCCTCTGTAGGAACATACTCAAGCTTCACTTCATTCTCTATAACCTTCTCTCTCAAAAAGATATTTGATAGATATATGAGTTTTCCTTGAATGCATCATTGGATTCTTTGAAATGTTTATTGTGCTTGTATTATCACAGAAGATAGATATAGGTTTGTCAAATACAATTCTGATATCCTTCAATTTTTGTTTCATTCATAATACCTGTGTGCAACATGATGCTACTACACTATACTCAACCTTTACAGTGGATAAAGAAATTGAATCATGTTTCTTACTCATCCATGACACCAATCTACATCT
Organism: Sequoia sempervirens; assembly: GCA_007258455.2. Taxonomy (NCBI): domain Eukaryota; kingdom Viridiplantae; phylum Streptophyta; class Pinopsida; order Cupressales; family Cupressaceae; genus Sequoia; species Sequoia sempervirens. The sequence goes on along the minus strand of VDFB02270651.1, from coordinate 233,404,436 downwards.
AAGAAAGAATGCACCACCACTTTTACTATTCCTTTCATCAACACAACCAGCCCAATTTGCATCTATATAAGCATTTAATGTGAAATCAGTATCCTTAGGATACCACAAACCATAATCTGGTGTGCCTCTTAAATATTTGAATATTCTCTTTACTGTTGCAACATGTGTTACTTTAGGATCTTCTTGAAATCTAGCAACAAGAAAAAATACATCCATGATATCTAGTCTAGTAGTAGTTAAATATAGCAGTCCAACAATCATAGATCTATACTTGCTCTGATTAGCCTTAGGTGAATAATCATCTTTGCTTAATTTACAACCAGTCACCATAGGAGTACATACCGGTTTGGAGTCATCCATTCCAAACTTCTTCAAAATTTCTTTGACATACTTAGACTATGAAATGAAAATACCTTTATTAGTTTGATTGATCTATTGCCAAAGAAATAAATTCATTTCCCCAAACATTGACATCTCAAATTATTTCTACATTTATTCATCAAATTTCTTGCACATAGCCTCATTTCCACCAAAGATAATATCATCAACATATACAACTACTATTAGGATTTTTTCTTCCTCAATTTTAAAGTAAAGATTACTATCTATGGAGCCCTTGCTAAAACCTTATTGTATTAAGTACCTTTCCAATCTTGCATACCAAGCTTTGGGAGCTTTCTTCAAACCATATAGTGCCTTATTCAACTTACATATATACCATGTCTATTTGATCTGACGATTGAAAACCTTCATGTTGCTCCATATAAACATCTTCTTCCGATTCTCCATTCAAAAAGGAAGACTTCACATCCAACTAATAGACCTTAAAATCTTTATGTACTGCAAATGCCAAAAACATTTTGATAGCTTCCATCCTAGCTACAAGATAAAAAGTCTCCTCAAAATCTATACCTTCTAATTGTGAGTAACCCTTACACATAAGTCTTGCTTTGTTCCTAACTACTTCTCCATTTTCATCCAACTTGTTTCTAAATACCCATTCAGTTCCAATTATGTTCTTGTTTACTGGTCTAGGGACCAATTCCCAAGTCTGATTTTTCTCTATTTGCATAAGCTCTTCTTCCATTTCCTTCATCCAATTTTCATCCTTACATGCTTCACTCACTGATTTAGGTTCGACTTTAAAGAAAGTAAGAAAAAATTTAACTCAACTTTAACAGCTTTGCTTCTTGTCAATATACCTTTCCTCTTATCTCCAATGATTTGATCTTCGCAATGATTCTTTTGCAAATAATTAGGGGTTCTAGGGGTCTTCTCCGAAGCTTCTTCCTATTCATTTTTTACTTCTTGTTCATCAATTATTCCTTCTACAAAAAATTTAACTCAACTTTAACAGCTTTGCTTCTTGTCAATATACCTTTCCTCTTATCTCCAATGATCTGATCTTCGCAATGATTCTTTTGCAAATAATTAGGGGTTCTAGGGGTCTTCTCTGAAGCTTCTTCCTATTCATTTTTTACTTCTTGTTCATCAATTATTCCTTCTACTTCTCTACAACTAGGTTAATCTGACACATCCATCTAATACAATAGAATATTGCAAGTTTTCATCAACTCTAACATTTTCCCTTTCAACTATCTTTCTCAACATTTTGTTGTACAACATTTGTAAGATTTTATTTTAATAGAATATCCAAGGAATATACCTTTATCAAACCTTTCATCAAACTTTCCTAAGTTTTAACTTTTCCTCATCTCTTTTGATGTAACATTTTCTTTCAAACACTCTAAAGTACTTCACATTAGGAATCTTGTCATACCATAGCTCATAAGGAGTCTTTGTGCTATTAGCTTTAGCTTGAACTCTATTGAGTAGGTAAATAGCAGTATGAATAGATTATTTCCAATAGACTTTTGGTAGATTTTCCTCTTTCATCACATTCCTTGTAGCTTCTTGTATAGTTATGTTTTTCCTTTCAACAACTCCATCCTGCTAAAGAGTTCTAGGGATAGAAAAATACCTCTTTATTCCATGAACTTCACAAAACATGGTAAAATCATTGGAGGTGAATTCACCACCTTTGTCAAACCTCAAACACTTTATTTTCAAATCCATTTCCTTCTTGACCATAGCTTTAAATGCCTTGAATTTATCTAATGCATCATATTTCTCTCTAAGAAAAGCAACCAATGTCATTCCTGAGGAATCATCAATAAAAGCATAAAGTACCTATCACCTTGTAGACTTCTCACCCTTGTAGGACCACAAGGATTTGTATGCACTAATTCCAATAGTTTGGTGGCAGATTGTCCCTTTCCCTTAAGGCTACTCGTTTATTTTCCAATTTGATAACTCTCACAAACAACATTGATAGGTTTTGTGATCTTAGGTAAATCTCTCATAGCATGAACTGAACTAATTCTTGCCAAATTATCAAAATTCATGTGACACATCCTCCAGTGCCATAACTGGAACTATCACTAATATATGACATAATGCAATGACCATCAACACCCTTAAGCCGATAGATGTTTCCATTTGTTCTCTTACCTACAACAATCACAGTTTTGGACCCTTTCCAGATCTCACATGCTTCATTCTTAAATACAATATTATAGCCTTTGCTACACATTTGTCCAACACTCAAAATATTATTTCTTAAACCCTTAACATAGTAAACATTATCAATATTATGCTTGCCATCAAAATTGATTGAACCTATTCCACAAATCTTAACTCTTGAATCATCTCCAAATTTAACTAATCCCCCATCATATTTTTCAAGTTTAACAAACTTAATTTTGTCTCTGGTCATATGATTAGAACAACTATTGTCAAAAACCCAGTAATTCTTATCTTCTTTGACATGAAAAGTAGATACCAAAGTACCTTCAACCTTATCCTTCATCTTTAGAATACTTTCCTTCACTCAACTTTCAGGTTTAGTAGAACTGGATTCTTCTTTTATAGCCAAAAATAGACATTCATTATCATCAAAATCTCCATAATCAGATTCATCATTAGAAATATCAACATCTTCTTTCACATAGTAAGTTTCTTAATCATATTTCCTTTGTTTTTCATGTTCTTATTGTTTAAAGCTCTCTTTGGACATCTAGAAGCATAATGACCTATACCACCATAGCTAAAACATTTGAAAGGTAATTTACCTTAATACTTATTAGTACCCATTTTCATCTTCCTTATGAAGTTAGCTTCTAGAACATCAAGAACTTCACGTGAATCTTCAACCTTCTATGATTTCTCAGCCTTGAAAGTAGTCTCAACTTTTAGTGCTTTCTTCATTTTTCTCATTCAAATGTAGTCAAAGTACCAATCAACTAAGCTTTGGAATATCTATCAAAATGAGCTATTTCCTCAATAGCAAATACCTTTTCATTGTAACAATATAGAAGAGATCTGATAATTTTCTTCACCACTTTAAATTCTTTAACTGTTGCACTAAGGCCTCTCATATCATTCACCAATTCATCAATTCTTTAAATGTAGCCTTTAATTATTTCATCCTTAGACATATGCATCATTTCAAATTGTTCCTTCAAGTTATGCAGCTTTGCTTGCTTGACCTTTAGATCTCCTTCATAAATGCTTTCTAACATATCCCAAACTTCTTTAGCAATCCTCAAACTCATAACTTTAACTAATTTATTTTTTGAAAGACTATTTACATTAATAAATCTTTCATTAGCATTGATCTCATGTGCCTTGATTTATGCACTTGTACTTGGACCATTTAGAGGTGGAGTATATGCATTCTGATAAGCCTTCTCAAACTCATATCATTGAGTAGAAAAATATCCTTCCATCTTTATCTTCCAAAAAGAATAATCTAAGTCATTGAATCTAGGATATTCCAAAGGAATCTTGTTCACCATTCTGGATCTACCTTAAGTAGTTAAGCTCTTCTTCAAGGAACCTTGCTCTAATACCAATTGTTGAAATGAACAAAGACAAATGAGAGGGGGGTGAATCAATTGTAAGAAATTAATCCTTCAAAACCCTCAACAGTAATCATATCCACATGCATACATTAAGTCCTTATTATGTTAGATTGATTACACATGAAATATAGATAACATAAACTAGAATCACAACACCATATACATGATAATACCAGATTTACATGGAAAACCCAATGAGGGAAAAACCACGGTGAGGATTAGCTCACAATATAAGTAATAGCAAAACTGATATAGAGGGGCACACTACTAGAATAGGACACATTGTCCAAAAAGGATCACAGCTCAGGCTCACTACCATAGAAAGAATACAAGAAGATAGAAGAATAATGTTACATAGAAAAACACTTCTCAATGCAACAAGGAGTTCACCATAATTGCTTGCACACTTTTGCAGTCTTCACATGAAATATTTCAGATGCCTTTAGCTCACTACCATCTAGAACCCTAACATAAAATTCACATTGCTCTCCTCAACTTCTCGTCACACACACATCATTCACATCAATCTCTCATATATATTTCTTCTTACTCTTTCCACACTCTCTTGCATCAACACCATACATATTTATATCAACCTCAACTGCACAAACTTTCTCCAATGTTGGCCAATAGTTTTTATACTTTCAAATTTGAACTAGGTCAACACAAACATTCTTGTAGTGGATAGGAACAAAATTTGACCCACATAAACCTTTAATTAGGATGGAAATAGATCCCAACACCCTTTAACATGCTTCTACAAGCCTCACATGTAGTGTTAAACACAAGGTCATCCAACACTCGTGCAAAACACCATAGACACTAAGTAAATGCTTCCTTAGATCAAGATGAAAGTTATAGGAAACATAATTCTCTTGAAATCAATAAAAAATAATCCATGAACTACATAAGATTCATCATATACTTTAACTTAGGACAACTTATAACCCTTGTTTGCATACTGATAAGTGAAACTTATATTGTACTGCATCAAATCAAGTAGAAACTTGAAAACAAAAAGATAAAATAATCATGAGCAACTTCCCAAATCTGTACAACCTAGATCCAAATAGAGGAGAAACATAGAGAAAATACATTTCTCCTAGACCACAGAAAAAATTACTAAACAATTGGTTCACACACTGGTGAAAATATATCACATTGTACAATGATCTAGAAACCCAAATTCTGAATATAACAACATCTGCTAACCTTGAATAACCTATAAGATCTTCACATGCATAGCATCAACACAAAAATAATGTGGAGCAATATATCAGAGCACACTATGAAAATTTGCACAATATAATTTACTTTCTTTATTAAATTTTTTGAAAAGCGATTGGAAACCAAGTACTAGAACCATCATCTCAACTCATTACTTCATTCCAACTCAGCTTCAAACTCTACAACAAAATAATAGCTCCATGTACTCACAACACTTCCTTAAGGTCTCAACTATACATGCACAACCTATTTTCCTCTTTTCACAATTTTGTCAATATCCTCAACATCTTCATCCCATAGTTGACATCAATTACAACACTAGTCAATAGATAACCTATTGAAATCAATGAAAAAACCATCATTATTGCAACATATTACCTTAAGGGATATTAGTCACACTTATTCAAAATAACCATTCATAAATAATTAATAATCTAATAGCTATTAGACTTTAATTATTTCAAATGTGATATGCTAAATAAAGCATATAATATATAAGGTTTAATAGCCTTATATTATATAAATGTTATAAGAGTATGACCCATAATAACATTATGTTATAACACTTTAATGTTAATATGGGGCATCACATGTCAATTTCCATAAAAGAAAAAATGGAGTACCCCAATAACGTAGGCCTTCTTTGGCAGTGATAAATAGGGACACAAATATATGCCAAAATGAAATCGATGCATTTTGGACTACATGAAAGTCATAATATCACAATTTATAATAGCAGTGTTTTTAAAAGTAATGTTATATATGAGGTCTTATAAATATTTTTGTTGGAGCTCAAGTCTCCTCAAATTAGCCTCACCCCAAGTTCATTACATAGTGCTCATAGGAACTAATACAATATTCCCATAGGACTTAATATAATGTTCTCATAGGAATTAATATAATTATTTTACAAGTGGAAGATTTGAAAAGAGAATAATTTTAATAAATGCATGTAGGACTTATACATATAATTCCTAAAGGACTTGCAATGCCTAGAGGTCTTATGTTTTTTCCTATTAGGACTTGCTTATTCTTGGTAGGACTTAAATATTCCCAAAGGACTTACTAATTCCTAAAGGTCTTATGTTTTTCCTATTATCACTTGCTTATGCAAGGAATTACATCTAGGATTTAGCCACTAGATGGCATCATTGATATACACACTCCCCATCAAAGGCATCACCTTTGGCCAAGCATTGATTTTATTTTGGATAATTTTGCACTACACATAAGTATACTTTCTCTTGAATAGAACTGGAGAGAAAATTTATGATAGAATACTTGTGCTTGAGTGAGGTACCCATGATCTCCAATGTGTTTTTTTCTCTTTGTAAATGAGATTCTTTGGTAAGAGTAAAATATCTCCAATTATCATATAATAAAGTGGTACTTTTACAAGTATCTAGTTGAAGATCTTCCATAAATCTTCAAAGCCACATTCCAATTCTTCAAGAGCTATTTTTTTATTTTGGGTTTGATTAAAAAACCATATGAGATAGCTTTATTAAAATTATTATGCCATCCCATAAATGGAATCACCAGAATAGTTAGTAACACAATAAACAAATAAAGTTGACTCTTGGTGTAAAAAATATTTTTAATATGCATTTGTAATTTTCCAATGAGCATATATAGTATTCCTCTTAAATCTAGAATATATTCAATATGATGATCATTAGTGAGGTGATCATATAAGATTTTTATGAACATAAATATGAATAATTTTTCATTTTCTTTTATAAAAATAACTTTCTATAATGATACATAACAAATTTAAGCAACAAGTGAGCTATCTTTTCTAGGCTTGCACCCCAAATAGTGTATTACCTAACGATAGCCACCCATTATAAGTAGGTCATTTATACCCAAAAAATTTAGAGGATACCTAAGCTCAAAAATTTCCATAGCTAAAGTAACATTCAAAAGAGAAAAAAATATAGTAGCCAAAGGATGCTTTTAAATTTTTTTCAATCCCACTTTGTTTATGGATGGGTAAGAGTTTGAAACTTTTTCCCCTTACCTTTTGGTTTACATTTCCATCTTTATAGTTATAAAAAAGGAATGATTTGGACCCATTGATATAATAATAATGATAATGTTAGTAATGTGTGTTGGCATTGATGTCAACTCAAGATATGTTGTCTTTGAAGCCAAAGATGTGTGTTGAAGGATGAACATACTCCAGAGATAGTTGGTATGATAAGTTTAAGTATATTATAGAGACTGGTACACAAGTTCTGATATGTTTACAATATTCCTACTTTGATATCATTCTAGTTTAGTGTACCTCATATTGAGATAAGTTGTATAATATTGGCAATGACATTAACAATGTATACTCTAAAGCAGTGTCATGGCTTTCTAATCTACATTCCTCTACAATGCAATCATTTTTCTTGTAGTTCAAAAGATAAGATTCTTGAGATGTGAAGGTATTATATTTCAAGATTTGTGTCATCACACCTTCTACAGTGAAAGTTATGAGTGACAGTGTTTCAGTTTGCGCTTTGATAGTATAATGTGTTAGTATTGGTGCATTGGGAGACTCTTCATTCCTCTAAAAGTGATGTGTTAGCCTTGTGGTTTTGAAGACATGACCAATAATGTTAAATCTACACTAACTTGTAGTATATGGTTTTTTGGTGGTCTGCAAGGTTAGTTTTCAAATGACAATCTACTATAGTTTTTTCAGAATGCTCTGTTCCTATATATTCAGTGGGTTTCTTCAGTTGTGCAAGCATATGATGATTAGAAACTTCAAGAAAATGTTGAAGAGATATTGTGCATAAAATACTTACTTGCATCTTGATCCACTTGATGGTTTTTGTCTCTCCTCGATGGTGTAAAGTTGAATAGATGATAGTCTAGGTGATGTTGTCATTATTTGGGTTGATAGACATATTTCCTCCATTAATGATTGATCCTAATTAATTAATTTTATTTTGGAGGATGTGTTATGATGTGTTTGAGTCTTGTAATTTTGTGTGTCAATGCTATAGAATTGACAAGGTAGTGGGTTGTTATAAAAATTTCCAAATAGACTGTGAGCCCCCATCTCTATGAGGCATTTTTTCAAATAGCTCACTACCTTGTCAATTCTACCGCATTGACAAGCTAGTGAGCTCACTAGCTTGTCTATGGTACTACCACGGTGAGCTCACTAGCTTGTCTATGCTACCACTTTTTTGCATGCATGTCTACCAAAATATTTTTTTCAAACAATTCACATGCCTTGTCCATGCTTCTATCTTGTTCCTATATTGTAATCATGGCATGCCACGAGACCACATTTCTTTAAGGAATTCCATCCAAAAATTCTGACATGAGCTTTGATAAGCTAGTGAGATCACTAGCTTGTCAATGTGGTAGAATTGAAAAGGTAGTGGATTGTTTGAAAAAATGTCTCATAGAAATGGGATCTCACGATGATGTATATCACCGTGAGCCCCCATTTCTTGGACCCATTTTTTCAAACAACCCACTACCTTTTCAATTTCACTGAACTAGCAAGCTACTAGCCCACTACCTTGCCAATTTCACTACACTGGCAAGCTAGTATCTTGCCAATTCAGTGAAATTGAAAAGGTGGTGGGTTGTTTGAAAAAATGGGTCCAAGAAATGGGGTCTCACACATCACCATGAGACCCCATTTGTATGACCCATTTTTTCGAATAGCCCACTACCTTTCCAATTTCACTATATTGGAAAGATAGTGGGCCTACTAGCTTTCCAATTTGATGAAATTGGCAAGGTAGTGGGTCGTTTGAGAAAATTAATCCAAGAAATGGGGTCTCATGATGATGTACCACTAGCTTTCCAATTCAGTGAAATTGACAAGGTAGTGGGTTGTTTGAGAAAATTCCTCCAAGAAATGGGGTCTCATAGTGATGTACATCATCGTGAGACCCCATTTCTTTGAGGAATTTTCTCAAATAGCTCAGGCTCAAATTAGTTAGGTTTATTGTTGTTCATTATAGAATATTCTAATCAATATTATGTATCAAATTGATTCCAGTGTTGACCAAGCTATGTGCCTTTCACATGTACATTTTACTTATGTCAATGCTCTACTTCTTATTTTCTTTAACTTGAAGTCTTTATTTTGATATTTACTTATTCTTCCATTCTATCATGTTGAAGAAGTGGAGAGCTACAAACATTATAGATAGGAAATAATGTATGATTTTTTGTCATGCTTTGTTAGCTTAAAAAATGTGATTTCTTATGTACATTAATTCTTATTTGTTTATATCTAATCATATCATGATCTTTTTGGTGATTCATGCCTCATTTTTTATGATTTCATGTTGCTATATCAAATAAAAGGTGCAATAGGTACATTGAATTATGTTGATTGAGGTGTAGGGGTTCATATTTCATTCAATCATGATAGTTGAGGTTGTGGTCTAGTAAGTATTTTTGAGTGTTTTCATTCATAGTACATTGGTAATATTATTAGGTGTGTCATTGTATTATGTCACGGGATTATTAATGTTTCTTATGGTCATATTGAGCTTAGTTTCGAATCCTTTCAATCCTTGTTAATGAATTATGTATATGATTCTTGTTTGAATTTTTTTTATTCTATCATTATTTATACCAATTGAATATGATATTTCATTATTTTAACTTTTCATTATGTCCTCTTTCATCTTTATCAATCATTCCACAATCTATTCCCAATGTGAACATCCAATCAAGTCCCCAATTGATTTTTTTCATTGTTATGTGTGTATTGTGAACACCCAATATATAATTTGTGTATGCTTGAGCTTGTGACACAAGGTACCCACACTTGGATTATATGCATAACTACAAGTATGGTAGATTCCTTGTTTTATGGTTTCCTATTGATATATCCTATTGAGATCCAACCTTGGGCTTAGTGACAAATGGATATGTTGAGTTAAGTAGATATGAGGAAAGCTTGTGAAGCTATGGTGACATGTTCATTGACTAGGAGAAATCATACTAACCAGTAAGATTACATATGACTTCTCCTTACTAAATGAACCCTTGAGTGATCCATAATTCTAACCTATATTGTATTTTTCATCCTCATAAGTATTATTAGTACCTTTGAATTCAATTACATTTTATGAGTTCAAAGGTTTATATTAGAACTGGAATCCAACGATATTCAAGCTCAAAGGCATGTCAGTGGTTGTTGTTGCTCTTTGATATTCAAGTTCAAAGGAATTTTTTCAAGGTTGATGTAGTTTTTCATGTGATATCAAGCATCCTTAGGCATCTTTTAGGTTATCATTTTTTATCCCTTCACGTCAAATCACTTTGAGCTGCGTTTAACTGGCTCAGTCCCTTAAGAGTAAAAAGTGCAACAAGGCTGCAATCTTTGACAAGCTAGTAATCAAAAACTATGATGCTTACAAACTTTTTTCTGAGTCTATGGGATGGAATTAGTCCCCTGTACAATAACCTCTCTCATTTTTTTCTATCTTAGAGGTGTTTTCTTGTGGTGACAACTTTTCAATTGAGAAAAAAGTTGTCAAATGCAAACAGTGTAAAGTTGCAAAGTGGTGCAAATTTCATTCTGCAACTTGTGTGACCAAACTGACTATTTCAAAACATCCATATGGGTACGTTTACACTAGGCATGGTACTATATTGTACCCAAACATGCCAAATCACTCTGAGCTACATTGTTCGACTCAATCCCTTAAGAGTCCAAAGTGCAAAATGGCTACAATATTTAACGAACTATTAGATGGAAATATTGATGCTTAAAAAATTTTCATGTGAGACTATGAGATTGTGTTGGTCCACTCTTCAATTACCTCTCTCAATTTTTGATATCTCAGAGGCATTTTCCAATGGTGTTGACTTTTCACTTGATGGAAAAAGTGTCAAATGCAAGTAGTGTAAAGTTACAAAGGGGTGTACAACTTTCATTTTGCAACACATGCAACTAAACAAACTATTCCAACACATCTAGATAGGTATTTTTAGGCTAGGCATGGTCCTCTTTTTCACCAAAACATGTTGAATTAGTTTGAGCTACGTTCAACTAGCTCCATCACTTAAGAGTCCAAAGTGCAAAATGGCTACAATATTTGATGGGTTGTTACTCACAAACTGTGACACTTAGAAAATTATTGTCTAAGGATACAAAATTTTGTTCAGCCCCTCTATAATAATCTCTCTCAATTTTTTATATCTTGCAAGCATTTTCTAGTGGTGACGACTTTTCAGTTGATGGAAAAAGTGTCAAATGCAAGCAATGTAAAGTTGCAAAGGGGTGTAACTTTCGTTCTACAACTTGTGTGACCAAACCGACTATTCCAAAACATCTAGATGGGAATTTTTAGGCTAGGAATGGTCCTCTTTCACCCCCAAACATGTCGAATCACTTTGAGCTACATTGTACCGGCTCAATCCTTTAAGAGTCCAAAGAGCAAAATGGTTGCAATCTTTGATAGGTTGTTACTCAAAAATCATGATGCTTAGAAACTTCTCATCTTAGGCGATGGGATCACATTAGGCCCCTCTACAATAACCTCTCTCTTTTTTTGATATATTAGTGGCATTTTCTAGTGGTTACGACTTTTCAATTGATGGAAAAAGTGTCAAATGCGAGCAATGTAAAGTTGCAAAGGGGTGTAACTTTCATTCTACAAATCGTGTGACCAAACGGATTGTTCCAACACATATAGATGGGTACGCTTAGGCTAAGAATGGTCATCTTTCATACCCAAAAAAATTGAATCATTTTGAGCTATGTTCAACTAGCTCAATCCCTTAAGAGTCCAAAGTGCAAAATGACTACAATATTTGACAGGTTGTTACTCGAAAATAGTGACACTTAGAAACTTCTCATCTAAGGCTATGGGATCATGTTGAGCCCCTATACAATAAACTCTCTTGGTTTTTTATATCTTGAAGGAATTTTCTAGTGGTGATGGCTTTTCAGTTGATATAAAAAGTGTTAGATGCAAGTAGTGTAAAGTTGCAAGGAGGTGTAACTTTCGTTCTGCAACTCGTGTGACCAAACAAATTGTTTCAACACATCCAGATGGATATGTTTAATCTATGGATGGTCCTCTTTCACACCCAAACATGCCAAATAAATCCAAGCTATGTTCAACTGACTCAATCCCTTAAGAGTCCAAAGTGCAAAATGGTTGCAATCTTTGACGGGTTATTACTTGAAAATCGTGACGTTTGGAAAAAAAATTGTATGAGGCTACAAGATCATGTTGGGACCATCTACAATAACCTCTTCGATTTTTTGATATCTCAGAGGCATTTTCTTGTGGTGACGACTTTTTAGTTGATGGAAAAAGTGTTAGATGCAAGCAGTGTAAATTTGTAAAGGGGTGTAACTTTCATTTTGCAACTTGTGTGACTAAAAAAACTATTCCAAAATGTCAAGATGGGTATGTTTAGGCTAGGCATGGTCATCTTTCACATTCAAACATGTGGAATCATTCTAAGCTATGTTCAACTGACTCAATCTCTTAAGATGGCATGCAAAACAAAGGAAAAGAGGACTCACGTGATAGTTAACAAGTCTGAGTTTTCCACACCAAAAGCATATGATTGCATGAAAGAGGTAAAACATGTTAGTGTCAAAATAGTTGAGGAAAGTGGAAAATATACATAAAGACCCACATTGAGGAATAGGGGAATTGGTGTATGAGGCTCAGGGTTAATCCAGACATCCTAGGCTTCACACCACTTGCATGAACAATCATGAGTGATGGGTTTGATTAATTGGTATAAGAAGCTTGAGGGTTGATATATACATTCTTCACTCTATACCACTTATAGGAAGTCGTGAGTGATATTTCTCACTGGGTACTTAACTAACTCAATAGGTTTTGGCTTTAAATGAACTCACACAACAAAAGACAATCTTACCTAGATAAGTTTGGTTGTAGTGGATGTTACTCTAAATGAGATAAATGGTAGAACCAATTGAAAAAATGTAGTTGAATTGATTTCTCTTCCATATATTTGTGTGGGGGGAATTTAGAATCTTCTATGAGTTAGATTCTCTTGTGTAAGCATGAGTATAACCCTTGGAAGTCAAATATGGAGGTTAGTGAGTTGGAAATTTCAAATTAGGAATATAAGATGACTCTACAGATGAGTGCAAGAGACAAGTAGATTGAATAAGCACATAATCCATAAGAAGGAAAGTTAATAGAGGACTGTAGATGTTCTTGACAAGGTCCCAATGCATTTGAAAGCCCAAATTGACTTGTAAATGTTGCAATATAATAGTGGAAATGAGGAAGCACAACTTCAATATTTTTTTGTAAATCTCTCTTTCAATGTGTGTTTGAGTTATTTACTTTCTTACTATCATCCAAATAATTCAGTAATTGAAGCACATAAGAAAGCATATGAATGATATGTTCAATTTATTAGAAGAATAGTTCTTACTTACAAGAGTAAGTAACATTAGAATTTACTAATATACAATCTAAAGAATCAATGTGCTCATTTACTACACCATTATTTTATGGATTTAAAGGGCCACATGTTAGCAGTAACATAAAAGGAACTAAGTTTTAAAGGGCCACTCATGTGAAATTTGGCCTATAAGCATTGTAGGCATGTGTTTGAGCATGCACACAATTGCATAATGAATATAAGATCTAGATGGAAGCCATAATGGTGCGAAATATAATTTTGTAGCCTTTTATATATTTGATTTAGTATCCTAGAACATTGAATTAGCACATAAGTAAATGATAAATACTTGGTGAATCATTTTTAAAAATATTGAAGTTTTTTATCATCAACTAATAAATTTGTTTAGCATCAATTAATAAATATTCAAGAAAACCCATGAAGGAAAACAATGAGCAATGCTAGGGATAACCAATGCTAAATTTCAAGACCATGAGAAAATGAGAAACGTAATAAGTGAAGTATACATTGGAAGCATGAAGCATACATGTAATATGTGAAGTATACATGTTAATAAGTGAAGTATACATTGGAAGCATGAAGCATACATTGGAAAAAGTGAAGCACAAGTACTCAAATACATGTAATCCATGAAGTATACACATGAATAAAAAGTATACACATGAATACAAAGTATACACATGAATACAAGGTATACACATCAAAACAAGTAAGTCAAAAAGTATACATTGGAATACATATAAGTCACAAAGTGTACACATAAGTTGTAAATTATACATTTGAATACATGTAACTCATATCTATTGAAGCGTGGATTTATAATGCAAATATGGACACCATTGATCAATAAAAAATATTTGTATTAACCAAATAGCCATGTAGGCATACATCAATATATGTCAATATAAGTATAAAATATATACAAAATAGCCATATAGGCTTACAAGAATGCCATATAGGCATACAATGTCAAGTAAATGCAATACAAAATATATCCAAAAATTCCATATAGGTATACAACAAAGGACCCCACTCAAAAGTCATTTCCCTCTAGGTGAATGAAACAAGTAGGTGTCCTTTAGTGTTCGGGTGGATGGTGATGTGTATGCCACTTGTTTACCCTGAACTCAAGTGCTACTCCTCCTAGGGTTTAGTTCCTCATCAAGCTTCAACTATTACAATAACAAGTAAAGACATTAATATAAATAAATTACATTATAAAAAATATATATATTTAACAAAATAATCACTTACCACCACTAGACGATCTCTCTCCTCACGCGAAAGATTTGCATGCTCATGTTGTGGTGTGCTCAAGTCCTATAGAAACCATCTAAATAGAAATTAAACTATGAATAAATAATCATTTGATTTTTCATTAACTAACAACTATAACAATGAATGTAATTTGAAGTTTACTAATCTGCCTCATACCCCCATAAGAGGCATCAAGCTATCTATTGCATAAGAGACTCCTTGCTCCATTATCCTATCCACATCTGGAGGTGATTATGCTTGCAACATCTGAAAATAAAAATAAAAAATATTTAATCACAAAAAAGTAGAATAGTGATGCAGGTCATGGCTTATAATGTATGCGATAATCAACAAAAAATTTAGTACTTATTGAACTATATATTTCTTACTATTTTCCCTATCCATAGCTTGTTTGAAGCACCTATTTTAGGCTTTTATCCATAGCAATGATGCAATGAACTATTTCATTAAATGCTTTGGTAGACATGTACAAAAAATGTGGTAGCATAGAGAAGGTAGTGAATTGTTCAAAAAAATTCCTCAAAGAAATGTGGTCTCATGGCATGATGGAATTCCATAACAAATTTGTTTGTCATGGCATTCCATCACCATGAGACCACATTTCTTTGAGGATTTTTTTTCAAACATTTCATTTCCTTCTCTATGCTATTATGTTGGAATGTGGTCGATGGTATAGTGTGCTCTTTGTTATGAGATGGAGGGGGATCATGAGATGAAGAGGGATGGGTGATTTTATCATGAGGGGAAGAGTATAATTAGATGGGGTGAAAGGTGTACTTTGATACCACATTTCAAGAGTGATCATACAATGGAGTGGAAGAGGTACTTTGATTTGGACACAGAAGGATGTCATTAGATCAAGTGGGGGAGAGGGGATTGTGAGAATTGGAAGAAGCGATATATTGCTCTTGAGATGGAAAGATATCATTAGATGAGATGGAAGGGATATGTTGTTCTTGATTGGAAATGGGATCATGACATGTAAGGGGATCATATGATGGAGGATAAGGGTTTCCTTGATCTTTATATGGATGGAAATGTTAGCATGCTTTGGATTATGAGATGGACATAGTTCATTTGATATGCATGGTGTCATGAGAGAGGAAGGTTTAATAAACTATTCAACTTGGATAAATGGATTGATAGGGGATTCATTTGATATTTAGGGTATTAGGGTTTATCTTGATGTGGGGGTGATGAAGGTGGATGTATGATATGGGAAGATTGCACCACTTTGTTTTTGCATGGGGAAACAACCACCTTTGTAAATAGTCCTTGGAGGAAGTCATTATGAGAGACATGGTGATGAGCCTAGTTTTTGGTCTAGTTTTGGGTAGAATCCATAGTCTATTTGCTCATAGATATCATGGAATTTAATGCTTAAGTGTTGGTATTGGCTTAATGTTTCCCTCAAACCATTGACATTTGACATTATCCTATCTCTACAAGCTTTAATGATATTTGGCATAATATGTGGGTCATCTATATTGATTTTTCATGTGATTAATGGATGTTTCTTTGAGTGGTTATTGATGTGCAATTATTATGCATACTAACCTTGGCCTACAGATTTAATACGCCAAGTTAAGGAAGACACCGCTAGTTGGGCATGCACCCTAATGTCCAGCTAAGAAATTGCTCCAAGTCAAAGGCAACCGACAACAACGATTCTTCACGCAACTAAACATAACCACCTTGTAGTGGACCTTAATGATAGAGCATGCATGGTAGTTACTGTTGTGTTGGATCTGCGCTTGACTTGCATGTTTGATTGGATTCTATGCATGTGTAACTATTGTCACTCCACTTTCCCATGTTTTCCCTAAATGGCATCCTCCCAGTCATGGAGTTGACTGCCTTGTTTAGCTATAGTATAAATAATGATTTGACGCTCCTTCTTTAGGAGGTTGTGTGATTTGACATTGTACTCTCATTCTCCAGTTTCAGTAATATAGACAGTCACATTACTCTTTGTATGCATGATTTACAATGAATAAAATAAATTTCTAAGTTTGAGCATCTGAGTTCTTGTTATTTTAGAGGATACTTATCCAAGGGGGCCCACTTGGTGAGTAATCCATTCTCTTAGTATTACATGTTGTTTGATAATTAGAAATTTGGCATTGATTGTTCCTGCAGCCACTAGAATTCCATTCTATGACTGTTCTTGTAGCCAAAGCAGATAGAGTAGTCCATGTTTGTCACACAAATTTTCATTCTTGCTCTGCATTTCAGCTTAAGCATAGTTTTTGGTTGATTTTTAGCATTTTCTTCATCTCCTTTCAACAATTTACTTTTAGTATTATGTTTCTTAGCTGTAGAATACAATGACTACTTGAGCCCCTAGTGCACATACAGTGCTGACCCATTTCAAGTTCATGTCCCTGAATCAATGGCTATTCAGGTTAGATTTCCAGTCTCTGAATCAAGGCCGTAAAGGCTTAGTTATGAGATCATTGGAGGAGGCCAACATTTTTGGCATCGTTGTCGAGGATGGTGTCAAGCTAGGAAGTTTTTTGGAGTCATTGGTATTTTTTGTTGTAGTTTTTTTGAAAGTTGTTCTAAGCATATCCTCATTTAGGAAGTAATGACCCCCTGATTCTTTACCAATTCTTTGTGTGAGCTTACTGATAGTGAGTGATACCGCATGCATAGAGGAAGGAGAAGGGATGTATATGGGAGATTCATTCCTAACAATCCTTGTCCATTCCAACTAATTGAGTACCAAAACCTACCAGAAGAAGAAGAAGAAGATCCACACCCCTTTGCAGATGCATATCCTAACCTGACCAGCTCTAAAGTCTCCTCAGAAGATCAAAATCAGCTTGAGAACCCCTTTGCCTTAGAACCATATCAAGCAAGCATGGGTAATGCAAATAGGAACAAAAAAAATCAACCAACTTTTCCTTTCCCCATTGCTCATCAAAATGAAGTTGACAACATCAAGAACATTCCTATCTGAGCACTCCCTGAGTTTTATGGGATTGTGATAGAATATCCTGATACTTTCTTATTTGAGTTTGACATACTCTGCAGGAGTTATGATTATTCTATTGATGCCCATAGGCTTAAGTTATTCCCCACCACTTTGAAAGAGGCTGCATTAAGATGGTTCATGAGCCTAGGTAGAGATAATATGGAAACTTGGGAAGACATGAAGACAAAATTCTTTGAGAAATACAAGTAATATTGCAAGGGTAGTGACATGAGAGGAGGTGACATTTTTAGAATGTAGCAGAAGGAAGATGAGAGCTTGGAAGATTACATTGCAAGGTTTTTATTTTTCTTGCAAAAATCTCCACACCATGCACTTAATGAGGACTCGCAAAAGTTGATTTTCCTGAAAGGAATTAATGATAGTTGCACTAATTCTTTGGACCTCACGGTAGGAGGAGACATCTCCCAAGTTACTTTGGAGGATATCAAGAAAATCTACCAAAATTACTCTAGGGAAACTTCAAAGAAAGGGAGAGCTTATCAATCTTCCATGGGTAAGTCAACTATCAGTGGAGTTTCAAGAATGGAGATCACTCATTTGCTAGCAAACTTCAAGCAAGAAATTATCAACAATCTGGCTACTCAGCTAGACACACTTCAGGCCAAAAAGAAGCAAGAGGAGGCAAAGATGATGGTGACAGAGTATTGTCCCCACTGCAAAAAAAAGGACTACAGATGTAAGATGGTAGCTAACTTGGAAAGCAAGCAGATTTCACCTAAGTTCAATCCAATTCATATTGAAGAAGACCAAGTCTACTATGTTGCAC
Source organism: Sequoia sempervirens (assembly GCA_007258455.2). NCBI lineage: Eukaryota > Viridiplantae > Streptophyta > Pinopsida > Cupressales > Cupressaceae > Sequoia > Sequoia sempervirens. The sequence continues at coordinate 233,385,847 of VDFB02270651.1, read as the reverse complement.
ATAGGAAGCCTTGGGCTTCATGACAAGGTATGCCACTAGATCCAATAATCCTATGTTGGACCATATTTTAACTCTTATTGATCTGGTAACCAAAGGCAGCCCCCATATCCACCTAGTTATGGAGGATATCCACCATAGCCTTGGAGTAACCCTTCAAACATTTGGCCTAGCCATCAGAGTCCTCCACCTCAGTGGTAGAAACCTCAAGGGAATTGGAAACAATTTCAAGGGCACTGGCAACCACCTCTAAGAAATTGGAAGAAAATAAATCAATGGAGAGGAGGACAACAATGGCCTACTCAGAACACCAGCTACATGTAGCCACCATCTCAACCTCAACAACCTACTATAATGCCTCCACTTGCTAATCCAAGTTCAAATGCACCTAAACCAACTCAGCTACCAACTCAACCCACATCCAATCCTAATAACAAACCACAACAGTAGCCTGCATATTCTACTGATTCAACTCAATTCCCTGCATATTTTGTGAGTGTGACATCCATTTGCATTTAGGAACCAAGCTACTAGCCCCTTCCAAGACCATCATTACTAAACTTCTTGTGGAAGAGGAAAAGGAGCCTCTGAATGATCCTATTCAACCAAATGCACCTAAAAATCATGAACCAATCCAAGCCAAGCGGACCAAGCAAGAACCACCATTCCCTTAGAGACTGGAAGTTTCCAAGAAGAAAGAACAAAGGGAGGATACCACTTTTGACATCCTGGATCAGCTAAAGCATATATGCGTTCAGATACCCCTATTTCAGGCCATAAAAGATGTTCCAATCTATGGAAAGGCTATCAAGGAAGCTTGTCTTAAGAAGCCAGGAAGGAAGAAGAGAGACCCAGCTATAATTCATGTGGTGGGCCAGCTAGCTAATATCATGTTGGGAAAAGTGACTATTCCCAAGTATAATGACCCTGGCAGTTTTTTGGTAGCAGTCGTCATAAATGGGATTCAAGTGAAGAATGCTCTAATTGATTTAGGGGAAGCAATCAATGTAATGACCAAAGACATCCTACAACAACTAAATATTGGAAGTATGAGATCTACTCCTACTATCTTGTAGCTTGTTGGTAGCTCTACTATTAAGCCTGATGGTGTAGTGGAGGATCTTGTGGTAGTTCTAGACTCCCGGGAATATCCAGTAGATTTTATGATTCTTTCTCCTAAGGCTACACTGGGCAGGTATCCCATCATTCTTAGAAGGCCTTGGTTGGAAACTGCAGATGCCTACATTGGATTTCGGTCAAGTGACATGACCATTTCAGATGGAAGGAGTACTAAAAATTTCATTCTTTATCCACCTGCTCAACCATCTCATGATGAAGAAGATTTTGTATGGCCACAAGTTGGTGAAGAGGTCGAGGAAGTCAAATCTGTGGCACAACTTATGATGCTAGGAAGAAGCTCTTTCATGTAGCTCCAAGATGAGGATGAATTGTTGACTAACATCATTCAGAACCATTATGAAGTGGGGGAAGCATCATCTTCTACTTCAGTCAGGACACTTCTACCTGTTCTTCCTGCAACCATTGTTCTTGTAGACATTCTTCCTATAGATGTCCTTCCTACAGCCACTCTTCTTGCAGATACTATTCCTGCAAACAGACTTCCTACAGCAACAAGTATGTTCCATACATTATTTTTGTATGAACTAAAGGTACCATGTGTTAATGAAGCAACCATGGTAGAATTAATTACACAAGTATAGGTGTCAAAGGGAAAATATCTTAATGTCAATAGTAAATTGAATGAAGAGTAGCAACTGTTATTGGAAAATCTATTAAGGGCCCATCATCATGCATTTGTGTGGGATTATAACGATATAAAGGGATTGGATCCTAAACTTTGTACCCATAGAATTTATATCATAGATGATTTCACTCCAGTATGACAACCATAAAGAAGGATTAACCCTACACTAAGAGAAATTGTGAAAGGAGAACTACAAAAATTGGTAGATGCGGGATTTATCTACCCCATTTCAGATAGTCAGTGGGTGTCTCTATTAGTGATTATGCCCAAGAAATGAGGGAAGTGGTGAGTTTTTTGTCGATTATAGGGAACTTAATGCTGCCACCAAGAAGGATCACTTTCCTTTACCCTTCATTGATCAAGTTTTGGACACACTTGCAGGAAAGCAATACTTCTCTTTTCTAGATGGATTCAATGGCTACAACCAAATTAAAATTGCACTAGAAGATCAGGAAAAGACCAAATTTACTTGTCCATGTGGGGACCTACGCCTATTTAGTACTCCCATTTGGCTTGTGTAATGCACCTACAACTTTCCAGAGGGAAATCATTATTATATTTTCAGACATTTCTCATGATTGCATGGAGATTTATATGGATGGCTTCACCACTTATGGTGTTGATTTTGATCAAGGATTGGAGAATCTCAAGAGAGTCCTATAGAGGTGTGAGGATCAAAACTTGTTCTTAAATAGTGAAAAATGCTTCATGGTGATGCAAGAGGGTGTAGTTCTTGGCCACTACATCTCCCATAAGGGAATTCAAGTAGATCCTACAAAAATTGAGGCAATCACAAATATTCCTACACCTACAAAATAGAAGGATGTTAGGAGTTTCTTGGGTCATGCAAGATATTATAAGTGATTCATCAAAGATTTCAACAAGGTAGCAGAACCATTGTATACCCTTCTCACTAAAGATGTTGAATTTGAGTGGACTAAAGCTTATGAGGAGGCATTTTCTTCCTTGAAGGTAGCATTGACAAATTCTCTTGTACTTAAGGGACCCAATTGGGAGCTTCCTTTCCACATTCACACTGATGCATCAGATTATGCCATAGGAATAGTCTTAGGACAGAAAGAAGGAGCTGTTGAAAATGCTATTTACTTTGTCAGCAAAAATTTGCAAGGAGCTGAATTCAATTATACAGTGACAGAGAAAGAGATATTGGTAGTAGTCTATGCACTAAACAAATTTAGACATTACATAACGGACTACCAAATATTTGTGCACACTGATCATGTAGCCATTAGATATCTCATGAATAAACCCTTGATTAAAGGTAGATTGGCAAGATAGTTATTACTAATGTAGGAGTTTGATTTAACCATTGTAGATAAGTCAGGGAAGGCTAATGTTGTTGTAGATTTTCTTTCAAGGCTAACTACATCAGAAGATAATCAGCCAATAGATGACTCTTTTCCTGATGAGCATCTATTCTCTCTCAGTGTACAAATACCCTAGTATACCGACATATCCAATTACTTGGTTACAGGTAGAGTTCCTTCTCACTTCTCCCCAAAAGAGAAAAGGGAACTCATTCAAAAATATTTTCCTTTCTCTTAGATTGTTGGATGTTTATTTTATACTGGACATGACCATGTCATGAGAAGATGTGTGAGAGAAGATGAGACATATCACATTTTGCATGCATGTCATAATGAACCATGTGGAGGACACTTTATGGCCGAAAGGACAACAATGAAGATTTTGAACACAAGATATTACTGGGCAACACTCCACAAGGATGCAAGAAGGTATACCAGAAAATGTGATAGTTGTCAAAGAATGGGTAGACCAACCAAATCTGATGAGATGCCACTATGCCCTCGATTAGTAATCACTCTCTTTGACAAGTGGGGATTAGATTTTGTGGGACCAATTGACCCTCCATCAAATGGTAAGTCTTATATATTGGTATGCACTGATTATGTAACAAAATGGGTAGAAGTTAAGGCCATGAATCATGCAAGGGATAACAAGGTTGTAGAATTTCTTTATGAGGATATTTTCACAAGATATGGAGTTCCAAGAGAAATAGTGACTGATCAAGGGCCACAATTCACATCAACTCTTGTTGCATCACTAGTGAATGAGTACAATATAAGGAAAAAAAAAGTCTACACCTTATCACCCCTAGGATAATGGCTAAGTTGAAGTGACAAATGGAGAAATTGAAACCATTCTAACTAAAACAGTAGCTATCCATAGGAAAGATTGGTAAAACAGATTACCTGAAGCTATTTGGGCCTATAAGACAACATGGAAAACAAATACATGTTTCACCCCATTTGAGTTACTATACGAAAAGACAACTATGATGCCAATTGAATTTGAACATAAAAATCTACGAACTACAGTGGATTTAGAGATGGGACAAGTTTGACAGAATGAGAGGATTCTATTGGGATCCTGACTCACATACTACAACCACTGATGTCAGACAACTCTCAATTGCAAATTTCAGAGCTTTGACTAGGCAGAAGAACAACTCTTCCCCTGATGGAGGACCAACAATACTTTAGCTTGGAGGGAGTGATGAGCCTAGTTTTTGGTCTAGTTTTGGGTAGAATCCATAGTCTATTTTCTCATAGATATCATGGAATTTAATGCTTAAGTGTTGGTATTGGGTTAATGTTTCCCTCAAACCATTGACATTTGATATTATCCTATCTCTACAAGCTTTAATGATATTTGGCATAATATGTGGGTCATCTATTTTGATTTTTCATGTGATTAATGGATGTTTCTTTGAGTGGTTATTGATGTGTAGTTATTATGCGTACTAACCTTGGCCTATAGATTTAATATACCAAGTTAAGGAAGACACCACTAGTTGGACATGCACCATAACATCCAACTAAGAAATTGCTCCAAGTCAAAGGTAGCTGACAACAAAGATTCTTCATGCAACTAAATGTAATTTCCTTGTAGTGGACCTTAATGATCGAGCATGCATGGGTGTTACTGTTTTGTTGGATCTACGCTTGACTTGCATGTCTAACTAGATTCCATGCATGTGTAACTGTCGTCACTCCACTTTCCCCGATTTTCCCATAATAGCATCCTCCTAGTCGTGGAGTTGACTACCTTATTTAGCTATAGTATAAATAGTTATTTTACGCTCCTTCTTTAGGAGGTTGCATGATTTGACATGTACTCTCATTCTCCAGTTTCAGTAATACAGACAGTCACATTACTCTTTGTATGCATGATTTACAATGAATAAAATAAAGTTATGAATTTGAGCATCTAAGTTCATGTTAGTTTAGAGGATACTTATCCAAGGGGGCCCACTTGGTGAGTAATCTATTCTCTTAGTTTAGCATTAGCTTAGTATTACTTGTTGTTTGATACTTAGTTAGAAATCTGGCATTGACTATTCTAGCAGCCACTAGAATTCCACTCTGTGATTGTTCCTACAGCCAAAGTGGATAGAGTAGTCCCTGTTTGTTGCACATATTTTCATTCTTGCTCTGCATTTCAGCCTAAGCATAGTTTTTGGTTGATTTTCAACATTTGCTTCATTTCCTTTCAACAATTTACTTTCAATATTGTGTTTCTTAACTGTAGAATGCAATGACTACTTGAGCCCCTAGTGCACATATAGTGCTAACCCATTTCAAGTTCACATCCCTGGGTTGACAAGTTAAATGCACCTTTATTATGATTGAATGGATATTTAGGCTAGATGTCTAGTCTCTGAATCAAGGTTGTAAAGGCTTAGTTATGAGATCATTGTAGGAGGCCAACACATGGGATAAATTTTCTTGGTAATAGTGGGGTGATGTGGATTTTAAGGATGTGGGATATGAAAGTGGAATAAGAGGAGGAAGCTTCCATGGATTGGTAAATTGAGAATGAGGATGAGGACCTTGAAAAGGATTTGGAGGGTAATTTTGGCTAGAAAGGCTTGGTTTCTATTCTTAAGGCAATGAATTTTTTGAAAAAATGCTTCAAAGAAATGTGGTCTCATGGTTTGTTTGAAAAAATTCCTCAAAGAAATGTGGTCTCATGGTGATGGAATTCCATTCCATCACCATGAGACCACATTTCTTTGAAGCATTTTTTCAAAAAAATCATTGCCTTGTCTATGCTATTGCTTACTATTATACTTGATAGATTTTTTCCAAGCATCCATAGTTTTTTTGAAAGCACCTGTTTTAGGCTTCCAACCATAGCAGCTAGGAAGTGAACTATTTGATAAAATGCTTTGGTAGAAATGTATGGAAAATGTGGTAGAATAGACAAGGCAATGAGCTATTTGAAAAAATGCCTCAAAGAAATTAGGTCTCATGCTAATGGACATCACCATGAGATCACATTTCTTTGAGGAATTTTTTCAAACAACTCATTGTCTTGTCTATGCTATTGCTTACTATTATTCTTTCATATATTTTTTCCCATAATCCATAGCATAGAAAAGGTGGTGAATTGTTTGAAAAAATACCTCAATTAAATGTGGTCTTATGGAATGCCATGACAAGAAAATGTAATTTAAATATGCTCCTAGTTATTACTTATGCTATGTGAAGTAATTGCATCACTGCTTATGTTGACTTTCTAAAAAACTATATTGTAATTGAAACTTTGTCATCTATCAACATCTAGTTAATAGTTATGCAATGTGAAGTAATGCTTTGAGTTTGAAAGATGTGAAATGCAATGTAATCAATGATATGAATATAAACTACACAAATCTATTAAGTATATTTCATTAGTTAAAATTTTTATTCTATTACATGTATGAAGGTTTGTACTCCACTGGCACTGGGAGTTGTTGTCGTGAAACATCCGATATTAACCTATTCAACATCCAAAATCATATATTAGAATACCATTCATACAACAATGCTATTCACATGTAATATTTATAATTATTTACTAGTTACATACATCAACAATAGATGCAGTGGAGTAAAAAATAGGAGGGTTGGTGTAAACAGGATCAACATTTTGACCCTAAAATTTTACTACAATCATTAAACTAAATTATTAATATTTCATTTCAAAAATGAAAATTAATAAATTAAATTCAATGAACATCCTAACATTTACTTGAGTATCGAGGCTGAAATCCTCATTCAACACAACATCTACCATCACCAACTCCATAGCTATAGACGTATCCTGCACACCAACCTCTTGACTATCTATGGGGTCATATATACAGGCCGACCCACAAGCCTGACAAGAATGGGGTGGAACCCTACCCATTGAACTCTCCCCTGGCTGACATTGTACTGCAAGACTAGCACATTGGATGATACTCTAGGTTAGAGAGCTAATAGACTATAGAGTGTCCACCTCAGTACTCTCCTGCATGATGGAAGGGATAGCAACATGCTCATAAGCCAACCTAGTGAGTACTTGTCTCCCTTGTCATTGAGAATCCTGACATGCACCTAGTCTATCCTGTGCTAACCCACCACCTCTCCCCTGAAAGTCTCACATATCAAAATAGTTGGGGATTTTTTTGAGGACGAACTCGCAGTAGAGTTTCCTCAAGAAATATTGGGGGACCTTGTTATTCTTGCATGGTGGATGGTCAAAAACCAACCACCACCTCTTCCAAAAATTGTTCTTAATCCCTTGGTGGTTACACCAATGGATAGGAAACCTCTTGTTATTAAGGTCAAGAGTTTTATTTGTACGTGGGTTAATGAATAGTGAACACAAATCATATTTTATAATTTTTTCATCTTTTACTTGTTTGTATGATAATTTATCTACATAAAAATTCCTACACTCTCTCTCTTATCCATCCAACCAATTAATTTCTTCCTAATTGCATATATATGTGTTAACATGGCTTGAAGTGAATTTGCAAGCATGGTTCTTTCCAAGGTTGAAATTACAAGATCGTTCAACCTTGCAATTAACTCAATTTATTGTTTGTTGTTTTCAATTTCCCCCATTAAATTTTGTTGAGTTCCAAGAGGATGTTGAGGAATTGTTGAAGGATTTTGTTATTGTGGTTGTTCATCAAGATTTTTTTCATGTGCTTGTTCACAAGGAGGAGAAGGATTTTGAGGAGGATTTTTAGGTTAATTTTCAACTCCTATAAATTAAAGAAATGAGCATCAAAAACAATCTAAATTTACCTATTTAACAACAAATTCACAAAAAAAAACAAACAATGCATACTCGTTTGACCTCCCCATTGACATGGTGGCATCCTGGTGAAGAAATTACAATTATTCAAAAGAGAAATTGCAGGATTTGACCTCTCCAGAATGTGAGTGTGCTATCACAAGGTTTTTGGCCACAGGCTAAGAAAATATGACAGTGAAATGAAATGATTTATTTTTTTTGTTATAATAGACTATAATGCGCTCGCATTATAACATGAATGCATTATAGGATTTGTCACACCAAGCCATAATGTGTTCGCTTTATAAAGCGTTCAAGTTATAGCCTTTCAAAAAAATTAAAAAAATTTGGCCACTTTGTGGCCCCCCAACTTTTTGCACCCACCCTATACTAATATTATAATATATATTATATGTTATTATAATATATTATAATAATATAATATGTTATTATAATATATTATAATAATATAATATGTTATTATAATATATTATAATAATATAATATGTTATTATAATATATTATAATAATATAATATATCATATATTATATATAACAATATAATATATATATATATATTATATTTAGCTGATAGGCTATTTTGTTTGAAGTTTGCACCAGGATTTTTGTCAGCCCAGCCGAGAATTGGATTTGCCAGCGCCGAGGGTGTCACGGCTGGCCAGGAGGTAACTGGATTTTTTTGTGTCGATGTGGACATTGGTAATTACATGGGTTGGTGGTGGTGGAGAATGGTGTCCTAGATATGAAGGTGAATGCTAAGTGTTTGTTGGCACGAGGGCCAATGTATCCTGTCCTTGCATGATGGCAGTGGACGAAGTAAATGCAATATTGAATGTTGGTGTGTGGGAGAGTATACTTTGATGAAGTTGTATTGTCGGAGGAGCCATTGTGGTGTTGGTTTGATAGCAGGATATTGTTAAATTCATCATGTTCGACTCCATTTTTTAGCAGGTCAGAGGGTTTTTAAATTGTTGGGTTGCAAAATGAGTAAGTCGTTTTGCATGGGTATTTTGCATAAATGATTAATTTATTGTTTATGTCTTTCATTTTGTGCTTATTGTTCATTTTGATAGCAGGTTTTAGGGTTTGAACATTGATGTGTTGTGTAATGTGCGAGGAAGTATATTGATTAAGTTGCATTGATGAAAGAGCCATTGTGGTGTTGGTTTGATCACGGACTATTGTAAAAATTATCGACTGTGGTTCCCTAGTTTGTTTCATAGGAGACTATTGTAAAAATCGTTGACTTCTAATACTTGTTGTGATGGATTAGAGGGTTTTAAAATTTCCATTCTTCGCAATCTATAACTCATTTTACATGGGTGTTTTGTATAGATTGTTTCTTAATTGTTTATATTAAAATTGTTGTTGTCCAGAATCTGTAAGTCATTTTGCATGGATGTCTGGCATTATCATTTTGTGTGGATGGAGAAATTGCAATTGAATATTTTTTTGTTTCATCAAGAAATATGGTTAGGGTTTGTAATTTATTCATTCCTAGTTTATTGTTTGTAGTTATCTTTGTGCCATTTTTGCCTTATACCTGTTACCATAAGAGCAATAGTAGTTAAATCTAGGTCCTTCTGTCAAAATGGTTAGGGTTGGTAATTTTATAGCCCAATTGCAAATTAAGATAGGAGTGATTGCATATATATGGATATGTAGAGGGTTTTTTATTTGATTGAAGTTTTTGACGGGATTTTCATCAGCCGAGCCTTGAATAGGATTTGTTGTGTAATAGGTGTTTTACAATTTCTTTGTTTCTCTATAATATTTAATTCTAGTCAATGTAGCTCATGTTTTTTGTGTAATGTGTGAGGAAGTATATTGCTTAAGTTGCATTGTCGAAAGAGCCATTGTGGTGTTGGTTTCATAGTGGACTATTGTAAAAATGATACTATTGTTTGATAGCAAAGTATTGTAAAAATCGTCGGCCTTCGCTCCATTTTATGGAAGATTGGAGGGTTTTAAAACTGTGATGTTGTACAATCTAGATAGGTCATTTTACTTGGGTGTTTTGTATAAATGGTTTATTTATTGTTTATGTTAAAACTATTTTTCTCTAGAATCTGTAAGTCATTTTCCATGGATGTATGTCGCTATGGTTTTGTATGGATGGAGAAATTGCAAATATATAGATATGCAAAGTGTTTGTTATTTGTTTGAAGTTTCTGATGGGATTTCCTTCAACCGAGCTGTGAATAGGATTTGTCTTGTAATAGCTCTTTTACAATTTCTAGTGGAAGAGAAGATTTAACTGCAATTTCTGCACCCACAAAGAGCGATAATCTCTTTGAAGTCTCTAAAATGGGTTTAACCTCAGAGATAGAAATATATAACAAAAATAAATTAATAATAAATTAATCATCTATGCAAAACACCCATGTAAAAAAGAGTATAACGGGACATAAACTTATTGAAAATTTGAGTTGCATCACCTCACACTAAATATTATAGAGAAATAGAGAAATTGTAAAAGAGGTATTAGAATAACACTAATGTAGCTTGGAGTCTCGATTAAGTCTGTATATATATATATATGTGTGTGTGTGTGTGTGTGTACATATGTGTAAATATGTGTAAATATGTATATATATACATATTTATGTATATATATACATGTGTATAGATATGTATATATGCATAAATATATGTATGTATGTTTTACTAATAGCTATGTTACAATTCCCCCATTTTTGTATAATACAAAATGCCAGATAATGCAGCTCTTTTTATACAGAAATATATAACAAGAAGACATTAACAATAAATTAATCATTTATGCAAAACACCCATGTATAAAAGAGTATAACCACACAAGATTCATTGAAAATGAAAACCATGGGAGCTTAATAGTTGTGCAATTGTATATCTGCAAACACAGGAATAAATTATGTAGCCGCTCACAATCTATACCATTGTATTTGTTTGAAGTTTCCACCAACATTTTCGTTAGCCCAATTGGGAATTGGATTTGTTGGTGTTGGGGTCTCACGGCCAGCGGGGAGGTAACCGAGTTTTTTTGTGGCAATGTGGACATTGTTAATTACGTGGGTTGGTGGTGGTGGAGAATTGTGTCCTAGATACGGGGAAGGTGAATAGTAAGCATTTGTTGGCACGAGGGCCAATGTATCCTGTCTTTGCTCGATGGCAATGAATGAAGTAAATGCAATATTGAATGTTGGCGTGTGGGAGAGTATACTTTGATGAAGTTGTATTGTCAGAAGAGCCATTGTGGTGTTGGTTTGATAGTAGGATATTGTTAAATTTGTTGCATTCGGCTCCATTTTTTAGCAGGTTGGAGGGTTTTAAAACAGTTGGGATACAGAATGAGTAAGTCATTTTGTATGGGTATTTTTCATAAATGATTAATTTATTATTTTTGTCTTTCGTTCTTTGCTTATTGTTCATTTTGATAGAAGGTTTCAGGGTTTGAACACTAATGTGTTGCGTAATGTGCAAGAAATTATATTGATTAAGTTGCATTGTCGAAAGAGTCATTGTGGTGTTGGTTTGATAGTGGACTATTGTAAAAATCGCCGCATGCAGTTCCCTGGTTTGTTTCATAGGAGACTATTGTAAAAATCATCGGCTTCTACTACTTTTTGTGATGGATTGGGGGGGTTTTAAAACTGTCATTCTCTACAATCTATAAGTCGTTTTACATGGGTGTTTTGTATATATTGTTTCTTAATTGTTTATGTTAAAAATGTTGTTTTTTGGAATCTGTAAGTCATTCTGCATGGATTTCTAGCATTATCATTTTGTGTGGATGGAGAAATTGTAATTGAACATTTTTTTGTTTTGTCAAGAAATATGGTTAGGGTTTATAATTTTTTCATTCCTAGTTTATTGTTTGTAGTTATCTCTGTGCATTTTTGGCCTTATACCCCTTATCATAGGAGAAATAGTAGCTAAATCTAGGTTCTTTCGTCAAAATAGTTAGGGTTGGTAATTTTATTGCCCAATTGCAGATTAAGATAGGAGTGATTGTATATATATATGGATATGTAGAGGGTTTGTTATTTGTTTGAAGTTTCCAATGGGATTTTTGTCAGTCAAGCCTTGAATAGGATTTTTTGTGTATTAGGTGTTTTACAATTTCTCTTTTTTTGTATAATATTTAATTCCAGTCAATGTAGCTCGGATTTTCTATGTAATGTGTGAGGAAGTATATTGATTAAGTTGCATTGTCAAAAGAGCCATTGTGTTGTTGATTTCATAGTGGACTATTGTAAAAATGATACTATTGTTTGATAGCAGAGTATTGTAAAAATTGTCGGCCTCTGCTCCATTTTATGGCAGATTGGAGGGTTTTAACACTGTGGTGTTGCACAATCTGTAGGTTATTTTACTTGGCTATTTTGTATAAATGGTTTATTTATTGTTTATGTTAAAACTATTTTTCTCCAAAATTTGTAAGTCATTTTCCATGGATGTTTGTCCTTATGGTTTTGTATGGATGGAGAAATTGCAAATATATAGAGATGTAAATATATAGATATGCAAATATATAGATATGAAAATATATAGATATGCAGAGTGTTTTTTATTTGTTTGAAGTTTCTGACGGGATTTTTGTCAGTCGAGCTATGAATAGGATTTGTCGTGTAATAGCTCTTTTACAATTTCTAGCAGAAGAAAGAAGATTTAACTGCAATTTCTGCACCCGCAAAGAGCGATAATCTCTTCGAAGTCTCCAAAATGAGTTTAACCTCAGAGACAAAAACATATAACAAGAAGAAATTAACAATAAATTAATTATCTATGAAAAACACCCATGTAGAAAAGAGTATAACCCCACAAACTTGATTGAAAATTTGAGTTGCATCACCTCACACTAAATATTATAGAGAAATAGAGAAATTGTAAAAGAAGTATTAGAATAACACTAATGTAGCTTGGAGTCTCGATGTAGATATATACATGTATATATATATATATATATATATATATATATATGTATATATATATATATATATATACATATATATATATAAATGTATAGTGTGTACATATGTATGATATATATGTATATTAGACACACACATATATATATATATATATATATATATACATATATATATGTGTGTGTGTGTGTGTGTGTGTGTACATATGTATATATATATATATGTGTGTGTAAATATGTATATATATATATACATGTATGTATGTATGTATGTATGTATGTATATATATATACATGTGCATATATATATATATGCATAAATATATGTATATGTTTTACTAATACCTGTATTACAATTCCCCTATTTTTGTATAATACGAAATGCAAGATAATGCAACTCTTTTTATACAAAAACATATAACAAGAAGACATTAACAATAAATTAATCATTTATGCAAAACACCCATATATAAAAGAGTATAACCCCACAAACTTCATTGAAAATGAAAACCATGGGAGCTCAATAGTTGTGCAATTATATATATGCAAACATAGGAATAAATTATGTAGCTGCTCACAATCTATACCATTGTCTTTGTAAGCATTTGAAGTTAGCTCAATTAGAAAGATAGCAAGGGACTAATTGTACAAAATGTGTATAACAAAGATGCATAAAGTATATATATGTGTCTAAATATGTATATATATATATATATATATATATATATATGTATGTATGTATATATATGTATGTATGTATGTATGTATGTATATATATGTATGTACATGTATGCATATATATATATATATACAAACAATAAACAAGGGCCACAAAAATTACTCAGCCTAGCCATATTTTTTTGATAGGCCCTTGGTTGGGATGTGAGTAAGTTTATCGTTGTCCATCTTTGGCCTTATACCTATTACCATAGGAGCAATTTTAGTTGAATCTTGTTTCTTTTCTCAATAAATATGCTTAGGGTTAGTATTTTTATTGTTTTCCAATTTTTTTTGGTTATATGTTTGCATCTGTGTTATTGGATGCATTAACATAGGACCATTTGCAGATTATGGACATGTTGGATATAAAATTAGTTTGGTAGTTGGTAAGTGTTATTGTTTCTAATATCTTTTTTATCTGTTTGAACTTTTTGGTGGGTTTTTTGTCGGCTTTCCTGACAAGAGGATTCATCATGCAATCGCTCTTTTACAAATTCTCTATTTGTCTGGAAAATTTAGTCCCAGAAAATGTAGCTCAAATTTTTTATTAAGCCTGTTGCCCTTGTCATTGGCTTTATGAGTTCTATTTAATATGGGTTTCATGCCAAAGAATGTAGCTTCAAATTTGAATTGACAAACCAATTCTTACACAACCTACTTGTCTTCTACGAATATGTTTAGTGTCGGTTCCGACTCATCTGTGATTTAGCTATGATTTTTTAACCGTTCTTTTAATAGTTGTTTTACAATTTCCCTATTTTGTCTATAATATTTAGTGGCAAATAATGTAGCTTGAATTTTCAATTGAGAAACCAATTGTTACATAGAAATTGGTATTACACCTTGTTTAGATAGTGATATAATTATAGGTGGAGATGCCTATAGCTAATTTCCATCATAAGATCTAATACCTCTTATACAATTCTCTATTTGTCTTCAATATTTACTAGCAAAGGATGTAGGTTGAATTTTGTGTCAATATGTTTCAAATTTTGTTATTTGTCTATAAGTTTAAAGAAATCGGCAAGGTCTTTTTTACATAAAGGATTTAGGGTCACCTCATATAATTATTCTCCTACCCTAATATATCATAGATGATTGGAAACCCATACTAAACATAATTGTACAAGACAATCTTTGCAAACAAGGCCTTTGATAACAACAAGATGATTTGTTGTAGACTCAGAATTATCCTGCACCATGTAGAGGTCTTTTGCTACAATTTGCAGCAAACTAGTGGTAGCTTCACCAAAAGCAATAGATGAAAGGTTGGCTGAATGGTTACATATGTACATACATATATTCTAAATTTGAGCTCCATTATTTGGAACTAAATATTATAGAGAAATAGGGAAATTGTAAAATAACTAGTAAGAAAATACTCAAGAACCACAAAAAATGAGAGAATACTGAAACCAAACATTAAATAGAGCTTTGAAACAAGAGGAAAGAATATCATAAAACATATTCACACAACACAAGTAATGTATGTAACAATTGGTTGAATGGGCTTGCGGCTTTAACTGTAAAAAAATAGTGATAGTTGCACTCCTCAATTTGCAATTAAGCCTGTGGCGCTATACACATTTTGTGGAGATTGTTGCACCATATAACTGTTGTCATAGCATAAAGAAAATAAGTAATGTTGAATAAAGAGCTAGGTTTACATATTTGATTTGGGAAATTGAAAATCTTTTTGTATAGGCATGGAGGAAAAACTAGTTTGGTGGCTTTTAAGTGTTTTTATAATAGTTCTTTTATCTATTCAATTTTATATCTTTAGTTGATATTGTAGACATCTAAATTTGGACACTTAATTTATCCAAATTCATCCCCTATCATCTTATTTTTGTTAATTAAGTAATACTGCTATTATTTAATTAATATCCTTAATTCTGCCAAATCCCTAAGGTATTTAATTAATAATTAAATACTTTACTCTCCTTAATCCCCTTTTCATCAAATGAATTAAATAAATATTACATTTATTTAATTCCTCACATGTCATTTTCATCTAATCCTAATCCATCTCCTAATCTCTTCATTAGGGATGTGCACATGCCTAATCCTTGATTAGGATGTGTCACATCCTCCAAATTTTGCAAGTTGGCTTCTAATCCTCATTTATCTTCTAATTACTGATTAATTAATCTTAATCAGTACCTTGGTCAACTCTCTCCATCCCCCAAAGAATTTTTAATTCCTTTTTATTCCTCCAAGAATCCCCTTTTCCCATGCATCTTCTAGAACCTTTGACTTGTCACATCAAGTCACATGTGACAAACTCCCACCTTTTGGGAACATTGTCTTATCCACTAGATTCTTCCAATCATTGTGAATTTAAAATTCACTTTTATTCACCCAATATTCTTCCCATCTCCCAATGTACTTGGAAGGTACTTGTCCTTCCTCCACCTCGTGTACCTTTTGGCCACCTCACTTACACCTCATATCCCCTTAGCCACTTCACCATCCACATGTCAAGATGTGAGGGCTTGTGAGTTCTCAACCCACCATAGCCCTTCATCTTGACCTTGTTGGATGAATCTCAACTGTTGAATTCTCTAGAGAATTCAAATTCTTCTATAAATACCCCCTCCTCAAGGGCATTTTCAACACTTTCATTTTGGAGTAACCTTATGCTGCCAATTTATATTCGCAATCATTCACTATCATTTAGCTATCCACTTTGATCATCTTGCATATTCAATCTTGCATCTAGCTACACCAAAAAGTCATCCAAGGAGCACACAAATCCATCTAAATCAAGGGCCAACCAAAGAGTCTTCAACAACAAGGTATAATCGATTTACGTTTGTATTTCATCTATTTTCCTTGTTTATCACTCTTTAGGCTAATCATTGAGGTGTTCTTAGTATTTTATCATTTGCATTTTTAGTTAATTTGCACATTAGAGTGGGGTAAAATTCCAAGGTACACATTTATGGCACGCTCGGTGGGACCCAAAAACGGGTTCTTGCATTTAACCTTCATTTGTGATAAGTATTTTGCAGAAAAAGGTCGCAGAAGGGTGGAAGCACACTCTATTTTTGCTGCAGAAAGGCGGAAGCACCCCTGTTTTTGCTGCAGAAGGGTGGAAGCAACCCCATTTTGCTGCAGAAAGGTGGAAGCACCCCTATTTTTGCTACAGAAAGGTGGAAGCGCCCTCTCTTTTACTGCAGAAAGGTGGAAGCGCCCTCTTGTCTGCTGCAGAAATGTGGTCATGCCCTACATCTAAAATTTTTATTTTGGCTAACAGTTTGCTGCAGTTAGGCATATACGCCATTTTGCTTAGAAGATCTTCTGTAACACTTTCTTGTAGTAGGGCATACAAATTTTCTTTTTCAAAATCTGATAAAGTTTCCTGCAGAGGGGTGGATACGCCCTTTTATTTTTGAAAGGCTCTTTTAGGGCATATCGCTTCTCCTTCTCTCTTGTCCATCACTTTGCATCATCTCCCTCATCTCATCTATTTCGAGAGCACACCCGTGTTCTCTTCAACCTGCATGTCCTCTCGAGGGGGCATCCTTCATCCCTAATTTTCATCATCTTTTTCCCTTCCCAATCATTCAAAGGAATGACTGGGGCATCTTTCCCAATCTAACCATCTTCTTCTAGGTTCTAAGTTTTAATGATCTTTGAAATTATGCTACTTCGTAACACCATCTCAAAGAGGTGAAAAATGTAGACATCTAAATTTGGACACTTAATTTATCCAAATTCATCCCCTTTCATCTTATTTTCGTTAATTAAGTAATACTGCTATTATTTAATTAATATCCTTAATTCTGCCAAATCCCTAAGGTATTTAATTAATAATTAAATACTTTACTCTCCTTAATCCCCTTTTCATCAAATGAATTAAATAAATATTACATTTATTTAATTCCTCACATGTCATTTTCATCTAATCCTAATCCATCTCCTAATCTCTTCATTAGGGATGTGCACATGCCTAATCCTTGATTAGGATGTGTCACATCCTCCAACTTTTGCAAGTTGGCTTCTAATCCTCATTTATCTTCTATTACTGATTAATTAATCTTAATCAGTACCTTGGTCAACTCTCTCCATCCCCCAAAGAATTTTTAATTCCTTTTTATTCCTCCAAGAATCCCTTTTTCCCATGCATCTTCTAGAACCTTTGACTTGTCACATCAAGTCACATGTGACAAACTCCCACCTTTTGGGAACATTGTCTTATCCACTAGATTCTTCCAATCATTGTGAATTTAAAATTCACTTTTATTCACCAATATTCTTCCCATCTCCCAATGTACTTGGAAGGTACTTGTCCTTCCTCCACCTCATGTACCTTTTGGCCACCTCACTTACACCTCATCTCCCCTTAGCCACTTCACCATCCACATGTCAAGATGTGAGGGTTTGTGAGTTCTCAACCCACCATAGCCCTTCATCTTGACCTTGTTGGATGAATCTCAACCGTTGAATTCTCTAGAGAATTCAAATTCTTCTATAAATACCCCCTCTTTAAGGGCATTTTCAACACTTTCATTTTGGAGTAACGTTACGCTGCCAATTTGCATTCTCAATCATTCACTATCATTTAGCCATCCACTTTGATCCTCTTGCATATTCAATCTTGCATCTAGCTACACCAAAAAGTCATCCAAGGAGCACACAAATCCATCTAAATCAAGGGCCAACCAAAGAGTCTTCAACAACAAGGAAGGTATAATCGATTTACGTTTGTATTTCATCTATTTTCCCTGTTTATCACTCTTTAGGCTAATCATTGAGGTGTTCTTAGTATTTTATCATTTGTATTTTTAGTTAATTTGCACATTAGAGTAGGGTAAAATTCCAAGGTACACAGATATGCTATGTGTTTGAAGTTTCTATTTGTTGAGAAGCCAACATTTAATCGTGCAGTATGTGTAACATATTCATAATGCTAGAATGGCTCTTTTAAGAATGCAACTGAATCAATATATTTTCTTGCATATTTTGTAGTAAACTTTGTCCCATTGCAACATTGAATATTACATTTAGTTCTTGTTGTGTCATTGCA
>VDFB02270651.1:233217310-233362310 GCA_007258455.2 Sequoia sempervirens | reverse complement strand
GATCAAAAAGCTTTTGCATGTAAAAGATTATTGGTATAGATATGAATGGCAGCATCGTGGCTCTACACATGTGCATGGTTTTCTATGGCTTCCAGAAGCTCCTGACATGGACACTCTTGATTGGTCCAATGACCATGATGTTACCATGACAGGGCACTTTTTTGATAGATACATTTCATCTTAGAATCCATGTTTCCCTACACAAAGATTGCTTAGAATGTATCATTGCTCTGAAGAAAACTCATGCTTTCCTACCACAAGCCAAATCCTAACCAATGATCCAATCATAGATTATGAAGAGTTGTTAAACACAATTCAAAGGAACACAAAATGCTCTTAATATAATTGTCTAAGAAGAAAAGGAGAGAAATTGCAATGTCGGTATAAAGCACCATGGTAGCACCAACTTACCTCTACATTGACATCTGATGTTGAGTCTAACAAATCCTACAAACCAGCAAGAAATGATGACTACCTAAATATTCATAGCCCAGCTATGCTTGCAATTTGGTGTGTTAATGTTGACTGCCAACCAGTTGTTTCTAGATAAATTGTTTTCAATTATATTTCTAAATATGCAGCTAAATCTGAGAAAAAATCAAAAAATTATCTAAATATGTTGAAAAGACTTGCAAATACAAATATATTTGAGGATAGAGCACTGGTTGCAAATCAAAAATTCATGATGAATATTCTTGTGGAATGTGACATCTCTGCATAGGAGACGTGCCATATGTTACAGAAATTGCCTCTTCTTACTTCAAGCCGACAATACGTTCGCTTGAATGTTGGAAAAAAGACATGGTTATGTATAAACAAAGATGATACTGATGAAGAGCTACCAACAAACTATATTCATTGATATATGAAGAGGCCTCCAGAGTTACGTGTTTTATCCCTAATTGACTCGGCCCGCCTATATACACACTTGTAGAAGTACAAAAGACTAAATGGAAACCAAGGCGCCAGCCTGCAGTTGTCCTTGTGTACCCATTATTCAAGACTACTCATGTTGAAGATATAGAGATATTTGAGAAATTTTGTTGGACTAAACTTATGTTATACAAACCTTTCCAGAACATACAAACAAATATAGGTCTTCTCAAACAAGAGATAATATAAAATTGGAAACTTTTAAAAATGGTTGGTTATCATCCTTGGAATGTTAATAGACTTCCAATTACATCCACAATTGAAGAAGAGGATGATACTGATACTGATGATTTGAACCATCGGCCTTCTATGGATGAATATGAATGGGAATTTTTCTCTCGGCTTGGTTCTACTACTAAATTTAGTATAAATCAACTTCAGCTATTGGGTAGGCACGATTTTGATATGAACCATCCATGGAATGCAAACCATGTTCCTGAAGAACTCCATAATATTGCTTTGTAGTTCATCTTATCATCCAAGGCACAACGTGAGTAAGCTATGGTTCAATTTTTTCCTATAGATATGTCAGCCCATCAACTTTCACCAAAACCGCTGCAGTTGGCCCTTCAAATAATCCAAACCCATCCCATGCAACCTTCACCCAAATCCCCTCTCTGTATGATCATTCAAGGGACAATTGGCACTGGAAAATCATTCTTGATAAATTCTATTCAACAACAAATGAACACCTCTTTTACTAGACCCAATAGTTGCTTGCTCACATTAGCTCCTATAGGTGTTGCTGTGTACAACATATGTGCCTCTACAATCCATGCAACACTTCAGATTCCCATAAAGGATATGAATCCTTTACAAGGGCAGCAATTGACATTATTCCAAGAACAATTTAAGTATATTCAATACATTTTGACTAATGAAATGAGTTTTCTAGGCCCAAAGTTACTACTGAAAATAGATATCCAATTGTGCCAAGCATTCCCAAATAACCAAAAAGAGCCATTTGGCAGTGTTTATATGATCCTTGTTAGTGATCTTTCCCAGTTGCCACCTATCATGGATATGCCTATTTATGCTTCATGCTCATTGGTTGTAGCCCTGTGGCACACTTTCACGGTCTCAATAACCCTAGACACTATCTTTCACCAAAAAGGAGATAGCCCTTCATAGCAAACGTTTCAGGCAATCCTTCTCCATATAAGAAATTGTAGGCTCTCCACGATGATTGGGAAGAGCTTATCAAACAAAAAAATAAAATGCTCTCAGCCACAGAAAGAGAATAATTTGATGTTGCTACACATTGTTTTGCCACAAATGACTTGGTCACATTCCACAACAAAAAAATGATCAAATAGTTAAATCTACCCCTAGCCAAATTAGCATTGCTCAAGTGGCACAACAACAGGCATCTGATCATGGAGATGATGACCAACTTCTCCTAGAATTGCTACTTTGTGTTGGTGAATAGGTGATGCTAACAACAAATTTGTGGATTCAAGTTGGCCTAGTGAATGGATCCCTTGGTGTTGTTATAGCTATTGTGTACAATCCACTTTCTAAACCGCCAAACCCACCTGACTATGTTGTTGTCCACTTTCAAAATTGCATTGGTCCACCATGGGACCCAAAACATTTGAGAGACATCCCCATCCCAACTATAAGTCACGGGAGTTGAATACAAATTCCACTCACTATGGCATGGGGAATCACAATACATAAAGCACAAGGCTTAACATTGGATAGAGCAACAATAAACATAGGCAACAAAGAGAGGAAAGGGTTGAATTTTACAACTATATTTCACGTGTAAAATCAATTGAAAGACTATGTATTGATACACCTTTCTCATTTGAGAGATACTCTAGGCTTGGCACCAACAAATACATTGCTCGTCATCGTAGTGAAGAGACGTGTCTGGAACAATTGTAGCCCTCACCAAATGCTTCTAGTTGCACCTCGTAGGCTGAATTACAAATAAGGCTCCAAGATAATTATTCTTGCATCTGCCTCAGCCTATGTTCCATCACCTTCTCAAGAATTTCCTAAGTTGAATCTTTAAAAAACATACCAAGTAATAATTTGTGCAAAATGGGTACAATGCCAAAGATGCACAAAGATACACAAAGATACTATGCACAAATAACTAGAGGGTACAACTTGTACAGGCTAGTTCCATGTTTTGATGATTCTATTCTATTAATCTGCCGATTTCTTGTTCTAAGATTTCATTGTGTGATGCTTTTACTATATGGCATTCAAAACAATACACTCTTTTGTATATTCCATTTTCCCATCTTTGCTTGAGTATTTTAAAATTCCATCATCTCAACTATTTATTCACATACCTAGAATTCTCTTCCAACTGATTTTAACATACAGTGGTTAAACATATAGTTATAGTTCTTACACATTAATACATATGTAGATACAAACAACTTTAGCTATCAAAGATGCACGAAGATTGGAACCAACAATAACTAGAAGCCAAAAGTTCTATAAGTCAATAATGTCCTTAAAACATTCCAATATATTAAACTATATATGCACATGTTGTAGATGCATTCTGAAAAAAATTGTCTTCCATTTGACTAATAAGTTTAAAATCCTACAACCATGTTGTGTTTTCTATTCTCATAGCCTATATACATTGACCTCTCACATTTCTCCTCTGTGCTTTCCTTCCACAAATTTTAATGTCTTGTTGTTACCTTTTTTTATTACCTTTATTTGATTCAAATTTCTACAAAAATTTTTCTACAATTTTTTTTTGCCATTTCACTATTCCTATGTATTACATTCATAGATATATAGTCTTGTCTACATTAGTTTTCTTTTCGGTGATACATGATAAAATTCCATGCTATTTGTCATGGCTTGCTCGAGCATGTCCATAGCGGAGTTTATTAGCTTCGTGGTTTCCTAATCATGCATTGCTCAACGGACACAAAATGGTATGTACTCACTCATGTGACAGCTGATACATCCTGGCATTGTTGTAGAATGTCATGCAAATTAGTACATCTAATATTCATTGTTCTAATATAAGGATGTCAATTTTTTTGGTTCCCTTGTGAAATGATAGACTGTGGTGTTTGTTTCATAGTAGACTAGTTAAAGAAATTGTTATGCAACTCCCTTATGTGACAGTTTGGAGAGCTTCGTAGTTGTCCTCCTCTGCAACCTACAACATCTTTGCTCTTGTTCTTGTAGTAAGCCATTCTGCAATGTGTTTTCCCCAAATTCCATACTTATCTAATTTCATACATGTATTTTGATATAACAATATGAAACGTTGCTTTGTAGTTGTATCATGTTGCACTCAATGCAAAGATAGATCAACAAGAAAAAATGCAGCCCATGTATTCGACAATTGGTCCTGGAAAGACACCCAGAGCTGTAAGTGTAAACAAGGTTTGTTTTACATATTTATATTTTCCTGATTTATACATTCAATTTTTCCCTCCCTCTATGGCTAGATACCCTCTATATATTTGTTGCTTTATATAAACATTCATGCATGGATTTTTACATGTACTTGAGTAAAATAACTATAGTTTGTTGTTCAGATTAGATCTTCCCATGGTCCTATACTTGCGTTTTATGGAAACACCAATGGAAATTTCAATCAAATAGCTAATAGGAAAATGCGAACTGCTGCATTGATTGCTTCTTTTGTATTAATATGTTTCATGATATTATGTTTCCCTTATCTCTTTGAAGCTCCCTGTATCTTGTATTAATATGTTTCATGTTATTCTCTTTCTCTTATGTCTTAAAACCCACATTAAACATATTACTACAAGATAAGCAATTTGTGTAAGAGTTGAGTTGTGAATTCAAAATTCAAGTTATACTCTTATGTAGTCAACCCAAGCAAATAGAGAAATTCTAAAAGAGCTATTATAATAATACTTCACAGCCAAAAAACTACTCTTAATCTTCAATTGCTCCTATGTTAATGGCTAGAATGCCAAAAGTGCACAGAGATACCTACAAACAATAAACGAACAACAAGAAAAACACTATTCCTGGCCATATTTTTTGACAACAACAAGAACATTTAATCATAATTTGTCCATCCATACAAAAGGATAATCTCTTTCAGCTCTCCAAAATGCGTAAAACATCAAAGATATAGCCATATAACAAGGAATAATAAGCATAGAGAAAAAGACATGAACAGTAAATGAATCACTCTAACGCCTCTTATACAATTTCTCTACTTGTGTTCAATATTTGTTACCAAAGAACATAGCTTCAATCTTGTATTGATATATTCGATGATATATTTTTTTCCTTATATTTTTTAAATGGAGAGCCATCCACAAAGCTTCATTCCACATTTGGATAAATGATTAATTAATTGTTCATGTCTTTCGTTCTCTGCTTATCGTTGCTTTTCATAGCAAGCCACAATTTTTTAACACTGATGTGCTACAAAAAATGTGCCAAAAATTATATTGATTGAGTTGCATTCTTGAAAGAGCCATTCTACTATTGGTTTCATAGCACACTATTTTATTGCTCATGTCTTTTGTTCTTTGGCTATTGTTCCTCATCTTCTCTAGTTGTATTTTCGAGAGAGCCAAGTTGAAAAGAGCATCATGAAACATATTGATACAAGACATATAACATGTTCCAACGATAGTAAAAAAAACCATAGCAAAGATTCCAGATTTTTAAAATTTAATAACAAACCTTGTTACAAGAACAATATAATAATCTATTACAGGCAACTTCAAACAAATGAGTGGAAAACAATATCATGACACTTATTGAAACTCAAATAGATGAGGGGAAAAGAATATCATCAACCATATTAACACAAGAAAACCAACAACAATTACTTGACTAGGTTTTTTTGTGCCAATGATGGCCTTGGTAATTACATGGGTTGGTCATGGTGGAGTTGGTGTCCTCAATACAAGGAACCTGAATGGTAAGTGTTTTCTCACACAAATTGAATGTATATATATATAGACAAATAGAAAAAGTATAAAAGCATTATTAAAAAGATATTTTCTATGAACAACCACCAAACTAATTTCATATATATACACATGTGTATACATGTGTTTGTGTATATATATATATGTATATATGTATATGTATACATGTATATATGTATGTATATGTTTACATGTATATATGTATGCATATGTATACATGTATATCTACATGTATATATACCTATATATGTTTACTAGGTATTTTGCATAAATGATTAATTTATTGTTCATGCCTTTCAATAGTAGGTTGGAAGGTTTTAACACTCATGTGCTGCAAAATGTGTGAAGAAGTATATTGATTAAATTGCATTTTCGAAAGACCTATTTCGAACAATATTTTCTTAATGCTATGGGAACAATTATATCATAGCACAATATCTGCAAAATGTGTTTGGTGACTTTTAAGTGTTATTGCAATAGTTCTTGAATCTGTTAACTTTATATCATTAGCTGATATGGTGTTTGTTTGAAATTTATATTTGTTAAGAATAGATCATTTAATCATGTAGTATGTGTAAGATATTCATAATGCCAAAATGCCTATTGTGACAATGCAACTCAATAAACCTATTTTCTTGCATATTTTGGAGCACATATTCATAATGCGAGAATGGCTATTCTGACAATGCAACTGATTTAAAAATATTTTCTTGCATATTTTGGTGTATACTTTCTCGCACTGCAACATTTTGTGCTTTGTGCATCTTTTGAGCTATACACATTTTGTACATTTAGTTCCTTTGTATCCTTCTAATTGATTTAAGTGGAAATCCTTACAAATCAGATGTTGTAGATTGTCAATGGCTAGGTAATTTATTCTTGTTTTTGCATATATACATTTGCACATTCATTGAGTTGCTCCTTTGTACCTTGCTAACAAATAGAGTAATTGTATATGCTAAGTGTTTGCTTGCCCAAGGATTAATGCATTTTGTGGTTGTTGTACTATGGTGGTGGATGAAGTAAATGTGATCAGTCGAAGTAAATGCAATATTGAATGTAGCAGTGTGGGAAAGTATATTTTGATTAAGTTGCATTGTCCAAAAAACCATTATATATACATAAGTACATTAAACAACTTACACATTCTGGAGAACAACAATTTTCAATCTAGCATAAAATGGTTTGTAAACAGTCTACTATCAAACCAGCTACCTTGCATAAACAAACCCAAGTACTTTGTCCCAAATATCTTCAAGCAGGTCAGGAAAAAAA
This sequence comes from Sequoia sempervirens, assembly GCA_007258455.2. Taxonomy (NCBI): domain Eukaryota; kingdom Viridiplantae; phylum Streptophyta; class Pinopsida; order Cupressales; family Cupressaceae; genus Sequoia; species Sequoia sempervirens. The sequence continues at coordinate 233,355,192 of VDFB02270651.1, read as the reverse complement.
GGATATCATCAAACATACTAATACAAGGTTGAAGGTATGTACATTCTTTCCTAGTAGATATTGAATATATGTAGACAAACTGTATAAAAGGTGCTATGCAAAAATGCAATGTATGAACTAGACTCTCTTTTTCAAGTCAAGTATATGATTCTTTTTCCATAAAGAAATTGGTTTCCTATTTTGGTTCTTGGTTATTATATGTTAACATGATTCACATGCACATATCTACATATACATCCTACTCATGCAATGCAAATATAAAAACTTGCAAGATAAAATTTATACTGATATATATGTTTGTTAAATCTATATGATCTATTTTATAATGTTGCACAGATACAATAGACATCCAACAAACTTACTATACACTAAATTTCCTATTTCAAATTATTCAACACTCCAACAACTCAATCCCTACTCCTTGTGGTTGTCAAACATCGCCAATAGTACATGTAAGTGAAAAACTTCTCCATTATCAATAAATAGATTCAGTGACCCACTTGTAAATATTATTCATCATTTCTACTTTTTGGTTGTGTTTATTGATTTTGGCTATATATTTACTAATTTTTTATGCTTCCTTCCTCATCTTGTTTCCACGTCCATTGACATACCTTTCTCTTCTATTTGTAGATGCTAGGCTAAAGCATACATGACAATTCCAAAAAATGGAACTCCACAAAATTTCTAGTGGACGTTTCATATTGCTTTTGCATGGGGGTTTGGCTAGAGTCCCCAAGGCTCCATGATGCCAATATGGTAGGGTGGATAACGAGCATGGATTCTCTTTTTTGGATTTTCATGCCATATATCTTTTCTCACATAGATACATGTATAGAAAACATGGTTTGTAACATGTTTCTTATGTAGTACCAAGTGGTAGCAACGAACTAGAGACTTTTATCATCTTGCCCTGAAACAATGCCCATCTGTTATTTATCTATTTTGACTCTCCGACTGCACTATGAAATCATTCATTAGAAAGTTGATTTTTTATTCTAAATTGTGTTGTAATTTGCTACTTTCTAACCTTTTAGATTTGTCTCGCCAAAAAACACATTCATACTAAAACTTTAATTTCCAAAACTATGGAGAAATACTAATTATAAAAAGTATTCAATATTGAACATCTTTCTTTGATGGAAAAAATGTGTACTTTTTTATTCAATTTAAATAATTACATGCATGGGTGATGACCCTTACAAAAAAATTCCATTTACTTCAAAATTAAATAATTAATTGATTGAATAACCTACACAAAAAGTGACAATATACATGTGCATCTGTTACTAATAAATATAAAACTGAAATATTGCTGCTAGAAGAAACAATTATTTTAAATTTTATATTTAATTTAATTTTTGAGTTCCCACTTTTAAACAAATTTAAAAATTGATTTCCTATATTTCTAACAGTATTAAATAAAATTAATAGAAAATTTTATTCATGATTACTTGATTCATACATTCTAACTGATGTGTTTCATTCACCATGACCTTTCCATGCAAAAAATAAGCTTTCACCCTCCTCACCACCAAGATAGCCCATCGTGGAAGACCCTTATTGGCTGATTGTTGCATGCATGTGCATGTGACTGCTAGTTTATATAATAATAAAATATATTTATTTTTATATGATTGAACATTAAAAATGGATATCCATTTCTAATGGATATTTGTTTAGCTCTAGCTCTTACAATGGCAACATGTACTTTTTACCTGACCCTAGTAAAAAGTCAAAGTAAAATTTTGCATTTTTGGGCAAATGAAAAACACCTCTTTTTCCATATCGCCACTTTTTGGACCCCCATGATCTTTCACTGGCCCATTTTAACAAACTATCTCACTCAAGATGTTCAATTGCAATTACACACACTATCACTCACATTGAAAAAAATAATGTTCATCTTGTAATTCATACCTACTTGCATGTAACACAAGAATATATATATGAACAATTTCATAAATACTTATTTATTTTTTATCTTTATTTGGATTAACTAGGCCATAGTTTTTCCTTGGTTTACTACCAATTGTGATGGAAAACAAGAATCCCATGCTACTTGTCATCATCACTAGCTATGTGTTTACAAGAATAAAACCACATCACACATAGAAATAAAATAAATATTTTCATAGTTTAGTACATACCTACTCACATGTGATGTTATAACATATATGATAAATTTCATAATATTTTCAATTTATAACCAAGCTAGAATTTCTCCTTGGTTCACTTACAATTGTGATCACAAACAAGCATCCCATACTACTTTTCATAATCACTAGCACATATATCAATACTAAACTATAAAAGTTTAACAGCACTAAACATTTAATCATAAGAAGATCATCAACACTAAATTGCAAGAAAGCATCAATGTTAAATTACAACTTCAACTCTAAACTACACAAGAAAAAATCTTCAAAAGATTAGATTAGATTGCATAAAATATTGCTACCACAAAAAAATACATGGGGTCAAATTGCTCTAAGTTTTTCTTAATCATAAGATCCAAAATGACATCTCATAAACTCCTTAATTGATATGTTGTTACCAAAAAATCTTAAAATGCTTGAAGTCTTAAGAAAAAATGCAATTGCAAACATCCAAACTAAATTGCAATAAAAAAGTATCTAGTGTGAATTACATGTATAAATTCCTTGAGAAATTTTAGTCATAAAACTTGAAACAAAATTTTAGTTGCAAGGTCTAAGTCAAAATTGCAATCATGAAACATTAGTCAAAATTGTAGGTAGCAAAAGGTTTAATAAAAATTGCAATCACAAAAGAGGATAAAAATATTCTAATCAAGTAATAAAATGGTTAGTGCATGATCAAATTAAAAGCATGACCACAAAAAATTTCCTCCTCATATCAATCACATGAGAAAATTATTTACAGATAATGCATCACTCATAATAAAGTACACAAAGTTCAAGTCCATTCAAGAATAATGATATTTAGAAAGAAAACATGACTTTAAAATTCATTCGATCATTCACATATATCAACAATTATTTCCTTGCCTAGAAGACAAAATATTATAATTCATAAAAAAACCTTACTATTCTAGATCAATTCCATTTAAAGACTCTAAGAGCAACTACAATTCGACTTGAGCAATGGAGCTTGAAAGCTCCAATCTCACTAACTACCACTCAATATTTAATTTACCTTTACTTGGTTCATATACTAAACCATCACAAAAATAGACAAGAAACCAAGTCATCTAGATAACTTCGAGCCAATTCCAGGGTTTGCAAAACACTTAGTGCACGTATACAATCATGGCATCCACAAAAAGTTTACACATAGAGGAATGCAACTTTAGATAAGAAGAGTCTAGGCTTATCAATAATTTTAAATATATTCATATTCAATAGGAATTTCATCTTTTTGCATAATCTTTATAATTCAACTAATTATTGTATTTTACACATCTTAAACAAATCAATTTCACATATATCTCACAGTGTTAGCTCATGCCATTTTTAAAAATTCACTATACTTGTAGATACCCTTATTCTAATTATCAATCCTAATTTCAAATTAAGTTAAATAGAAATATTCAAAGAATGAGTGGAATCCACATACATTAGTTTAATGACAAAAAATATCAACAGTTGTGAAACCATTTATAAACTAACTTACCTCTAGGTTAGTTCAAAAAGCACATGCTCGCCTTGTCACAATTATATATCCAACACATGAATATTAGCATTAAACTAGAATCATCCACTAATCTAGAGATTATCAAAATATGCTCATGAAGTTAAATTATCCTAACCATGATCTCACTATCCATACTAGTCTACCATCATAAACCTAAGTAAAAAAACATAAATGTGAAAATCAACAAGTATCCATGCCCATAATAAGATGATCAAATCCAAAAGATATTGCAAGAAAAATTGGGCCTCACAAATAATACCCATTGTTAATATTACTATTCAATTTGTATTTCCCTACTATGCATCTATACAACCCTCACTATCCATTTGTACCATAAGAATTTGTGCTTCATTTCATACAACTTCTCAATATGTTCTTTATATATTTCTAATTTTCACCTACAATTATTTTTAACAAAAGATTATCATTTCTCCTTGGACAATGATTTTTTGTCCCTCTCCTCAATGTTTCTTGGTGAACATTGCACACAAACTCTCTCATAGTAACATCTTCAATGAATATTCTCCTTCAAAATGGATTGAATCAATAATATCTGCTCCATCAAGGCTTCCTCGCTCTCACACCCTTTCCAAGGGATTCCTCAATTTGAACTAATGTACATTTCATAAAGTTTCCTTGTTTTGAGACCAAATGTTGGAAGAAGAAAAGTATAGAGTTTAACAAAATTGGATGACACAAACTTCAATTTGTATGCTTATATTTATTATTGAATAAGAAGTTAGATTAGTAGTTATAATATTTATTATTGAATGAGAAGTTATATTAGAAGTTGTATTTTACATTAAGTGCTATCTTATGAGAATTTCATATTAAGCACTCACTTTGGCATAAGTGTACCTTAAGAGAAAACTACTACTTGCTCCATGACTAGTGATGTTACACGAAGTTTTGGAGTATCTCATGTAAAAATCTCCTAATTTTTCATTCAGCACTTCTCCTAAGAAAAAATAAAAGAACCTAAATAGTTTATCTAACAAAGAAAATGATATAACCAAAAGATTTGACCAAAATCATGGTGATGAAAGAATATATCTTGATATAAGAAACGTTACCCAATTAAGAAAAAAATAATCTAAGGTTAGACATTAAAAATGGGTCAATTGATGCCTAATCATGCTCACTAAGGCCATGATGAGGACTTTGGAAAATGTATATAGTGTGAAGGATCTATAAATAGTCCAACAAGTGCTACACAAACTTCTAGAGAAAGTCAACTTGTTGCTCACTTGGATTGTGAACAAGAAAATTTATAAGCTAAAAGGAGGTTTGAAATTAGAGGTGAAAGAAAAAGAAATATCCATGACACATTTGAGGGTTTTCCAATGAGGCCTTCTCAATCTTAAAATTGTTGTGAAGGTTACCTTTTATCAATAAGAACATCTCAAATTACTTTGGAGTCCATGCATATCAATAGTCTTTTTCATAATAAAACCACATAGCAAACAAGGAAGAAGTTACCACATGTTTAGAGGAATATGTTTTAATCTTGAGCATGGATAGACGTTCAAATATTATGGAATTTATTTACACTACCCATGCATCTCTACAATTGATGGATAAGCATGTGCAAAGTTTTCAATCCATGTCATTTCTATACAAGCAAAGCTAATTGTTTCTGATAAGAGTGGGAGAAATATCTCTAACAAGAGTTGAAATCTAGGGTTTGAGTTTTTATGTTTACCATTGCCCAATTATAGTGTGGCGTGCATATACATTCATCTCATGTGGAAAGCATTATTGACATTAAATTTTATTTAAAACAATCAATATAGTTGTATATATTACATTAAATTCAATCATTTTCCAAGGAAAACACAAATCCACATTCCATTTTTTAGGCAAGATTTGCAATATCTTGAAACTTAGCTGATGTTAAACTCAAAAAAAAAGGGGAAAATAAAAAACTTTCCTATTTATCACAACTGTCAAAGTTTAAATACCTCAAGACATCATTTATGTATAATTTTGTGGCTTGCTTCCTTACACAGTTCAGACATCTTGTAAACGAAGACATGTAAAAGCATGCAAATGCAAATGTATAATCAATACACAAATTTCAGACATCTTGTAAACGAAGACATGTAAAAGCATGCAAAAAGATCAATTATCATAGATAATTTAAGCCAGAATCAGTTTTATAAAACCTTCAAATAGTCTGAATTACGAATAAGGTCACTAATTCAAATGTACAATTAACACACAAATTTCAGACATTTTGTAAATGAAGAAATGTAAAAGCATGCTACAAGATCAATTATCATAGACCACTTAGCTAGAATCACAATTTAGAAAACCTTAGATATGGTCTAAGGGAAACTCTGTTTAGTATTAAAATAGAGAAAGTATAGATTCTGCAAATTTCAATTATGAAACAAGGTCGCTATATTGATTGCAATCTTATTCTAGAAGTGCCTCGTGATGATTAGTAAGATATACTCTCCGATACTATCATATTAAGTGTTCAATTGTTACTGGGAAGTTTACTTCCCTTCCACTGGCCATAAGCTTGCCTCCTTGCCAGCTTTCGTGATAGTTTGCAGAACTGTCTCAGGCTTTACATTTCCTTTCACTGTCACTTTTTGGTCTTTCAAGTTCACATCATATGATTCAACCCCTGAAATCAACCGCAATGTTTATTGATTAGAACATCGCAATGCAGGAAATTTACTGTATGATACACTATGAGTCAGGACAGACTACTGCTGCAACTAATTATTTCAATACACTACTAACAAGAACAAAAAAAGTTGAGTATCATTTAAGGTCTACAATACTGAGAAATCATATAAGCCCGACCAGTATTTCATGTGTGGCCCTACGATATCTGGGTAGGTAGGCACTAAGCTGTGCTACAGTTATTCAGGGCATACTTACCCTGATCCCATCAGAATTCAAAGAAAGAAATTAAACTTGTTAATGTGATTTGGTCCCAAAAATTCAATTCTAAACTTATGGTCAAAAAGGCATATTAAAGTAACAAGAGTGTCTTGGCAGTACCTGCCATTTTGCTGAGCACTTTCTTTACAGCTCCAACACAACCTTCACAGGACATTGCAACCTTCAATACCACCGTCTGCATTGCAACAATGTTAACTTTAGGGGTAAGGGCAAAAACTTAAAAAGACAGATATCATGTTTTATACTCAAATACAGACTCTTCATGTCATTACCATGGAAATCTTTAAGCACTCAATTCCAAGTAACTAACCGTACACATATACAGGAATACAAGACAGCTAGAAAAAACTCGGAACCAAACTTATGAATTTGAGTCCGCGTGAGAAGGATGGACAAGCCTTAAAGTCAGAAACTCATATTTTAATGACTTTCAGTTTTTATTGTACCCAAACAGGAATAAGGCATTTAAGATAAAGATTCAGTTTTCAGACCATATCATATTGAGTTAATAAATCCAAGAAGGGATTCCATGGAGGGGTGCAGCTCCCATTTTTAATGCACGGGTGGTTTCATACAAGATTGTAAATTGTATCTGGAGAGAAAAATCAGATTACTGACCTCAAATGATCAGAGCAGCCATTTTATCGGAGAAAAGTTTGTGAGGGTGCTGCAGACAGGGGCCTAGAGGTTTGACGTACATGCATAGATATTTTAGGATCTTTTTCTGACAATTGGCTACTCTTTGATGAAATATTTTTATTATTTTTCAGAAAATTATGCAGTGACAGTTTTCTTTCAATCTCCTTAAAACTTGCAAGGGCAGAGGTAAATTTTATTTGGCATAGCACTATTTTAAAGAAAACTCTCTAAAATTATCGAGCATTTCCCACGGAGAAAATTTAGTAGGCCCCCTTCAACAGGACCACTGCCTAACCATCATCATTACTACTCTCATTTATGGCCAATCCCCTTATGTGTAATGCCTAAATAAAGCATGTCCAGAAACAGGCAAAACTTCCATATGATAATTTGCACATACTTACACTAGCAAAGCTCTTCTAATCTCCAATAACAAAACAGCAAAATAAGCAAGCACATTAAAACACAGGATACAAGTTATCCAAGATATCATAAAGCTGGCCCTCTTCAAGAGCAAAATTATTTTGTATCTGTAGAAAATGTAGCATTCACAACAGCCTTCGATTTGAAAATTGGGTGTGTACAAGCATTCACAAATTTAACAATCTAACCGAAGCTGTCAATCAGAAGTTATTTGTTTATTTGACAAAATACATCAGTTAGACCATGGAAAAATTAAATCTAAATTCCTCTTAAGTGGTCACAATAATTCTTTATTCATTTTAAATTACAACTTCAGCTGTAGTGTTTTGCCCCACAAACTATGAACCCAGAAAACACTAATACATGAACAACAAACCATTAAAAGACAATGCACACAAGATCTGAGGATTTTCCTGCTATTGAGACTCCAGAGGATTCTCACCCTTGGTTAATCTGAAATGCACATGAAAACACACAATTTTTTTCTCTGGAGGAAAAGAAATAACTTCTTTAAGGACTAATCAGAGCCCTTCGGAAGTTATCTAACTGAATCTCCCAAAAGGTTCTCATCGTCATCTTGCATCATTTTCTGTCCAATATTTTTCGTTATATGGGAAAACAGAGAAAAAAAACCTAAAAGTTATAACTTCATCATATTGAGCGCTAGTTCATATTACTGACAATTCCTACTGGACCTTATGAATCAAAATGTTAGGCCATTGGAAAGGATTAGTTTTTGAGACCTTAATTGCAGATTTTGTACACGGGTATCTGTGTCACACTTGTACACAACTCCCATTTTGGCAAGGATGAAAAACAAGCTGACGGTGGAACTAGAGAGACACAAGATGGAAATGTAAAAGAAGCAGAAAAGTAATAAATCTAAGGTGTTGCATCTGAATTAGGGAAGAGCAACGTGTTTTATGTAATATAAGATTATTATAAAAAAAATAAAGGGGCAGCTGCAGCAGTTTGGATTTGCATTTTGTTATACAATATGTTTAGCTTCATGAATTGAACTTCAAATGATAAGTATATGTTTTTGTTGTTCCCTACATTTAGTTAAGCTCAATAAACATAGGAAATTGTGGACAACACCATTTTTACTGACATTTGATGCTTGAACTGAGAGTTATGATACTCCTGCCCATCATTGGATGCATATTGAAGTAGCATCTAGTTTCCTTAATTAGTGTAATCAGCTTCAAGATAATACTTTGGCAGTTTCTCCAGACTGTAGACTAAGATAAACACCATTTTTCGTATTAACTAACACAATGACGTTTCAGCTTTTCAGGCCAAATAACTATTATGTTGAAATGCTTGTAATTAAATAACAACCACAAGGTAAAGGCGAAGTCAACAACCCAAGGCATATTGAGCATAACCAAAGCAATTTAAAGCCGGTCCAAGCAGCCCATTGTTCAAATTGGTTGAGTCTGATCTGTTCTGACTGCATATGTTTCCAACAAACATTCATGGAGCCAGCTTATTATTTTACTGAATTTGAAGCTTCTTACTGGATAAAAGTGGGTTTCTATGAGTCTATAAAGGAACGCTTCAGTGCACTAGTGACCTTGTGGCTTTTGAGTAACTTAATAGGAATCACATGCAAGGTAACAGGTGTTTCGTTAGAGGTTTTCTGATGCCTGGTATTATTTACCATCCCGATAAATAGTGAATCTTGTCTAACAATGCAGAAGTGCGGTCCCAAGTGTTTTGTATACAGGTAAGTGACATTTGAATCGGTAATAGATCAGATGAGCTATCTTTAACTTTAACAAGATAAGGAACCATAAGATTGGAACATAAGGATGATAATAGAATCAGTTACTAAAAAAGAGTTGAACCTTGCATGATACAGCTAATTTACTGATCATATAGCAAGGTATAAAAGTCCAATAGTTTGCTGGATGAAAGATTTAATCCAAAATTAACAGATTTTAAACTAGCCAAACATGGGCATTGGGGAAAAGATCAATGTTTCTCTATGTGTGAAGGAAACTTAAAGACATCAAACAATTCATGATGAGGTAAATCAATAATAACTTCAGGGCAACAGGGGCCAAAATCTTGCTTTTTAAGGAAACTCGTTCAAGAATCATGGACAGTTTGCACAAATAGTTAACCTAACGCTTCAGGATGCTATTTTATGAGAGGTTTCTATCAAACACTTGTTGTGGCCACAATGTGCATCCAAGACGAAACTGCTACTAGCCCCCTGATTAGTGATGTTCCAACTCTTAGGAACATCCTATGTAGATATCTTCTCTTGCTCTATCAAATGCTTCTCATGAGAAAAGGGAGAAGAAACTGTATAGCAGATCTGACAAAGAAAAGGATTGCACGCACAAGCTTTGTCTGATTGAAAACTAAAGGATGAAAAGAATCTTGGATGAGGAATGCCAAATGGGTCAGTTATCCTAATCATGGTCAGCAAGGCCAGGGTGAAGACTCTAAAGAATGTAGAAAGTATGAAAGGTTCAGAGATAATGTTGTAAGTATTACAAGAACTATGGGAAAAGATCAGCTTGTAGATTCTTTATATTGTGAGCAGAAATTTCTGAAGCTAAGAAGAGAGTTGAACGTTGGAATACAAAGAAGGAAATAATCCCAGTATTCAGGGCGGTTTCGATGGCTTTCAAATGAAACCTTTGCGCAGTCTTAATATTGTTCTGAAGCTTATCATTTGTCAAATGAGTGTACGAGTTTATTATGGATTCCATGCACATCAAATCAGTAAATAAGACCACTTTGTAGGATAGGAAACAGTTACCAAATTTGCAGAGGAATAGGATTTAATCTTGGCCATTCTTGGAGGTTCAGAGAGTATACTTGATGGAGTTCATTGATGCTACCGTTGCATCTCTATAGTTGATGGATAAACATTTGTGAAGTATGTAACATATGTCATGTTTGATCCATGGGTTCATAACTAATTCAAAATAACTCCCAATTAGATTGTTAAACGAGTAAGAATCACTCATAAGATTTGCCGTCAAGTTTTCAAATCATACGTAACATTTTAGTTAGAAATTCCATTGTCATTGATTGCCCATCAGATCTCCAGACAATATCATGTTGAATCAGCAACTCTAAGGAAGGGCTACCAGGGAGAGGGCTGCAGCTCCTACTTTTAATGGGCCGGTGGTTTCAAATTTTCATCCAAGGTTTGAATTGAATCTTCACTCTGAAAATTTGAGTGGCCATTTTTTTCGAAATAAAGTTTGTGAGGGTACTGCATAGGAGTTTTCCATACCTACAGAGGCATGTTTTGATCTATTTCTTCCAAATAGACACCCTTAATTGATACATTACTCTTCAACTAGTTCTCAGAAAAATATGTGATGACAGTTTTCCTTGCAATGTCCTGAAAACTTGGAAGGGCCAAGGTAAATTTTGTTTGGCATGACATTGTTTCAAAGAAAAAGTCTCATCAAATTATTGAGCAGTATGCACGGAATCCCCCTTTCATGTGAGCACTACCTAACCATTATAATTAACACTTTCGTTTAGTGTCAATACTCCTATACGAAACACATTAATGTACCATAACCAGAAACAAGGCAAGGCAACTTCCATATGAAAATTTGTCATCCTTACAAAGTTAAGGTCTTACAATCCCCAATGAGAAAGCAATAAAAACATTCAAGCACAAACCACAACACAAAATACAACCATCCAAGAGATCAAAGACTGGCCCTCCTTACGAAGAAAATAATTTTGCTTAAATTGTATAGCTTTAATATAAATAAAGTTATATACTATCAGACTCTTTACAATTTATATCATGGACAGTAAAAAAATTTCAATGTTTTTTATTTTTTATTATTTAAGAAATTAGCATACACAACAGCCTTCTATTTGGCAGTGAGATATGTAGAAGCATTTTAAATAAGGCGAATTCTTGAAGCTTAATGTCAATCATCAATTTATTTATTTAAAAAAACTAAATCTGAATTATAGGAGCCTCGATAACAAGGTACACTGCAAACAAAACAGCTAAGCAACTAAAATTCTTCCTTCATTTTTAAATTACTACTTTTACAACATCATTTTGCTTTTGGAACTTTCAAGCCATAAAAAAACACAAAAAGATATGACCACTAAAATACAATGCACAAAACATCCCACGATTTCCTGCTACGCCATTCATTCCCATTACCGACAATCTCAACTATCCGATAAAACATCAATTCCTTCAACTGGGTATCTCAAAAGTTCAGTAAAAATCAAAGCATGGATACTTAAGTTGACTAAGAAATGGAGCTAAATAGCCAACAGCACCTCTATATCTCATTCAGCAAACAAAACCCAAAACTTTTTTAAAAATTTAAAAGAAAACTCCGACTCAGATAATCAGAAAGCAAAATCATATTTACATAAAACATGTGCAAAGGAAAAGGCAACATACCTCAGCCATTGCAACTGTGGATAATTGGCAACTAATTCGCGCTCTGCAGTTCTCGATGGTCTGAAACAAATGACTCGACCCCCTCTATTTATAGTACTCCCGAGTTGATTACGTTCTTTGTTATTCCGAATGTTTTTCTAAGGCCTTACTTTTGTAGTAATTAAGTAGGCTATGTTCTTTGCGTCACATCACTTCTATAATAAGGAAAGAACCAAGGATTTAGGCCAACTAAATGATAATGGATTTTCTGACAGCGAAGGATGATTATATATTCAAGTTAACAATTTGAAGATAGTTAGTGTCTTCCTCCAATGGTGATTTTTTCTTTAGAGATTTTACTCTCTATGTATGGGTTTCTACATATTGGTTAGTTAGAATTGGTTTGTGAAAATTTAATAATAATAATATTTTTAGTTTGAACATTCGTTTATTTCTTAAAGAGTGATAAAAAGTATGTTATAATTTGAATTTGGTGATTTGGCAGTAGGGTGCAGATCTTCGATACAATATTTTTAAGTATAGGCATTTATTTTTGTGTTAGTGAGGGATGAGTGGGTCAATAGATGACAAATAGAGGGGCAAATAGAATGGGTCACCTTCTTGCTTATCCATTCACTAAGGATAATTTATCATATAAGCGAAGAATTTGAAGTCTGTTAGAAAAGTGAGAAAGGAACGACAATGAATGGAGGTTCATCTAGAGAAGTAGGTCAAAAATAAATCATGACCCTCCTACCTCCCTTCAAATAGTAACCCACCTCCAAACACCCACTCCATTTTATATAGTATACTAGTTCACAATTTTATAGGGGAAGAGGGGCAAGTGAGGTTGGGGGCAAGGGGAGGATGCATTAGAAAACTAATGATATGGGCATGAACTAGACTAATTGAATGAGATTTAAGTTGGAACAATGTATTTTGTGTTGTATGTTTTGTATAGCTAGCAAACTAAATAAATGGGCATGAACTAGATGCTACTAGAGATTGGTGGATGGATGTCATTTTATGAAAGTGTAACTCTTCCTTCCAAAATTAGGCAGTTGTTAAATAAAGTGTAGAAATTTTTACCAATTTTCTTTTCATATTATGTGCACTTAAAAGTTGTAAAAAATATTTTTATTTTGAAAAGGTAGGAAATTTGTAAAAATTTAAGTGCAAACACAACTTATCACTTTTGTACTTAAGTTTTGTTACAATAAGCATCTTGATTCATTTCAAAAATCTTTACATAAGATTTCTTTCTACTTTTAATTTAAAGAATTCTATCCAATTCTTATTTCATATTTAGTTAGAGATTTTGTAAATCTTGTTGACAAAGAAAATTAAACATTTCAATGATTTTAGCAACTTGTTCAAATATGACTATTTATTAAAGTTCAAATTAAATATTTCAATAAGTATACTACATGAAGTACATATAGATTGAATTTTTAAATGCGAGAAGATCAAATTCATTTTGAGCAATTATGAGGCTTTGAACTCATAAAGACTTGTATTTGAATAGTTTAAATAGCAACACCACAACTTAAGACGTATACCTTACCAAATAAAGGTATTTACATTATGTCATAAGTTTGAACCCCTTTCATTAAATTAGAATACATGTACATTATTTTATGAGAGATAACCATAAAACAAGGATAGTTGATTAATAGTTTCTTTATGTTTTAAATTTTAAGTAATTGAAGTTACTATTCTAGATATTTTCTTTAAATCTTGAAAATTTAAGAGTTAGATCTTTTTGTTTTTCCTTTATAAAATAATATTTTATTTTTTTTAAGCATTTATACTCTTTTTTTTGTTGATATGTAAGCATTTTGTAATGCCATTTAACCATTTATGGAAGGTGATTGTGAGAAAAGATATTCTCATCTTTATATATGGTTCTTAAAATTGATTGATAATATTTAATTTAAAAATCTACTAAATATGAATACAATAAGTGATAGTACAATGTAGTGCAATAGTCAATTGAAAAGTAAAAGAGAATAAGAGTACACACAATCTTTAGATTTGAAGTACAAGAGTTATAACACCATAATTTATGAGGTGGATTGTTTGTGTCCACCAATTTTAATATATAGATATGATAATAAATAAAGTCTTGAATAATTATAGTATCAGTTATCTTGAAATTAATAAAGTTAAAAGAATATAAGAGATTCCCAAAAGTTGAAGTACAAGAATTACACCATGATAAATTAAATCGTGATTTATTAATATGATCTAATAATTTCAATATTTAAGTATACATGAGTACAATATTATTCTCCACTAATTCTAATATTTGAAAATGCAAATATATAAATTTTCTTAGAAACAAAGTTCCACTATTCCAATATTCACATAATGTCAATATAAAAATTAATGTTTTAATATTCATTTTCTCTTTACTAATAAAACTCTTTCATGTGGCACCTACTAAATTAAGACTTATATCCAAAATTATTTTTTATTTTTTAAATAAATAATGTTATTGTTGAGTGTTCATGTTGGGATGACACCCCCCATAATTCATAGCTCCAATCAACTATATTATGCATCTAAACATATAAAATATCTTTAATATTTATCCATTAATTCTTCTCTAAATTTTAGTATTTTACTATTTTAACGGCTCCCACTTAATTATATTTCAATACTAATATCATAAATTAAATATTATTTTTTTATTTAAGTTTTAAAATAAACACACTAATATTTTAATCAATCAAATACAATTTCAAATAAAATTCAATAACAAATTATCAATCAATCATATTAACCAAATTATGCACCCTCATTTTTATTATATAACATATTACTCTTCTTAAAAATATTTTGAAAAACAATATCTATCTGAAATGATTTTTTTTTATAAAAACAATTATTAATTAAAATTGAAATATATAGCATATTGCACTTTAATAATTCTTTATATAAAAAATACATCCAGAATGACAGACAGCCACTGACATATTCTAACATGGATTATTCCACCTATCTGTGGAAAATCGAAGTTCTAATTCGCTTTTTGCGTAATATCGTGAACGATTTTTTGGTAGTACAACCTCACCCAAAACATTGTACTAACGCTTGGGTGTACTGCAGAATACAACGATCAGTACATGCATGCGATAATCATTAATTATTTGCAGTGAAATGAGGAAACCCCAATTTTTACTTACTTCCAAAAGCAGTGAAACCTTCGTAAGTACGCAACTATGTCGGTCGTGATCAACAGACCACACTGCGGCCTCCATAGAACGAAAACTTACAGGTCTGTATCTTTTAATAACATAACAGCATTGATGTTTCAGAGCAAATTTTACAAGTTACAGTAATGCTTCACATTAGTTTTAAGCTATTCATTAATGTTATCCATAGTCATGTAAAGCAAATCTTAGCAATCTTGTATTAGCTCTGTTAAACTGATTGTAAAACACACAAACAGTTCGAGAAGTGGATTTGATTGTGTTATTGTTTTTTTTCCAACATTTCCGGACACACTACATGATCCATCATCAGGGTGAAAGAAAGCTGAAGGAGAAGAGAAAATGTAGTGTGATCAGAAATGTTGAAAAAAAAATGACTACACAATCAAATTCAGAAATTACATTCAAACAGCGAAAGAGATTATGGAAAGTACTTGATATCATTAAGTTATATAATATTATATGATATTAAGAATTCTTATGGGCGCTTTTTCAAGGATTTGGAATTCATATTGAAGTTTGGTTTGAATCATCTAAATGCCGGTGTAATGCAGAGTTAGTCAGTGAACAATTCTTCAGTACTACACACCGAGCTTTCCTGTAACTTAGCATGAACGACAGACCCATTTTTTTATCAGTGTTCTGCTAGCTTTCCTTAACGGCATATCAGCTGCCAAAATGGTAAGCTTATCTAAGTGGTATGCTTGTAATTTTATCACAGTTCAAATAAGGTCGATCTAAAGTTTGCAAAGCAGTAAATCTTATCTAATTGGTATGTTCTATTTTGATTTTAATTGAAATAAGGTCAATTTAAAATGAAAAAGTAGTAAATCTTATCTAACTGGTATGCTGATCTGAAGTTGTTAAGAAGTAAATCTGGTACGTTGTAATTTTAACCTTAGTTGAATTAAGGTAGATCTAAAGTTGCAAAATCCTGGTATTTATATCTATCATATTTCAAATCTTGAGGAAAAGAATTGCATTTTTCAAAGCTGCCAACCTTCCAGAATGGGATAATTACCAAATTGTACACTCTTAAATCCCACCAAATCTGGAGGTACCAGACGCAATGTCTTTATTGCAATCGTCCACGTATACCTCCTTTGCATGTGAGGGGTTCCTTTGGCTGTTTCTCGGGGTTATAACAGTTCAACAAATCAAAATAAAATGAGGATATTATATCTCTACGTAACAATTATAACCACAGTCTAAATTTGATGGCTGTTTGTATGGCTGTATCCAGTTATTTTAGCTTTAAAATTCAATTATTAGGAAGAATGTATCATAATTATATATATATATATATATATATAGGAAGAATGTATCATAATTATATATATATATATTAAGTTTTTTTATTTGAGGGATAATTTTAAAGAATTAATCATTATGAAAAATTAGTTCGATAGACAAGTTCAACCATCAAATTTAGGTCTTTTTATAGAACTTTTCTTAATTGGTAGAGGTACAAAAGTCCAATGCAGTTTTAGTGGTTTAAATTTTTTACAAGTTTGCATTTCCATAGTTCCTAGTTTTAAGAATTTGCAAGAAGATTCTAAAAAATCACAACATATTAAAAGGGGTGCTTTTCAAGGTATTTGAAATTTTGACACTTGATTACTAGTTTTGGTAAAGTGCATGTTTACCCCTAAAGTCCTAACAATGTGTTTATAGTGGTATTTCATTTTGCTTCTACAAAAAAGAACCATATCAATTGGTGGGTGTGTGGAGAATGAAAGTTTATAGTTTTCACCTCATAAAGTGCAATTCATAGTTTGCAATTTCATACAAACACAAGTAGGCTCCAAAAGTTTGACTAAACATTAAAATTATATGAAACTTTAAATTGAAGGAGTCATTAAATTTCCTAGTAAGGGGGAGTATAAAGTCATAATGTAAAGTTACATTTATAAAACAAGTCATTAAATTTCCTCTATTAAATCATGTTCATCATAAGGAGTGGATTAATGTGTCTTTTTATCTATTTTCTTCCCTAACATATTGTGTTGCAAAAGGAGCCTCTCCACCCCTACATCAAGGTCTAATCTATGCCCTTTATAAATTTGCACATGATGCTACCCCCAATCAAACCCTACCTCAATTGTTTCCCTCATGGATATCAAGCTCCTTGAAAATAACCTATTGCCTTCCCCTAAAGCCCCCCCTCTGAGCTCAAAGTCAAAATCCAAAAAAGGACCGTTCCCCCTTTTGTCACATCCCCAAATCCCTCTTACATGTTGCTCATAGAGGCTATTACCCCTCAGAAAATATTGCCCCTCCTTCTCTCAAGAATGCTAAAAAGAAGAAGATGGAGCCCTCAGGCTCTATAACCATTGAAATTGGGGATGACCCAAAGCCTTGCCAGAAGGGCCTGAACAGTAGCGGATTTGGTGAAAGGCAATCTGCCAGACTAGCTAGTGTAAACCAAAAGAATAAGGGAAGAGATTTTAAAGAGAAAAAGTTAGTACTTGGCGATAAGGATCTAGTCGACTCAGACGAATATTTCCTCCCTAAATTTGAGGATGATAGTCAAGATAACACTGAATTGGAGAAAGAAAAGGAAATCAACGTTGAGAAGGAGAAGGATAATAGTGTTGAATAGGAAATTTCTATTGAAAAGAATGAAGAGGATTCTAAAGTTCTTGAGTGGGAGTAGGAATTTGGTAAGGAAAACCTTCATGAGGAGTTAGAGGAAATGGAAAAGAGAAGGAATCCACAATGACCTAAAGAAAAAATTGGAAGATAAATCAAAGGAAAGGCCTAGTTGCTCCCTAAATGATATGCTCAAAGGAGATGGTGGTAACATAAAGAACATGATTACTTCCCTCAAGGAAGTTGTTAGCAATATTACCACTATTGTGGATGGGATTATGCAACATGCCATTTTTGGTACTGTGTTTGGTAAGTCCAAGACAAGGAAAATTAAGAGGAAAACTGGGAAAGACCAAGAGGAGATGACTCAAAGGACTACGATTACTAACAGTGTTAATGAGGACTTGAAGATGACTATTGACTTGTTGAAGATAAACTGGGATCTCATCATCTCATCTAAAAAGTAATTGTTTATGTTTCATTGTCTTTGTTGTTTTGGCTTCTTTTAGGCCTACATGCATCTCCTTCTGCTACTTTTTTAGTATGTTTGTTTGAGGTCTACATGCCTCCTTTTGATGGTTTTTGGTTTATAGGCCTGGTTGGCCTTTATTTCTCTGTTTGTTTCGCTTTAACTCTTGGGTTCAGGGGCCCTTCCCCTACTTTTAATATCAAAAACGTTATTGATAGGGATTTAAAATTCTAGTGCAATATTGTAAGCTCTCACCAAGATACTTTTTTAATCCATTCAAATATTTGTAAATTTTACATTAGTTATGAAAATTACTAAAATGGTATAAATAGTGGAGTTGTTATTTATAGTTGTAAGTCAATTTTATATAATACATACATGAGGTGGAATTTATATTTGCATTTGCAAGATAGAGGTCCATGTAAATTTTTTGGGAAAATTTTATGTTTACAAATGTAAGTCAAAAGTTTGATGAAATATTGAAGAGAAAGAAAGTGAACTTTATTTGTAACTTTGCAATGACACATTTACAAGACAGTCATAAAATCCTACAATGATAATAGAAGTTAGGGATTTTACATGTATTCCAAATTGAAAATATAAACTATAGTTTCATTTTACATGTGTAAGTTAAAATTTTGATGAAATATTACAAGGAAGAAAAAAGTGTGTGTAGACATGTAACTAAATTGTAAAGTGCGCACAAGGTTTGAAATCTCACATGCATACATTGAACAGAATAAAAAGATTTAAGTAAATTAAAGTGATAACTACTGGAATATACAATCTTTATCAACATCCTACTAGCTTGTGTCAAGATGAAATTTAAAAAAATTCAAGTAAATTAAATTGATAACTACTAGAATATACAAACTTTATCCACATCCTACTAGCTTGTGTCAAGATGAAATCTCAAGAGCAAGGTATAAATATTTATTGGACCATAAAGGATACATATATTTTATCAAATGTTATACTTGCAAACGCCTTAACCACCATGCCACCATATATGTAAAATGTGGAAGCATATACATGGCACATGAACCATTTATTGATAAGTAATGTAGTAACAATTATTGCTAGCATAAAAGCTTCGTAACATGTGTAAATAATTGTTAAACATAGATATTTACACAAAATAACTATTAAAAATTCCTTCAAAACTTTTAGCAAATGTTGTTAGTGGGTGAAAACTCAAGATTTGAATTTTTCACATCACCCTAATAGTCTATTCCCAAACAAGAGCTTTAAAAAATGTCATGGACATCCATCAAAGCATGTTGTAGAATGAATTTTATTAGATGTCAAAGTTGAAAATGAATCAAAGTTATTCATGTATGTAAAATGTGAAAGCATAAAATATGCACATGAGTTCTTTGACACATTATTTCAAAAAATTCAACTCATGAATTTCATTCAAATTGTTTGACAAAAACCATTAAAAATGTCTACCTACAAATTATGTAAGAAATGCTTTCTAAAATTTCTCAAAGAACTAGAATCATGAGGAAGGCCAATATTTTTTAATCAAATGACTTACTAAAAACATAAAATACAATGAGTGATGAATATATGTAAAAAATATTTTTTGATAATGTTTTAAAATGTGATTTCTAGGGTATAAACGTCCATCAAAATATAGCTCGAATTGAGGAATCAATATGATATTTATGACTACCTTTTTTCACATGTGTAAAACAAGTAAAAGCATTGAAAAAATATAGTAGAAATGAGGTATGTAGACTATTTGATAGTGTACCCCAAGGAAATTAAGTCTTTATTAATTGTAATATTTAGAAAGCAATTACAGTGTGAGAAAGAATGGTTTTATTAATGATAATTTTAAAAAAATCAAAGAAATGAATCAAATGAATGTGATCATGGAATGAGGGTATATAAGCTATGAAAATAGGATACAAGATTCTATACAATGGATGGTAGGGAAGTACTAATTCACATGTCAATTTACATCTTATGGCTTTTGAGAAATGATAGGGTATAAATTTCAAATATACAAGTAGACTAATGGAAACTTCATTTCCAAAAGATGAATAATATGGTAATGTCTCTTCTATTTCTTATAGCCTAACACTAGTCAATCATCGTCATTTAATTAGATGCACTACACATAAAAATGGTCAACATGAAAAATTTAGAATATTTGTTCTAAAGTGTTCAATTGCATGACATGTTTGATACACCCTTAACGGGAATTAGTTATATTTTGATATGTGTCACTAACTTATGCCTAGCATAATCCTTAATTAAGTTATTTAGGAGTTGAGAGAAGTATAATTATATTGTGTGAGGTTATAATTACTAGAGTTGGGGTGTATATTATCCAGTGTTGTCTATATATAGGAGCTATTGAGTAGTAGTTGATCATTATATTTTTAATTATGTTATTATTAAAAAAAATTGGAGGTATTACCCTTGGAGTGAGCTATTATTATCAAATATTTATAGGATATCTTCTATTACATCTTTCTTTTGTGCAAGTAATTCCATTAAACTATTATAAATACATGATCTTACAATTGTATGATGGTTCAAGATGAAAGGGATGTTGAGATGAAGGGAAATTAAATTTATATTGAATAATTATAAAAAAATAAATTATTAAAGTAGATCAAAAGATACTATCATTAATATGGCTAGATTTTAATAAAGTATTTTGAAATAGTTTATTGTATTTTAAAGCCCTTTTATAAAATATTTTTATAACAAATATAATTATAGTTAATTTATCACACCATATTATATCATGCCATTTCTTTCAAAGTAAATATGTATTATGACATACTAAGTCACTTCATTAAAAAAAGACTTTATAATTTTAAAATGTATTTCAAAATCACAATTATTGGAGTTTATTTATTCATTTTAAAAGGACTATAATGTATTGTTTAAATAAAATCTTACCATTTATACACAACATTGTACAATGAAAGGGGACAATACTTTGTATTATATTTTTGAGAAAAAATAATATTATTTGTCAAACTTTATACCTTATCTATTCTTTATTGATTGCATTTTTTTCTTAATTTTGATGTAGAATTGTTTATCCTCTTTTCTTAGCCCTTTTATGTAAATTCAATTGGTTAAATATTTTTTTATTTAATAATTGTATAGGTAATTAAATTTATCTTCTTTTTCTTTTTTTATTAAAAAAATTGTCTTTTTCATAAATTCTCAAGTAACCCAAATAGTTCTTTATATTTATTCCATTTAGAATTTTCTCTTTCATTTTTCTTCTTTTTCCCCTTTTTCCCATTTTATACTTTTGGGTTAAAAATATACAAAACCCTATAGAACACCCCATCAAATGAGAGAAATACACCTCTCAAATATAAAGGAAAAGTTCCCATCACATAATGATTTCTCTCATTGTTGCAAGTTCACATTGTTGCTCATGAGATGAGACAAGTGAATAATCATAAAAAATGCAATGGCCGATTTACTTTCTAATAAGTTAAAAACATCATTTTGTCTATTAAAGACTACTAGATTTTCATAAAATTTCCAATTTCTCTAAGGGAACCATCATGAATTTTTTTTTTAAATCCCATGAATGGTGCATTAGATTGTAAACTTCCTAGACATTCATCAACATTTTTGACATTTTTATTCAAAAATAATCTCAAAGACATCTACAAATTAGGTAAATACCCACATTTTATCATATTGTAAGGATTATTTTCATGTAAATAAATTTTGCATAAAATAATAACTTTATTATTTCCTCATAATTATAAAGTCAAGAAAAAACTTAGCATACTATGGCTTGAGTTGTCTCTTGTTTCAAGATCGTGTAGAAATGTTCCTTATTGAGTATGTGTTCATTTTTTAGATTTTTAGGTAAGAGAAATTTGGAGATGTTTATGATTCCCTACTTGAATTAGATGTATTTTGGAGTAATCAAGGACATACTACTAGGTAGAGTATACTCAATTTTGACATGGAAACAATGTCATGGGACAGGCTTTACATATCTATGAAATATAAATATGGAGACTCTACTTCATGATTCCCAACATTCCTTTCCAAATTATTTCACCATATTTTGAAATCTTAAACTTTTTGAGTTTTTGTAGGGTGACAATTTCAATAATTAAAATAATTTATCTCTTTTTCCCTTTATCCTATATTTTCCCATGCATTCGAATAATCATGATCTACATAAAAGTATTCAAGATATGTAAGATGAGAGTCCCCATAATACATGGATTACATATATAAACTTATGACCACAAATGTATATTTTTTTGGGGGAAATAAACTTAGAAATGGACAAGATTTGTGTAATATGATATCCTTATTGATCTATATTTGAGGATTTATGATATTATTGATATATACGGTAATTATATTAATTGATGTAGAGAAAAATTTGAGTCAGACTAATAATTAATTCAAATAACCTAAGATCTATGACAATTATTTTCCCTTTACCATTAGAACTTTTTTATTTTTTATATTGATCAAAATAGGGTTTTGAAAGGGATCGTACCCTTAGCTATGGGATTGTCAAAAAACACCAAAATAGTATTTTGAGTCTTTGAAGGATGATGTATCATGAAACATTGTTCAAAGAAGGAAGAGAGACCTCTTCCTAAACATTATTTTGTTTCCCACACCTAGGTCAAGGATATTGTTAAAAAAATTAGGAAAAGGTTTGGGGTTGCATAGATGGATTTCTAGGTCTATTTTGTTTGGTATTATAATTGTAACATAATTTTATAGGGTTTATGGAGCCTTCAAAACCATATTTATGTAACCAGTATCTTGGCTACATTGGTGTATTAGTTGTAGTTCCTTCCAAAACCTTTTTTTTTGGTTTTGTTGTGAGTCAACTATGTTTTTGCTAATATTTATCTTATTGTTTTGGGTTTCTAGGGCCCCATCCAAACATATTATTTTACACCTTTAACCAAAAAGAGAAATTAGAATAAGAAAAATTAGAAATTATTTATTATCAACTAGCTTTTGAAGACCACTAGTAGCCTTGCACTGCTTGGTCAATAAATTGACTTAGTTTGAGGTAACCTCCATGGGATCATTATTCAAAGTAATCATTTCTTCATATTCTTTACCTATGATCTTGAAAGTTTACATCCAATGGACTTAGATTTATCTAGTTGTTGAAAATGAAATATTGTTGTAGATGTATTAAATGAATATGAAATAACAAGAAACAAAAAAATAAAATAAAATTGATAGAGAATTTAGCCTAGAAACCCTATTACGAGAAAACCCAACTTGAAGTGGAAAACACTTATATTTTTATCTTCCTTTAATAAAAAATAGTTACAAAGACCTATTGATAGAGAATATACAATAATAATTATATTGTTAGAATCAATTCTATTTGCACCAAAATAATAATTCCCCTAAAACCAACTAAACATGATTACTCTCTTCTTCACACTAATGTGCTTATAATTGGTCCTATGACTTATTACTAGAAATATTTGGAGTGTTTATTCATGCACTTAAGGAATCCAAAATAAAATGAAGAATTTCAAATCATTAATTATATACTCCCACTCTGCATCTATGTTTGAAACAATCATATCATGTGTAAAACCATGATGATAAATGTGTAAGTGCTCTCTGTTGAAAAAGTTATCTCTATTTAATACTATAGATTCTAATTAAATTCATTTCCCAACTAGTAAATTATATTATTTTAAAGATCCTCATGTAGACCATGTATCATTGAGAAGAAAGTATGTATTATTATATTCATTATTCATTGCACCTAGTATGGCATTATGAAACCACATAAAGATTCTAGTGTAATAAATTCATTGAATAATATACAAATATGGGGTTAAAACTAAACATTCACATTCCTCTAAAATGTGATTGCATTCTAGAGAGCATAATGCACTTGCATTAAGTCTCAAGCATATTTTTGGTAATGAAAATATGTTATAAATACATATGTGTTCTAGTTTAAACCAATGAAAACCTATCCTTAGGTTTGGATCAAGCTTGAATTTACAAATCCTAAGGGTTGGACATATGATTTGGGTGTCCTAATACATGTTTTACAAAAATATACAAATCTCAAGCATGTACTCCATCAAATTGATATATTTTAACAAAATATTTTGAAAAACCATCACAATTCCAAGCTTTGTCTTAGCTTTATAATCATACATTTTTCCTAAATTCTAAATATATTAATTTTTTTATTTTTAATTCCTTTACTAGTTTCAATTGTTTTTTAGAAACATGTTTTTTTTTTTATAATTTTGACCTTCTCCTATGAATTTAACAAATGTTTTTTCATTTACATTTCATTTTATATACATTAAAAAATAGCTTTTGATTTTTAATGATTTCTCAAAATTAGGAGGAAAGCATGCCTAGTTTTATGATTTTCAAGTTGAATAGAAAAAAATATATTCATTAAAAATAGAAGGAAAAAATATATTCATTAAAAATATATTAATTGCTACATGATCTTAGCTAACTTTCTACCAAAGAGATTTATTAAATATGTATAATGGAACTCAAAAAAATAATGGGAAGCACACTATACACTAAGTTATATTATTTGTGTAAAAAATAAGATCACTTTGTGTGCTCTCAATGGTTGACCCTCTTAAGCTCCACCATTAAAAATGGTTTAGAAACAAGATTCTAAGAACTAGTATTTGTGTTCTTATCATCTCTTCAAATTTTGAGCATAAAAATATTATAATTTTTTTGTTTTAAATTAGCTACTTTTGATCTCTTTTTGACCTCTCATTTCCATGCATTTTTTATATCCATATAATTATTTTTCATAATATAATTTTAAATTTTAACAAATGGATTGATCTACATTGGTTATCATTGACATATATACTTTTTAATCTCAAGTCTTGCTTGATGCATTGCACAAAAGGTAGATACTAAAAAATGGATTAGAACTATTAAAAAAAGAAATAATCATTTTGACTCACAATCCAGCAAATTTATTCATCATATCCATACTTAGAAAGAGGTTATTTGTATCGAATGGAGATATAATTGATATATGTGTTTATGGGTAGAATTATACCTAGAATTATATATTTGAAATAATTTTATAGGAATAGTTTGTTGAGTTAACCATGCAATAGAGACAAGAAATTGACACAACTATTTAACATGGTTCACCATTAAATGGCTACATCCACTAAGAAAAGTGGTCACTCTTGTTTATTAATTAACAACAAAACTTCATTACATTGTTTTGCCAACATCCCAAAAGGAAAATCAAATTGAATTATCTACAACTCTTCAAGCAAGTGAAGAGTCATTGGAAAAGGAAAACAAAAGGGTAGTGATGGTTGGACTTCACTTCCAACAATATCCCACTTGAAGTCCAAACCATACTGTTGTCCCCATTTTCCTTTAAGCTCAATGTCACTTGATTACAATACCAAAATTCAAGATTCTCTTTTGGCACAAATTTTGTGAAAATATCTACAAGGTTACAATTGGTATGAATCTTCTCCAACTTGAGTTTTCCATCTTCAGTGACACTTCAAATGAAATGATATTGAATTTCAATATGCTTAGTGCGATAAAAAAAAGCTCAATTCTTTGCCAAATGAATAACACTATTACTATCACTAAAAAAAGTAAAATCTTGTTGTTTTGAACCCAACTCTCCCAATAATTGTTACAACCATAACATTTCATTAGATCCTTCAATCAATACAATGTATTATGCTTCGTTAGTGGAGAGAGAAACTAATTGTTGTAATCTAGAAACCCAACTGATCGCTTCCCCTGCAAAATTAAACACATATCTGGTGGTAGAACACCTTTTGTCCAAGTCACCAGCCATGTCAATGTAGAAGTTGATAATCCAACCTCGTAGATCCCAATGAACACCTAAAAGAAAATAACTGGTCACGAAAGGAGATCAAGAGACACAATAATGGTGCTCTGCAAACATGAAGCAAAAATGCATTACCCGAGAAGTGAATAATTACAAAGAGATCAATCCTTAAGAAAGGAGATTGAAACCCTAAAGGTGAGAACACTAGGAAGAGGATTAAATTAGTTTGTTACAAGTGTCAAGAGCATAATGAATGAGACGACATGACTAATTTAATAATGCAAAATAAAGATTCCTAAGTTTAGCTTAAGTGAAATAAAGTAACTTAGGTGACTTAATTAATTAATCAAGTAAACAACCTATTACTCTAACACCCCCCCTTAAGATGAACTTAGGGAGAAGCTAAGAAACTCAAGACAAAAAATGCATGAAAGCAATGATGGGTCCCGACAACTAGGCCAGATGAGGTACCCATGTACAAATGTAAAAGATCTCTCACAATAGGAGAAAAGGAGAAAACCTCATGGGAAAAACTCCTCTCCAAAAGAGAGAAATACAAGTGAAGAACTAAGAAACCTCCAAACAAGAGTGAAGGACAAAGAAGCCTCCAATCAAGAAGAAATTATCCCAAAAGATAGGAACAAAGGATGAACATGAAAAAAACCACTGAAGCATGAAGAAGCTACAAACACTGTCATAGAATGACTGTTGAAATGCTGAAAGAAAAACCCTCTCTGAAACAAATGATGATTAGGATCAAGAAGACAAGAATCTACATGAGTGCCCTCAATGACACTACTTGAATCCGATGGAAAACCAAGGAAAAATATTTGGAACTCGAAGATACAGATGGCATAAGTACCAATAGTTTGAAGAACTGATCAAGTGAAAATGGAAGGTCACCTCCAGAAATAGGAATGCAAGAGTTTCCATATGGTAAGTGCTCCATCTCACTGAAATACATGGGTAACCAACTATTGCATCCACCTATACTTACATAGGAACAAATATTGTATACATAGCTCACTCCAACGCGAAACCAAGGAAGCATTAGCACCAGTAGTAGAAACCCCCCCATAATGCTGACAAGGGAGAGGTATGACAGGTACATTGAAACTAAATGCTTGAATTTAGTGCATGATAAAGAATCAAGAACACATGAATGTGCAGACATGAAAGTACAAGCAGATATAAAGGATGAGAAAACAAAAGTCACATACGCATGAGAAAGGTATGAAGGAAAAACAAAAGAAAACATCAACCCCCATGGCACTTTATATCATAGTGCAAGTACAACAAGGTACAAATTGATGTGCAAGAATCCTAATACTACACATACAAAGTTGAGGCACTTTATTTCAGTGTGTTTACAGATGATAAATGCATGCAATGTGAACCCATAAGGTCCAAAAATTACTATAGCTGAGAAGAAAGATTTCTGAAAAAAACCAAAAATCAAATCTGGAAACCACCTACAACACTGCAAAGATCTCACAACAAGCTTTCTGATGATATCTCATTTTCCCATTTTCGACATCATATGCAAAAGTTATGTTGAAAACACTGAAGGAAACTCTAGAAAAAAAGATCTGACTTTGACTAGAAATAATAGAGACCTAAGAAAGAAACTCCAAAAAATACCTGCACCACTAGAAATTACACTGATTCCTCTTTCTAACAATATGTCATTTGCCCGATTTCGACACTATGGGTAAAAGTTATGGCCTATGGAAGAAAACAACTCTCAAAGGGAAAAAAAAGTTTGTTGCATTAAATTTGATGTCCAAACGGTCGTCGCATTAGAAATACGAGGTTAAAATTGATGGCCAAATGGTTGTCACCGTATTTATGCAATTTGGCTTATTTTTAAAAAAAAAAAATTCTTTAAAAAAAATAATAAAAAAATTTATAGTATAATTTTTTTTTTAAATTAATAATTCAAAAAAAAATTGGTCGGCCACTTAGGCCACCGCCACTGGGTGGAGCCCGAGGGGCCATCATCCTGCTAGTGGTAGGTGGCAGTACCCTTGTACCTGCCACAAAGGGGTGGGACCCAAGGGTCATTGCTCTGCCATTGGCAGGTGACGGTACCTTATGGTACCATCCCAAAAAAAAAAATTAAAAACAAAATTTTTTTAAATGCAAAAAAAAACTTGTGGCCCATTTTTTAAAAGGCCTAAATTTTTTTTGATTTGATATTTTTTTGAAAAAAAGTATTTTTGCAAGTAATGAATTTTTTTTTAAATTTTACCTCGGAATGCATGCTAGGGAGGCCGTACAACCTCTCAAGCAATTTTTTTTTGCCTTAGATTCCAACTGCTTAGATTTTGATGATTTCACAGTCGATCCTAGGGTTCTTGGCCACTATGGATGCAATGGTGAGGTCCATTTGGGCTCAAAATGCCCTGAAAAATTAGGCACCTCCTGGATCTGGCAAAAAGAGGCCCTTTCTTCAAACCCTCACAGATCTAACAAACAAAAGCCAATTTTGACAAAACAAAGGTCAATATTGACTATTCTGGCAACTTTGGATTCAATGGAGAGGTCTGATTTGACCCTGGATGCACTATAAAACTACTTCAAGGAAAGATCGAGCACAAAAAAGGAACAAGAAGCTTGTAGATCTTGAGCTCTGATACAATGTAGAAGTTGATAATCCAACCTTACAGATCCCAATGAACACCTACAAGCAAATAACCTATCACCAAAGGAGATAAAGACACACAAGAATGGTCCTCTGTAAACATGAAGCAAAAATGCATTACCCAAGAAGTGAATAATTACAAAGAGATCAATCCTTAAGAAAGGAGATTGAAACCCTAAAGGTGAGAACCCTAGGAAGAGGATTAAATTACCATGTGACAAGTGTCAAGATCATAATGAACAAGATGACATGACTAATTTAAGAATGCAAAATAAAGATTCTTAAGTTTAGCTTAAGTGAAATAAAGTAAAGGTGACTTAATTAATTAATCAATATGATTAAATTAATCAAGTAAACAACCTATTACTCTAATAGTCAAAATCAACATATCCTTGCAAGCGAGCATCTTTAGTTTTGAACCTCAAAACATAATATGAAGTTTCTTTAAGATTTCTCATAATCCACTAAACTTTTTGCTAATTAGTCTTACCTAGATTACTCATGTACCTGCTAACTAGTCCCACTGCATGAGAAATGTCTAAACGTGTACAAACCATCGCATACATAAGGCTACCAATTGTAGAGGAATAAGGCATGTGTTTCCTATAGTCTTTTTCTTCTTATGTCTTGGGACACATTTTGATGACTATCAAAAGTGATCAGCAAGGGGTGTTCTTATAGCCTTAGCACCTCTAATATTAAATCTATCCAAGGCCTTATCAATATAATTCTATTGTGACAATTTGATCTCTTTTTTCTACCTATCCCTTATTATTGTCATGCCAAATATTTTCTTTGTAGATACTAAATCCTCCATATAAAACTTGTTTGCCAATTTTTGTTTCAAATTTATAACACTCATACTAGTGTCGGTCACCAACATGTCATCAACATATAGCAATAGAAATACAAACTCACCATTGTCTAAAAATTCGTACTAAACACATGAATCAAACTCACACCTAGTGAAGTTTTGTCTAGCCATAAAGGAACCGAACTTGAGGTACCATTTTCACAAGGCTTGCTTCAACCTATACAAACTTCTCTTCAATCTACAAACTAAATTTTTATACCCTTCCTTTTCAAAACCTTCAGGTTGTTTCATATATAGTTCTTCATTTATATGTCCATGAACAAACATATTTTTGAGATCAAGTTGCTCCAACTCAAGATCATTGACAACTGCTAAACCCAAAACTACTCAGATAGTAGTCATTTTTATAATAGGTGAAAATATTTCATTGAAATCAATGCCCTTTTATTGTTTGTATCCTTTAACCACTAATTTGGCCCTATACTATTTCTTGCTTCTATCCTCTTCTTTCAACTTGTAAACCCATCTATTTTTTAATGCTTTTTGATTCGGTGGAAGAGGTACCACATCCCAAGTATTATTTTCATTAATGATGACATAAATTCATATCTTATGGTATTCATGGACATAAGTTTTTATCAAAAACATTACACACCTCTTTGAAATTCAATAGTTCAACTTGATCAAAAATGAGTAATTTATGGATAAAATCATCAAATTTGGATGGAGGTCTATGTTATCTGGTTGATCTCCTCAACTACAGAAAATACTCATTTAAAATCACATCACCACTTTAAAAAGCATTGGAACCTCTACTAAATTATCCACATTCCCTATTTATAACCTCTATAGCATTTCTTATTTCTTCTACATGCATATATTAATTAAATTTTTTGCCTCATTGAAGGATGGAACAGTCTCTTGGGAGGTTTGTGTGACCTTTCTCAAGGCTAGCACAACCTTTCCAAAGGCTTGTGCAACCTTATGGGAGGCTTATGTAGCCTCTCCAGGGGCTAGTGCAACCTCTCCAAAGTCTTGCACATCATTATGGCAGGCTAGCATAGCCTTATGGGAGGATTTCCCAAACTCAAAATTTATTTCCTTGATTTTGACTTTGTATAGGTCATTCAATAGGAAAAGACAAAGAATTTTTTTTTCCAACATTAGACTATGCTGATAAATTTGCATTCTCCTACAATGCTTCTTCAGGAAGATAAGGTAAATTGGATTCCATGAATTGATTAAAAGAATCACTCCCATTAGAAATATCATTTATAGGAATAAATTCTTTAACAAGGTTCCTTTATTCTAGCAGACCTAGAATTAACTTCACATTAAAAAT
Source organism: Sequoia sempervirens (assembly GCA_007258455.2). NCBI lineage: Eukaryota > Viridiplantae > Streptophyta > Pinopsida > Cupressales > Cupressaceae > Sequoia > Sequoia sempervirens. The sequence continues at coordinate 233,324,242 of VDFB02270651.1, read as the reverse complement.
AACATCTCTACTACAAATTACTTTCTTGGTCACCGAATCCCACAAACGATAACCATATGATTCCTCTTTGTATCTAATGAAAAAAAACTTTTAGACTTTGCTTCTAGCTTGGTTCATTTCTCCGATGGAATGAGGGCGAAAGCCTCACACCCAAACACCCACAAGTTCTCATAGGAAAATTTCTTCCCAAGCCAATTCACCTCTAGAATTTGAAAAGATAAGCGAGAAGATGGTCATTAATCAAATAAACCACTTTATTAACAGCCTCTACCAAATTTTTTTACCTAATTTAGAATTTGAGAGCATGCTACAAGCTCTCTCCAAAATTGTCCTATTTAACCTCTCAACTACACCATTTTCTTGAAGGGTGTAACTTGGATAATTTTAATCCTTTTAATACCATTTTTTGCACAAAAATTGTCAAACTCCAAAGAACATAATTCTCCTCCATTACTAGTTTTTAAACATTTAATCTTGTAACCAATTGTATTTTCAACTAATGCTTTAAACTTTTTAAACATGCTAAAAACTTCAGATTTCTTCTTAAGCATGTAAATCCAAACCTTTCAAGAATAATCATCTAAGAAGGACACAAAATAATTTTAACCACCAATAGAAGTTACCTCCATTGGGCCAAAGACATCCAAATATGCAAGCTCCAATGGTGTTGTTTTTATATTCTATTCTTTGGTGCAAAAACTAATTCTCTTTTGTTATCCAAAGATGAAATGTTCAAAAAAGTATAAATCAATTGATTTCAATCCTAGAGGTTGATCCCTTTTGAGTAATATTTTGAGGCCCTTCCTACTCATATGACTGAGCCTCTTATGCCAAAGTTCCATCGCACTGTCCACTACCGCCATTGTAGCTCCCACTTCAGTGTGACTCTCTATCACATATAAATTTCTTGATTTACAACCTCTCACAATCATCAAGGCTCATTTGGTCACCTTTCAAGTGCTTGACTCAAAATGATGCAACAACCTTGAGTGTCAAGTTGTCTTGTGGAAATTAGATTCCTCTTGAGTTGAGGAACATGTTGCACATCCTACAACAACCAACTATTACCATTGTTCAATTTTAATAAAACATCTCCTTTTCCAACAATATCACATGACTCATTTTCACAAGATAAACATTACCAAGTTTTCCCTCTTGATAATTTTTGAAAAAAAATTGGCAAGGATTTGCATGAAAGGAGGCACTAGAATCCAACACCCATCTATCATTTTCAGCTTCTCTAATTGATAGAACAAATGCACCTGCATCTTCATCAAAAAATGTATTTGATTCACCTTCCTTTGGTTTATTTCCAGCCTTCTTGTAAGACCAACAATTCTTTTTAACATGACCTTCCTTGCCACAAAACCAACTTGAATTTATACCTCAAGATTTGGACCTATTTTTTGATTTAGATCTTCTTCTATTATTATTTTTCTATTGTTCTTTGAATCACCCTACTATTGGTAATTAGATCATATCCTAATGAAGTATTTGAAATTTTCCTTCTTATTTCCTTGCTAAGAAAAATTCTTGAAACTTCATCAAAAACCAAAACACTCCACTTATTTTTGGATACTAAGTTGCTAACAACCATAACAACTCCTTCTTGACTATCTGATTAAGGGCATAACAATAATATAGCTTGTATATCATCTTCTAAATTGATATTAATAGAGACTAATTGAATGGTTAACATATTGAATTCATTCAAGTGGTATGATATTGAATTACCTTCATTTTTAGGTTGTACAATTTCTTCATGAGATAAACTTTATTTGATGTTGAAGCCATCTCATACATATTGGATAATTTGTCCCACAAACCTTTCAATGTCTTCTTAGTTGCAACATTGAATAAAATATTGCTTGAAAGAGAGGATAATTGTTTCCTTTTCTTTCTTGTCCAATTTGTCCCACTCTTCATCGGTCATAGCAGCAAGTTTCTTCAATTTTTCCTCTAATGTAATTGTGAGATATTTTTGAGTCATCAATGCTTCCATTTGCAATTCCACGTGCCAAAGTTTTGGCCTGAAAGATTTTTTATTTTGGAATCTTCCATCTTTCCTCAACCCAACTCTGATACTATTTGTTGAGTTAACCATGCAACAAGAACAACAGAAAATAAAAACAGAACAATAATAACAATTGTAAAAATGGAGACAAGAAATTGACTCAATTATTTAACGTGGTTCACCACTAAATGACTAAATCCACCAAGGAAAGTAGGTCAGCCTTGATTAACAACAAAACTTTGTTACATTATTTTTCCAACATCTCAAAAGGAAAATCAAATTTAATTATCTACAACTCTTCCAACAAGTGAAGAGTCATGTGGAGAGGAAAATAGAAGGGCAATGATGGTTGGAATTCACTTCTGACATAGTTATCCTAGATGATTAGTTGGTTTAACTTGTCATATGACAATGAACATGGGAGTTATGAAACAACCCATGTAATTTTGACTTGTGAAGATCAAGACAATACTACTATGGACCTTAGATTCTAAGTGTTTTTTTATGATATGTGGATCACCTCAAAGGCACTTGGCATGATAATATATCTATTAAATTTTAATTACATGACATAGCTCCTAGATAAGGGAGCATGGAGTAGAGGTTGGAGTTTAGCTTCATAATATGTATTACATACATTTTCATGTTCATATATATGTAACTCGGCATATTTTTTTAACTAATATTACAATAGCAAGCATAAAAATGATCTTTCTTAGAAATCATAAAAAATGAATATTAAGAAAATGAAAAAATCAAATTTAAAAATATGAAAACTCATTGAAATATAATATTACTTGAAATGTAATTAAATAGACTACTTAAATAAATTCATAAGCTAATTTAAAATTAATTTAAACACTTTCAATATTCCTATATCTAAAATCATTACAAATAATTAATTATTATTTGTATTGAATATTTTTAAAACTTAAATTAATTTCTAAAATTGAACTCAATCTTAACCCCATTTTAATGGTGTTAAAACATTCTTATTTAATTTAATTCTTAAATAACTTAAAAGATAACTAAACAGATCTATCTTTTAGTAATAACTAAAAAGTAAACTAACCCGCATGGGTAGTGGAGTTGGCTTGGGCTATGGGTTTGCTCCCCATAGGTTCCAAGTTCGACTCTGAGGCCTGGGCTTACCTGATGCACGTGGTTTGTGGGTGATTGTGTGCATCCCTCTAGTGCAACAAAAAAAATAAAAAATAATAATAACTAAATAATAAACTAATGACTTAAAATAAATAATTCTTACAATTTTTTTTACAACTAATTTATAAATTTTAGGTTTTCTAGACTTCTTATTCATTTCTTCTTCTCTCTACAAGTTCTAAAATTTTCCAACCTTAGCTCCATTTTTGGGTGCAAATCTAAGGAATTGAACTATAAAGAAATGTTCAAAAATAAGATCTCAAAAGTTAACATTATTTTTTTTATTTTTCTTTTATATTTTTCAAGTACCATATAAAATAAAAATTATCCATCAATTAATAAATTTTTAAACTTTTCGGATATATATATATATATATAATTAGTTTCTTTTATGGTTATAATAAATTCCATAGATCTATGAAGATCTAGAATATAATATATGATTTGAATTAATTTATTATTTAATGATATTTCTCTAGCTTTTGGTTTGACTTACAAATATTTTGGCACTATTTTGAAAGTGAAAGGATGTAATATTAGCCAAACCCTAAGGGGTTCCTTTGCTTGAAGTGTCATGGCCCCTTAAAGGGGTTTGTAGCATCCCAAGGAGTCATGAGTCCTTTGGGATTGGGGACCCCAAACCCCATTGACTATGGGGCTAGCATCTTAAAATCCACATCCAAACAACATCCATATAATTTAGAAAAAGAATTACTATAATTTTCTATAGATAGTCAACAAAACAATATATGAATATATTTTTTATATATAATTAAAAAAATTAATATATAATATGTATATTTAACTAAGTATATTCATATACATGAAAAGAAAATATCTTATTCAAATTTATTTATTTAGTAAGAAATATAAATTTAATTAAAATAGAATGTACATGATGGTATTCAATTTAACATACATTATTTTTTGGTATATGAATATTAAAAAAATGTGTTATGTTGGATTTGATTATTCAATCCTCACAAAATCTCAAAGATCGCCTACAATAAAAAGACCCCATCACAGAAGAGAAAAAAAAAATGATTTGTTATGAAGTATGATATTTCATTGGATGAAAAAACAATTATTGTCAAGAGCAAATCAAGAGCAGCATTTCAGAGCATTATTGCAACAATTCAAGATCCAAGCATCATGTCAAATCCTATGTGAGTCTATGTGTGCATTTCACCATTTTTCTATGAAGGATACCCACTTTTGTAGGTCTTCAAAGCATTCAAGAAAATCAAGCAAACAAAATCCAAGACCTTGAGGTGATGTGTATGACTTAAGTCCTTCAAGGAAGCCATTGAAGAGTGGTGAGTTGCAGCACTTTGTGATTTCATCATTCTTTCCTATTCTTTATCTATTTTACCATTGACATTGCCATTGTGGAAGTGGAAACACTTACACGGGGTTTGACTAAGGTGAGCCCCTAAAATGGCCCAATATTTCCTCACTTTATGAATGTGAAAACTTCAAGTTGAAGAGGATTGAAGAAATTTTGAAGACAAGTTATTCATTGTTGCATTCAAAGCCCTACATATTGTCAACTCATGGAAACTCACTTACAAATTTATTCGATAATGCTCTGACAATTCTACAACCAAGAATCAAAAGCTTAGATCTACCATCAGAGGACATCAAAAATAGAGCATAATTACTATACAAAGACCCATTCGCCCTAGGGTGACCCATTCCTACTACAACACTCAAGTCCAACTTTTGATGACAAGTACATAGTCCTCTGCACTTCCTAGATTCACCTGCAAGTTTTTGTTGTAGCCTATTAATCATATGTTTATTACATTTTTCATATTAAGGAAAATAGTTAAACCATTTCCAAATCATTCTAAGGCTCAATAGGATGGAGATTCAGGTCTAATTGACTCACCTTCATGGTTGAAAGTCAATATATTCACCTTTTTAGTCTCTCAACTGAGGGAGTGAAGTGTTATCGTGATAGGAAGTTTTTGGATGATGCAATTCTTTCATTCCCCAAAACTGATAAGGAGAGGAAGGCTCTAGCTAAAGTTTCTTCTAGTTATTTTGAAGTTGGGATGATTAAGAAGGTGTGGAGGGAGGTGCTCAGAATTCTCATGGAATACATCACCCTGGACAGTAGATTTACCAGAGTTTATGGGTACCACTTTGCCTTGCTCAATCATTTCTGGCATAAGGTAAGGGTTTCCTTCCCCCACTATCTGTCTTGTTCCTTGAATAATAGTATAGAGGAACATAGGAAGAGTCCTAGGAAGAATCTGGTCCTACATACTGGTCTCATTAGGCTTATTCATGAGCATTTTAAAAATATGTCAGCCCTGTCTAACCCGTTATCGGCCTCGGTCTTGGATGGAGAGGATACTGAGACTAGCTCATCTAAAGTGAAAGAATATTTTGATACTGAGTGGGAGGAGGAAGACTCTCCCTCCCCCAGTAAGAAAAGTAAGAAAACTCCTCAGAAGAAACCCTCGAACAAAAAAGTGTGCATTGTGAAAACCCCTAAGGGTATAGCTTAGGAGGCAAAAAGTAATAAGAAGGACCCTCCCGTGAATAAGCTAGTTTCCTATTTGGAGGATTCTCTGGAAGATAATTATGATGATCATAATGCTACTGAGGACTCTTTTACGTCCTACCCTACCACTGATAGAGAGAATAGACCTAGGTTCCCCATAGATCTCAATCCTGATGACTACTATTTCAAGCCAAATTAAGAATTTCCTGATGATATTATGGCTATAGCCAGAAATGGGGTTGTTGACTACTTCAGGATCATAAAATGGGTGTTTCATGAGATTAAGGGTATCAATTTAAAAAATAGGGCTCTCACTAGCAAGATGGATGATTTGGAAGTGAAAGGCATATCACAGAATTATGCTGGTGTTTTGTGGACTACGGATGAGAAGAGGGCCTTGGTCGAACATCTTCAAAGAAATGTTGAGCTAATGGACAAGATAAAGAAGGATAATGAGAACAAGGTCAAACAGCTGGAAGGGGAAATTGGAAAAATCGGGGATACTATGAAAATTGTTAGGGAACGTAACCATAGAGTTGTTAAACAAAATGCTACTATCTTGAGTACCATGGTGGAGAAGATGGTTAATATTCAGCAGGGATAGCTATTTGTGGACTTGGAAGCTGGGAAGGATAAAGGTAAGAATGAGGATTCAGGCCCCTCGAAAAGGACTAGAGCAAACCTAAGAAGAAAAGCAGGTTCTTCGCCTCAGAAGATCTAGAACCTAAAGAAGGTAACCCAAGAGATGTGCAACCTTGAAGCTGAGGTTGCTGAAACTTTGAAGTCTTTAGGTTAGTTTAGGTTGTGTTGGGTGTTGGCTGCTAGCTGGATTTTTGACTACTCTTGGTTCGTGGTTGTTGTCCTTTATGTTTTCTTTATTGTTGCCTTCTTTTTGTTAGGTTCTCTAATGATTTATCTTTCTATGGTTTGTAAACTCTGTGGTTTCAGGTCCCTGTAAAACCCATTTTTTCCTTTATCAAAAACATTAAACCCTAGGTTTACATGCTATACCTAGGGTTATTTATTTTCTTTGTTTCATTTTGGTGAACATGACATCTTGACATCATAAAATTTATGAAATTGGAAGTGTTTCAAACCCTAGATCTAGGTTTTACATTGAATTGCTTTACATTTCTCATTTAGGGTTTTATTTTTTTGCATCATAAAACCATTAAAAAGTTCAAAAATTTTGCATCATATATTGCATCATAGGTTACATTAGGGTTTATCTCAGTCATTTAGATCAGATCTAGACATTCAAAATTCTCCTTTACTATTACATACTTGCATTTGAATTGCATTATCTTAAATTGAAGAAATTATGAAAAAATAGTCACTGTCAAACCTGTTTGTAGATAGAAACAACAAACTTAAACAATAACATAAGCATTCAAATTTTGAATTTCCAGAACCCCTATCAAAGACCAAGATGCCCTTGGGCACCTTTGTCCTTGTACCCTAGCATTGAACATTTTCACAATTTTTTGTCTATGTCTACTCCTTATGTTAGTGTTTGTAGATTTCTTAATTAGAATTCATAATTGCATGCATTTAGGCATCTTTCAGATAGTTCACAAATTGAAAAACATTGCATTGTTTGATTTCAAAATTGCATTAGAAACATCATTTTCAAGTTGTGGCATCTTAGAATCAATCATTTATTGCATTTTAGATCTAAAATATTGCATCCAAACTTGTTCAAACATCTTCCACATTGTTGTACACTTGCATTTTGCATCACATTGACATAAATTTAGAAAAATATGGAAAAATATTCACTGCTAAACCTGTTTACAAGCAGAACTAGAATGCTTTAGCAGTTCTTTACACAATCAAAATTTGAAGTTTCATACACCCTATCTAGGACAGATGCCCTAGGGCACCTATGTCCTACTACTGGTGGCTCAAAAAACTTTTTCATAGATCTTTGTCTCTATATTTTAGGTTTGGGTCTACCTATTGATCTCTATTTTGAAATTTTGAAATGGTGTTATTGTATGTGGAAGAAAGTTGTCATTTTACTTAATTTGTAGAAAATTTGTGAGAAATTGTTGCATTTCAATAGAAAAATTGTTTACATCATGTTCTCATTGCAAAAATTATTTTTTGTCATAATTCATGTTTTATTGTCAAATCTTGTTAAGCATTTCAAATATTTTTTGTTACAAGCATGCGAGAATGAGTTCATCTCTCCCTTTTTTATTATTTTTCATTGATCCCTCTCCCACTATCTCTCCTATGTGTGAGGTTAGCTTGGTGCAAGAGAATACAATCATTCACAATCATGACAATCACATTTGTTCCTCTCCTGATATCTCTCTTGGGTGTGAAGAATGTATCTTGGTGTCAAAAGATACAATCGTTGAGCAACATGAGAATTGTTTTTTATTTCTCTCCCCCTACTTCTCTTACTTGGGAAGATATTGTTGGAAAACAGGATGAAATAATAGGTACATTCATGGATTTCATAGATAAAGATGCTAAAGTGACATTAGATTCCCCCTCAATAGAATTTCATCAATAAGAAGTCAAATTCATTGAGCTTATGAACACACAATTGGCTATTAGATCTCCTTTGATTATTGGACCTCCTAAAACTCCTTTTGAACCTCCTAAGAGTCCTCTAATTATTGAACCTCCTAAAACTATTTTTTGAACCTCCTAAGAGTCCTCTAGTTATTGGACCTCCTAATTCACCTCTCATTATAGGATCTTGGATCTTTCTTGATAGATTCTATTGAATGCTTGAATGCAAGGTGACCTACAACAATGTTATCCTTTGCATAGCATGAACATGAACACACATAAAATATGACATGATGTTGAATCTTGAATTGTTGTAATGATGCTCTAATACGTTGATCTTGAATTGCTCTTAACAATATTATTTTCTCTTGAATTTTAAATCATATTCCTTAGATTTCAAATGCTAAAAAAACTAGGTATTTGTAGGTGTTTATCCAATATCCTAAAAATTAGATTTTGTAGTGATGGAAAATGTACCCCTTTACCTTTTCTCACTTGTTTGGGCTAGGTTCCTAGTTAAATTGGACTTAATTGTGCCTTAATTTAGTGTTGTAAGGTGTATGCCTTTACACTTTCACACTTATTTAGGGATCCCTTAATTAACTGAGCTTAATTATGCCTTAATTGACCCTTTAATTCATTTTCCAAGCCCATTTAATTACATTTTCTGAAGAGGAAACCCGACATTCATTAATGCCTTAACATAAAACTTCACATTGAGCAATGTGTGTCCTAGGTTTATGGACCTAGGACCCATTCGCTCATGGGAGAATAGGTCCTCCCTAGACCTTAGGACCTAAATTTAAATTATGTTTTGGCAGTATTTTAACATATTCAAATCCGTAATTCAATGTTGGCTTGTGATATTTGAATTTCTAGAAATTAAGGATACATACCTATAAATATAAGGTTATTTTGAACTATGTTTCACCTAAGAATTTTTGTGCAAGCATTCCTAAAGAAAATATTGTGATCAAAGGAATTGAAGAGAAAATTTATCAGAGTTTTATTGTATAAATCAAGATTCAATTGTCATATCAAAGTCTTCTTGCATCATGCATGTTTTTGGAGCTAACATTGTGATGTAGGTTTCATGATAAAATCAAGCATTCAAAGAACTATTTCAAGCAAGATTCAAAGTTCAAGATCCATATCCATTGAATCCATTTCATGCAAGTTGAAAACTTTCATTCAAGGACTTATCCAAGGGTTTGTTGAGTGGTAACATAGCATTTTTCATTCTTCATTCCCTCTTTCATGCTTTTATTCATTTCAAGGTTTGATTACCAAAATAGGGTTTGACCAAGGAAAACCCTCATTCACAAAAAAAAAAAAAAAAAAATTCCCTCTTATGTTATGTTTACAAATCTAGGTGGAAGAAGCTTGAAGATCTCTTGAAGAGAAAATTTGAAGAAGTTGAAAAGTTGTAAAAGTTGTCATAATTGTTGTCATCTCACAAAAAATCACCTACAGAAGCTATTTCTGACATTCTAACACTGCCACCTGAACAAATTGGAAGTCTCAAATTTGCATCAGAGGCTCCTGAAAGTTGTAGAAAAACCCTAACAGTGGACCCAGTTTCCCTTGGGCGAATGAGTCCCAATCAAGCTTTGAAAACTCGCTTTTGGTAATTGGTAAACACATTTTTACCCTTCTCAGATCTGCAATTTAATTTCTTGTTCAACTTATTTTGAGTTTAATATTGATGTTTCAAGTTTAATTTGGCATAATTGGGTTGATTTTCTATTTTTAGTTTTTCTCCCAAAAGTGTTTGGTGAACCTGATCCTCGTCCTTTAGTCATAAGGAAATTTGAAGATCCCCCCATTGAGTTGACTCACCTAAGGGTCGTAAGTCAATTCTTTGGGTGGATCTCATTTCCTAATGAAATAGTGAGAAATAGGTCCATCAAACCCCATTTTGATAACTCACCTATTTTTTCACCCTTTTCATTTTGGTGAACCTGACATTTGAGCATTACATCTTTCTAATTTTGGAGTCCATTTCAGCCCTAGATCTAGGATTTGCAATCATTTTCATCAAATTTCATTGAATTGAATCTCATTTAGGGTTACTTAACTTGCATTAGTTTGCATCTCATTTAGGGTTTTAGGATTGCATTTTTGCATTCTTTAAAATTTGGAAAATACAAAACTTTTAGTCATTTTGCAAAGCATTTACATAAAATTGCATGATCAAAAACTTAAAACACAAAATTGAATCAAAATTGCATATCAAATTAGGTTTCCTAGTTTTTCATTTAGCATTATTTTGCATTTATATTTATACTTAAATTTATAGAAAACTAAAATTGTAGCCACCTGTCTGAATCCAAAATCTGAAAACCATAAGAATCAACTCAAAAAATTGTAAATTCATTTTTCAAAACCCTTAGCTAGGACCCATTTTCCCATGGGAAAATGATTCCCTGATTAGGGATTTTTCATGCATTTCTAGGCATTAAAATATTTGTTTCTGTATTCTATTTTGTTGTTTTTAGTTTGTTGTTACAATTTGCAGAATTTATGTTATCTCAAATTGATCATATTAAGCTTTATTTGATAAATTTAGTGCATTGTGTGAGTTCAAAATTGCATTTACAAGACATCATTTTTAGGTTTTTACATAGCATAATTAGAAAATTACCTTTTTTGAAATCTAAAAATTTCTTTTACATATTTGCATTGCACTTTACATTCTAGGATATTTCATTGTATTTTATCTCTTATCCATTTTGGGTGCACCTCAAGGGTTTGTGAAACTTGTATGAGCTTCACAACTTGGTGTAATATTTTCAATACTATCATGAGACGTAGTTCGAGACTCATGTCATCCCATGATACACTATTCATTGTGGATCTTGGTTTTTCTAACTCTTTCACTCATAGTGTTGACACTAGTCAACCCACTATGGATCATAACTTTCATACCTCATTTATAATGACTTCCCTACCCACAACTAATGTGCATGATGTTGAAATTATGGTTACCAATGTCTCACAAGAGAACATAAGAAAGATAGATGAAGAACTAGAAAAATTGCAAAACTTTGTGACTTCTAAAAATATTGTTAGTACTACCATTCATGCTTTAGATAACATGAGGAAAATGCTTTAAAATGAACATGTAATAGATATTGTGTGAATTCTAGCTCATATTGTTGATAAACATGCTCCTACCATGACTATTTGTGCTCAAGCTTTGGGGTATACTCAAAGTCAAGGTGGAAATCCAATTCCTCCTTTCACAACCCTTACCTCTATTCCTACCTACACTAATCCTCATGTTACTACAACCATCCAACCTACTAGCAATGTCAACACTTCCTTAGGTATTTCCACTAGGAATCCTCTTAGCTTTGTGCATTCAAATCTCACATCTCCTCATCCATCTCCCCTCACAAACTTACAATCCACTTTCCCTCCACATACATACACAACTCCACCTTATTCACCTCCATCTCACAACACCAACAATGATCCATTCCTTAACACCCTTTGCAAAATTTCTCATCCCTCCAACAACAAATCACCACACTAAACCAAAACAACAATGGAAAACCTTCACAATACATCAAAACCAACCCATTATCCTTGGAGATATTGAGAACACAAATGCCACAAGGCATAGAGGTTCCTAGATTTGAGAAATATGGTGGAAAAGGAGATCCTATTAGCCATGCTTCTGCATATATAGCCTTATGTAGTGACTTCATTTTTTGAAGATAAACTCTTGGCTAAACTCTTCCCTATATCCTTGAAGGATACTGCTTTAGAGTGGTTTTGATCTTTACTGAATAACTCAATAAAATCATTCAATGTACTTATTGATGCTTTCTACAATCACTTCCAAATTCACATGGGTCCCAAGATGACCCTAGCTGATTTAATGACATGTAAATAAAAGGATGATGAAAAATTCATTGATTTTATAGCATGATATCAAATGCTTTACTCATAAATAAACATTATGATTCCCAATATCGAGCTTCAAAGAATGTTTATTACCAACTTGAAAAATAAAATCCAAGCCAAACTTCAGATGTTGAAATTTCCACCCTTTACAAACTTGTGTATAGCCCTTTGTGATTACCAAAATTCAGTTAGTAGTCATGAAGTGAAAACTCCCTCTAGCTGTCTTGAAAAGTATGATTTCACACCTAAAACCAACTATCAATCTTTCAATAAACAAAACAAGGTATTTTTACAACTTAATCCCCCTCAACCAAATCAACATGTTGACACACAAGTGGCTGCTATAAAGATGACAAATCCATATGCCTTTAGGGATAGAAATAGACAATTCACCCCTCTACCTAATACCCTTTATAATATCATGTTGCAGCTCTTAAACAAGAATTTGATTTCCTTACCTCCTGTTAGAGCTCCTAATCCTAATAAACCTTTACCTTCAAAATATTGACCAAATGCCTATTGTCATTTTCATCGACAAAATGTTCATGATACAGAATATTGCAAGCACTTGTCTTAAACATCTTGTGAAAGACCTCATTAATTCTAATCATATTCAAATTGGAGGTGTTAATGACCAAAGTAATAAGTCAATCTAGCTCCTCCTAATCAGAACTTACAAATATTTACCAATCTATGCCAAATTATAACATTTCCTTTGTCAAAGCTAGTGAAACAAATAATGATGTGATGAATGTTGAATAATGATAACACGAACGATGATGAGGAAAACTCTATAAAATCTATGGTTGGATTTATTGAAGTTAAACCTCATAAGGGACAAACTAATATGCCCCTTGACATTGCTTTCTCACAAAATGACATAATCAAAAATGCACCAGATGGTCCTCTTTACATAGTTGGAAGAATCAATGGCAAGCCTACCAATGGGATATTAATTGATCCCATTTGTGTAGAGAATGTGATCACTAAAGAATTTTAATTTGTGCATGAGCTTTATCAAGGTACTTATGAAAAATTGAAAGCATGGATCAAAATGCATAATAGTTTTTCTTGCCCTACGATAGGTTTGATAAATCTCCCTTTAAAATTTTCACCAAAACAATTAAATGTCTCATTCACCATCATCCTAACATTTTCTCTCAATGAATGTTGTCCCATCGGTTATGCGTAAATGCTTAAGTTTCCATTTGGCAATGAGATATTTATTGTGCATCATAGTGGATTTAATCATGTGTCTTCCCATGGGAATTTCTCATTAGATTTCTTTTGGCTCAAGCCTATAGAGCCTATTATTCCTTGTGAGGACTTCTTTTCAAATCCTACCAAAAGTTTAAGGTAAAGCGCATAGCAGAGTTATCCCTTACCAATATGCCTCAACCTGCGATTAAGCCTCCTATCCTCAATGAGATCATGATTGAACCAAAATCCCTTCCAAGTAACCAAGACCATCCTATGACAAATACTCCACCTATTTCATATAAGAGACCACAAGATAATAAAATAAGTCCTATTGTGCCTCCTAAAGTCAAACAAGTTTATAAAGCTAAAGAGAAAGTAGTTGAACAACCTCCCATGGTTACTTCCATTCATCCCTTGAGGGAAGAAAAGAAACCTATGGTTGATAACCCACTCCTACACAATCACAACTTGAAAATTCAATGAAAAGGAACTGAAATTCTACAGAGCATAGGTGTAGACATCATGCTATTGCTCATTTGTTGCAAGAAAAAGAAGAAAACAACAACATAGAAAATAAAAATCCAAACTTGTTTCAAGCAATGCATGATGCCTCTCCACCTTTGACACAACATAAACAACAACCTTCTATGGATATTATCATTAGACATGCTATTGTGATTAACTTGGATGATGATAATGAAACTACTAAGATTGGTAAGGAAGTGCATAAAAGGTTAAATTCATTCTTTTCCTCTTCCATGCACTTAAATGATGATCCTCCTAAATAGAATGTTGAACTTGGTGCTTGTCCTAGTTTGGCACTTGATGTTGTCCCTCTGGCTAGTTTTCTACCTTTTGCATATACTGAACAAGATTGGGATGCAGACTACATGCCAATAGGTTGACTCACATGTGCCTTACTAGTCTTTTCTTTGTTTTTCTTTTCATGTTCTTTGTGTGACACTGATACATTTTGAACCATTTTTCGACGACAGCTCATCAGAATTCTGATAGCTGTTTGTCGCTATTTTTGCGTTGGAATTCGATGGCATTTGAAACGTCAAAATTCTGGGTCGGCATCCGATGTCGGGTCAGAATTTTGACATTTCAAATGTCATCAAAATTCTGAGGCAAAAATAGCGACAAACAGCTGTCGAAATTCCGACGAGCTATCGTCGAAAAATGGTTCAAAATGTATCAATGTGATTGCATGTGCATAATGTGATCCCCCATATTGTTATGTTTGATGTCTCTTCATGTGCATTCCTCTATTTTTATCCACATTCTTCTAGATGTCGTAAACCTTTATCTTTTTCTTTTGTCTTGTGTTTTCCTTTTCGGGATGACGCAAGGTGTTGAGACATTTAGGTCTCTTCCATCTTGACCCAAAATATTTTCTTTGTTTTCGCTCTCTATGTGTCATTCTTCCAGTTCTATGAGTATTTGGGGAATGATGATATTTTTGAGCTCTATAATATCATTGTAGCAAAGACATGTACGGCGACCCCGAATCCATGGATCCCTTATGTGTTTAGTATTTTCATTTTTGGGGAAACCCATCTCTTTTTTATGTCATAGCTTCATTTGGAAACATATGACTTGGCATAGGGATTTCCAAATAAGCTCGCATGTCCTCTTGTTTAGCATTGATTATTTGCTACTTTAAAGTAATTTCTCACAACATAGTGTTTAGCAATTTCTTTAAAGTGGGGGCATACATTGGCATTATTATTTGTGAAATTTTTTACATTCCTTATGTTTCATTGTGTGATCTTCTTACTTCTTGTGATGTGTCTTTTTCTTGGTGGTGTCATTGGGTTTGATGTCCTCCAAGAGTGTGACCTTTCTTGGCATATGACTTTCCTCTTAGTGGTGATGTTACATGTTTCACTCCCTGAGTTGTGAATATTTTATCCTAGACTTTTCCTCTCTTGGAGACATTAGGCACGATGTTCCCTAGGAGGATACCTTACATGAACTAATAAAAATCCCTTTAAACATGTCTATTTACATTTTTTTCGTAAGTGTTTAGCATAATATAGCTTGCTAACCTTGTGAAGATTCAACCCTTTTTTATGGCCACCACGCATAACACACTTTTCTTTCTTGTGGAACCTTGCATTTTGTTCATAGGTTCTTAGCATAACATATCTTGTTAGGCCTTATGAAGCTCAAAGTTGATGTTTTCTTTTGTGGTGCCTTATTGAAGTTATCAGAGGTATAGCTTTGGTATGGTATGGGAGCCTAATAAGATTCTCTCATTTTCCACCCTTGGAGGCTCACCTAGTGGACAACTGGAGTCCCATTAGTCCATGTGAGTGTGTGTGTTTTTTTCATAGTGGACAACGAGTTCCTCTTGTGAATGTTTTTTAGGACAAACAGCTAAGGCATGTTCCACATTGCATTGAACAGTTGAGGCATGATCTGCCCTTTTTGTTTTTACCTTTTATTTGAGTCTTTGATACTGTATGATTGAGTATCTTGTCATTGATGCATACATATGTTTTTACTGTCTACTTTAGTGTGAGTTTAATGCAAGGTCATCCTCTCACTAAAGTGGTGGCTAAATGTAGTGACAAAAAATGTACCCCTTTACATTTTCTCACTTGTTTGGGCCCTCCTAGTTAAATTGGACTTAATTATGCCTTAATTTAGTGTTGTAAGGTGTATCCCTTTACACTTTCAAACTTATTTAGGGCTCCCTTAATTAATTGAGCTTAATTATGCCTTAATTTTCCCTTTAATTCATTTTCCAAGCCCATTTAATTACATTTTCTAAAGAGGAAATCCAACATTCATTAATTCCTTAACATAACACTTCACATTGAGCAATGTGTATCCTAGGTTTATGGACTTGGGGCCCATTCGCCCATGGGTGAATGGGTCTTCCCTAGACCTTAGGACCTAAATTTAAAAAAAAAATTGGCGGTATTTTAACATATTCAAATATGTAATTCAATGCCAACTTGTGATATTTGAATTTCGGGAAATTAAGGATACATATCTATAAATATAAGGTTATTTCACTATATTTCACCTAAGAATTTTTATGCAAGCATTCCTAAAGAAAATATTGTGATCAAAGGAATTTAAGAGTAGATTTATCAAAGTTTTATTGTAGCAATCAAGATCCAATTTTCATATCAAAATCTTCTTGCAACATGCATGTTTTTGGAGCTAACATTGTGATGTAGGTTTCTTGATCAGATCAAGCATTCAAAGCACTATTTCAAGCAAGATTCAAAGTTCAAGATCCACATCCATTGAATCCATTTCATGCACATTGCATACTTTCATTCAAGGACTTATCCAAGGGTTTTTTGAGTGGTAACATAGCATTGTTCATTGTTCATTCCCTCTTTCATGCTTTTATTCATTTCAAGGTTTGATTACCAAAACGGGGTTTGACCAAGGCAAACCCCCATTCAACAATAAATAAATAATTTTTCCCTCTTATGTCATGTTTGCAAATCTAGGTGGAACAAAGTTTGAAGATCTCTTGAAGAGAAAATTTGAAGAAGTTGAAAAAGTTGCAAAAGTTGTCATAATTGTTGTCATCTCACCAAAACTCACCTACAAAAGTTATTTCCAACATTTCGACACTATTGAACCTAGAAAAATTGGAACCTTTAGATCTACATCAAAGGCCCTTGAAAGTTGTAGAAAAACCTTAACAATGGACCCAATCACCCCTAGGCGAATGAGTCCTAGTCAACCTTTGAAAACTCACTTTTTGTGACTGGTAAACACATTTTTACCCTTCTCAAATTTGTAATTTAATTTCTAGTTCTACTTATTTTGAGTTTAGAATATTGTTGTTTCAAGTTTAATTTGGTATAATTGGGTTGATTTTTTATTTTTAGTTTTTCTCCCAAAAGTTCCTAGTGAACCTGACCCCAGTCCTTCAGTTAGAAGGAAAATTGAAGATTCCCCCATTGATTTGACTCACCTTTGTAAGTCAATTCTTTGGGCGAATCTCATTTCTTAATGAAATAGTGAGAAATAGGTCCATCAAACCCCATTTTGATAACTCACCTATTTTTCACCCTTTTCAGATTCCAAAAGTTGACACTTCATATTTGAATTTTGGATATTAAAATATTGCCAATAACATATTTAAATTTGGGTCCCAGCTAAGGAGGGGGACCCAGTCACCCATGGATGACTTGGTCTTGGCCCAAATTTCTAGGTCATTCAAAGTCGGGGACAATTTTATGATTGGACATGCATTTGTTTAATTATTTTCCACCTTTAGAAAACAGTAAAAATTACACTTTGGAATGCATAATTTGGTAAATTAAAGAAGCTTAATTAAGTCCAATAAATTAGGGGCCCAAAAACATAATATAAAAGTGTAAGCATATACACTTTTTTACACTACACTCTACAACTCAAAATCATATGACAGGTGAATATAATGATAATTCATGTGCTACTTACCCTTACACACTTGACACAATGAACTCCTTTGACATCAATGACAACCTCTATTCAACAAGGTAAAGTATCATATATTCCCCAAATTTTTCTAAGGATTCATCATTTTGAAAAATATCCAATGACATATTACTTGTGGCATCTATCAACTCAGGATGAACTAAATTGATAGTTATTTAGGAAGAATATTTCATGATGAGATTGACATTGAGTGAAGGTATTTTTTATGATTTCATAGCATTTTAAAGGCAATAACCAAGACCTCTTGTTGTTTCTTGTGTGTTGGGCTCTATAGAACACAAATACCTTTTTCTTTTACACCACACCCTTTTCCATTATAGAAAAATTGTTTCAAGAGTTGATAGCCTCTTCCATATCCATTTGTTTCGAAGAAGGTGGTTTTCATAATCACTTTCATCATAGACAGATGTGTAATTTTTGTTTTTCTTATTGTTAGAAGTTGTCAAATCAGATGCTTTTGTTGATTCATTGTTAGGTTTTGTTGATACTACGATAGCTTCTTTCTCTTTTTCAAATTTTTATGGTGAAGTATTATATTCCCCCCATGAATGTAGGTTTGAAATCTAATGATCCCTGATGATCATCTAATATCTTTGTTACAAATGAAAGAAACTCATCATTGTATCCAATTGGTAAAGGTGCTGATTTTGAGGTTGGAATCAATGTGTTAAAGGGTATTTGAGTTCTTGTTTCTATTTGTAAACAATTTTCAAACTTGGGATCATTTTTTACCATGTAAACCTTATTGTTATATGTGCATTTCATTAAACGATGAAGCATTGAAGGAACTCCTTTCATCTCATGAATATAGGTTGGAATTTAAGGTTTCAGACTCAAAGATCTGGAAGGAGAGAAGTTACAACAGATCACTAAAGGATATCAGAGATTCAAATCAACCCTGATGTTGGGACTAAATCACAACTAGTGGTGTATGAGTCCCAATATACCAGTTTGTAGAAGTTTTCTATAGATCCTACTTTAGCAATTGTAGATTTTGGATCCAACCCGAAACCCTAAACTGGGACTAAATCGCCCCAACTGGCATATGAATCCCATTGTGCATTAAAATTTAGCATTCTAGGATTTCATATCTTATTTCATACAACTTCATCTTTCTAGGTGCACCTCTATTCATTCTTAGTCCATTATTATGATTTTGAGTTCTATAATCTAGGTTGCATAGTTACATTTGCATATCATTTGCATTGCTTTCTTTCTAAGCCTTGCTTAGTGGTGAACCCTCTTTTAGTATTTAATCACACCCTAGGGGACCTTATAGCAAATCTCTTCCCCCTCTTGGATGATTGGATTGAAATCTCTAGAGATTCCTTGAATGAAATAGAGAAAATAGGAGGACCCCCCTTTTGTGTGTTCAATCTCTTAATAGGTGGAGCACACCCTACTTATTTTCTTGTGTTCAATTAAACTTCAGAATTATGATGGTTGTTTTGTTAATTTTGGTGATGATACATCTGCTAAGATCTATGGAAAAGGTTCAATTAGTTTTGATGGCAAGCGTAAGACAAATAATGTTCTTTATGTCAAGGGTCTCCAGCATAATGTTCTCAGTGTAGGACAAATGTGTAGAAGAGGATACAATTTAGTGTTTTAAGATGATCATTGTGAAATAAGAAAAGGAAGCTTTGGAACTTTGGTTGTAGCTAGAGCAAGAAGAGAAGGAAATTTTTATCAGCTCAAAGGTGGTGGTGTTAAGTGCTTTAAGTCACAAATCAATGAAAAATGGCTATTTTCTATTTCATTTTTTATCTAAAGTGGACATTGGAGGTAATATATACAAGAATTTGGGTGATCCCACAATAGTGGCTTAAACTTTTTGGCCAAACTTAACATTGAACTGAATTTTTTTAACTAAATCTTCACTTTCAGGCACCTATAGCTACTAAACCATGAGGAATTTGAAGATGATGCAAACTAGTGATTTGTGACATTTTGTTTGTAGATTCTAAATATATATTTTTTTAAATGGAATCAAATTGCATTTCGTTTTCCATATCCTTTGAAAACTAGTTTTTAACATTAAACACCATTTTTAAAGAGTGATGTTCACCATAAACAACATAACTTTTTTCTATGAAGGATAAAAAAAAAAAATGAATTTAGCTTTGTAACTATGGTATCTACCACGTTCATTTGGTTTCATGGTGTTTTGTTGAAATTTTTTTCTTAATTAAGTTTTGAATTCAAACAAATTATAATTTAGACATAGGTGGACCGTATACAACATAAAAAAAATTGTATGTATCAAAATTCTTTTTTTTTTGATAGATCAAGGACATCAATGCCTAGCAAGAACATATTTTTTAATTTTTTTGATAATCTACTATTTTTCCACATGTGCAGAATAGATAGCTTGATTTTTTACGAAAAACCTATGTTTAATCAAACTAAAAAAAATCATAATAAAACCAAAACGTATTAAAATTATATTTGATGGATAGCTCTTTCTGGGGAATACCATCATCTAATTGGTTCTGTGAAGTTGATTCCATTTTTTAAAAATTCCAAAAGGGATTGCATCACAAAGGGGTTCACTCGAAGGGGGTATTCGAGTGAACCTCGTTTTTGGTTTGCTTGAACCCCCTTTGAGCGTAGTGATACTTGTAAAATCCATGGCCATTTTTGATATTTTTGTGTCTTTAGGGTTAAAAAATTGCTTATGGGGCTTAAAACCTCCTAAAACCCTAAACCTTTGTTCCCTAGGATGCACTTTTGTTCTAAATTCATGATGACATTATATGCCTTGTTATCCTTACCCCTTTAAGTAAAATGTTTATGCCCCCATGCTTTGTTCTACCTAGGTGGTCCCTTTTAAGAACAACCTTTATCGCACATGTTGAATTCCTCTTTAAGATTGTCGCATCACCCATCATTGATGTCCTTTGCACCATCGATTTCCTAACCATGATGTGTGATAGCTTATATCCTTTGCATCGCTCATCACTAATTGCCTTATGGCCCTATGTTCTAAATCAGCGACAAGTGATATCCTTTGTATCGCTCACTCATCACCCATCACTAGTTGCTAGTTGCTTTTCATTTCTTGATTTGCAATGAGCGATGAAGGTTTCTTCACATCATTGTTTCACTTTTTTTTGGCGAGTTTCTTTCGGTGATAGGTGATGAGGGGCTCAAATCTAATGAAGAATATTTGACAATTGTGAGTTCATCGTGCTCATGCTTCACATCACTATTGTCAAGCAAGGTGACGGTAACATTTCAATGATGTGTGATGGGTGAGGATGGTGATAGGGTGTGTTGATGTGGTGGGCCCTTTGATCAACGGTTCCTATGTGTTGGTGGCAATGTGGCTTCATCTTGTCTACTCCCCACTAGCTCACGAGGGACACACTAACTAACATAGATTCTCAATGAGGGCATGGGCATGTGACATTTGGCGGGTGGGGCCTAATTTGGGTTAGGCTTTCACTTTTTTGGAGGGACCCATGTTGGCCTCACTCTAAAGCTTCATGGTCTCTTTGATGTTCTTTTATGCATGCTTAATGGCGTAGATGTAAGGGGATGATTGATTGATGATGATGTTTTAAACTATCATTGAGGCTTGATCATGGCTATTCATCCTATATCTTGTGGCCAGAATTAAAACTGCAATAGTTAATTATTTGAATCTTCATGAGTAATGGCGAACAGTAATGGCGCAATAACATTTGAGCTACTAGATCGATCTAGGGTTCCTCCAAATTGATTTCCTATGCTTCACACAAGTAAATTTAACTTCTCAATAGTGTCATTCATTTCTTGATGTATTGCAAAGGATAAATGTCAATGTTAGGGCATATTTTCTTAACTATAGCCACAGATTTCCTGGGAGTTCCATGCTTGTTTTTAGAACACCATCAAAGTTGGAGTGTGCTTGAGGTGTCAAGGGCCTTTATGGTTGATCATTGCTCTATTTTGGGGGGAATTTTTAAATGTTTGTAATCTGATCAGATTCTCATCCTTTTTGTAACTCTGATTGAGTTAGGGTTAGGGTTTGAGTTTGAATTCTCAGTTATGCCTACACTATAAAGGAAAGTTTTGTTGTTTTTGTTTTGGTTCAGACTTCTACTCTCCAACCTCAGAGGTCTAGTGTGGTTTCCTCCCTTCCATGATTTTGTTTCTTTCTTTCTATAATTATTTTCTTGAGTCAAGTTGAGTAGGGTAAGTCCTTTGGACATAGATATGGAATGTCATGAGCTATGCTCTATAATAACAATAGATGACTGCCATACAACATTTTTATTTTGCACTTCAAATATATATGTCAATTTGTCATGTTCTCCAAATATTGTATGCATTATCTTTTGGATCAATATAATCAAGGGTTGTGTTGATGCTTCAAACACATTTTTTGTTTGAATTATCTTTTGTTTTCCTATCATTCAAGGAGTGGTGTAATTGCTTGCATAGGAGTACTAAAGATACTGTTGTGCAATGTGGATTAGTAAGTAATATAATGATTTTCCTTTTTTTGGTTTTCTGCTGCAAGGTAGTAGGGTTATGAGAAGCCATGGTCAATCTGTTGTAGGAATTTATCTCATTCCTAACTCCATGTGGATTAGGCACCGGTCAAGAAGATTCACAAAGTTTGAGGCTAGTGTAGAATTAAAACTTTCAATTCAAAAACATTTCCCTACTTTCTTAGTTTATATTTGCTTTCATGTTTTCGCTTTCCATACTACCAAAATCCATTGATAATATAGAAGGTTGTGCAAATGATTTATCCCATCAAAGGACTTCCACCATTGTAGTATGATGATCTACTTGAAACATATAGGGATACCCACCTTGGTCCTACGGAGCCTAAAGTGTAGAGGAAAGGCTTGCCAATCGGTCATATCCTATTCATTGGCCACTGACCTAGGGTCTCTAAGTATGAGGAGTAGGTACCCTTTAGGAGATGATAGACCATCAGCTGGAAACACCAACAGATTGGTGACTCCACTGGGGATCAACTTTGAGATTTGGTTGCATAGTGTCCTATCAAAGAGTCATTAAAATTTATAACCAGAGATTAAAATTTTGTGGAGTTTTATTTCCCCATCCAAGTCACCAACAAATTGATGACTCCCTTGGGGAGAAATAATATCTGGGTGAGCAACTAAAAATATGCTATGCCTCCATTGATGAAGATAGAGATATATCCGTTTGGGAGAGTCAAGGGATTTTCTAATCTGAAGTTTTGAGTCAGCTGATTCAAAGGGACTTGCATACTTGAAGAGGGGGATTGCTATAATTTTTTTGATGTGTTCTTGAAGTTTGGTGATCTGCTGGTGGAGAGAACTCGGAAATATATTGATCTTGGAAGGAGCTCTCTGTTGCTTGAATATCTTGTCCTTTTTCTAAGAGGTTGTGACTCTGCATAAAATTTCTACATCATCAGAAGAGTTGGTTGCAGCATTTTTTAGGTATTTTTTCTTTTGCAACATTTTGTATGAAGGTTTGCACAAAAGTTTTGGTTAATATTGTCCCTTATTCAGTGCTTTAAGGTACTAGTTGAAAAGGGAAAAGAGAAGTTGGATATTTTGTAATAGATAGTTGTAGAGGGTTAAGATATTATTTTGCAAAAATGTATAATCAAATGGATGCCCCCTCTACAAGCTATTTTGTCATGAGTGAACCACAGTCATATCCTCAAAGAAAACCCTTTTCTTTGGAGATATATAACCCTTTGGATTTTAGTAAAATATATGGTTATCCATATTCTGTTCCAAGAGAGATAAAGAAATATTTTCCTAAGTTTAGAGGTAGTTTAGAAGAATCAGCATCAAGACATTTGCAAGATTTCACTGATTTATTGGTGGAATGTCAGATAGAAGAAGAGAACGTTGTCATGAAATTATTTGTAAGAACTTTAGAGGATGATGTTATGGATTGGTTTTGTGAACTTTCTCTACATTCTATTTGTTCATGGCATGACTTTAAAGAAATATTCATGGATCAGCTTGGTGAAGTGAATAATAGTTATTTGTCTGATGGTAGTTTTCTGCATAGTCAGGAAGTTGAAGAAGAATATAAATTTGAGGTTGAAGCTTTCTCACCTCTAGATGCATTATGGAACATAGAAAGGTATGAGGATGAATCCCCATCTAATTTCCATGACAAGTTCATGGAATTCTTTTTTGCTATACCAGAATCAAATAGGCCAAATGAATCAGCATTTGTTAATTTATTTTGTGAAAAACTTGAGCCAGCTATGAGTATGATGCCGCAAAAATGGAATCCTTTGAAAGGAAGTTGGGTGAGCAGAAACAACTTCCTACACTAATGTAATTAGGGAAGAGCTACAAAAAATTTATTTAACACCTTTTACTATTACAATAAGAGAAGCACATACATAGAATAATGGAAGTAGAACATCAAGAAAGCATAAAAAAGTGACACCAAATATACATGGGAAAACCCTTTCAGGTAAAATACGCCACCCTTCAAAAGCACAGTACTATCTTTATTATTTCAAATAATGAATACAAGATATCACCAAGTACAAGCTTCTTCAACAAGTGCTTCAACACGAACACCTGTTCTGGAGTAATACTGGAAACACTTTGTTACCTGCAAACAAACTATGCATTCTACAACTCGAGGCACTCAATAAATAGAGTGATACAATCTTCAAGAAGAATCTAGAAGGTGAGTGGCATCCAAATCCACATGGCACAATTTCCAACGCCTTAGACATGCATTTGGACACATGTGACATATTCCCTTACACCCCTCACAATTGTCATACATGCAAATATTATTCTTCCAAGCTTGGGTGCCTAGAATATGCTAAAAATAGGCTATGACAAATTCCTTACACATCTTACAACTGTCATAGAATCTATTATAGTTGACAGCACTTACAACTGTAAGAGAATCTATCATAACTAGCTAAAAATAGTTGATTCTCTTACATCATATCATAACCCAATTTGGGCACCAGCTTTCACCCACGCATTCAAAGATGCCTTATGACACATCATAGAATCTGACATATGTTATAGATTCCAAAGTTGGACACCTATGTCCACTTGAGATGATGATGTGTCATCCAGTCACCTCCAACAGGGATGCCAGCCAGTTGGTGGGTCCCAATTAGTAACATGAAACCACAGGCAATTAAATACTACAGATACATACATTAATAAATCAAATGTTAGGACTCTAAGGTTGAGACACCTTAATCCCAACGTTCTCCCACTTTTCAAAAACCTACCAAGATCATATAGAATCATCTACTCAAGGGCCCAAGGCCCATGGAATTGGAACACCATCTGAAGTTTTTTGTGCTCACTGGTTATTTCAGTGCATCTGCAACATTCACCAAAGTTTCAACCTTCTCCAGGTTCACCTTTCCATCTTCTCCATATCATGAACAAAATGATACTGAACATCAATGTGCTTTGTTCTGGCATGGAAGGTAGGATTCTTTACTAGAAAAATTACACTTTGACTATCACAACAATAGTAACTTGTCCTGCATCTAAACCAATATCATAACACAATCTCTTAAGTCAAATATCTTCCTTACAAGAATGAGTGGATGCCATATATTTTTCCTCTGTCATGGACAACACGACTATAGCTTATCGCTTACTCATCCAACTAATAGCACCACCAAACATCATAATTAGATAACCACTGGTGGCTCTTCTACTATCAATGTCACTTGGATTATCTGAATCCACATATCCTCGAATGCTCACAGAATGTTGAGGTCTAATAGGATAACCATGAAAACACAAGGCATACTCGAAAGTACCCCGTAAATATTGAACACTCTCTTAACAACATCCCAATGCACCCATCTAGGATTAGCCATAAAATGGCTAAGGACTCCTACTGCTTGGGAAATTTCTAGTCTCATACACATCATCGCATACATCAGACTACCAACTGCACTTGCATATGGTACTTTGGTCATATCCTCCATCTCAGTAGGAGACTTTGCACAATCATTCATTGAAAGCTTAATCCCTTGCATCACAGGAACAACTAATTGTCTGCAATCTACCAAATTGAATCTCTCCAACACAAAGTTCGCATACATGCTTTGGCTTAACCAAAGCTTTCTATTAGCTCTATCTCTACTAATTTACATTCCCAGAATTTACCTAGCTGCACCTAGGTCTTTCATTTCAAACTATGCTAACAACTAAAACTTCAAATCTGAAGTCATACTTTTACCATTCCCAATAAACAACATATCATCTACGTATAGGACAATAATGAGAATGCGACCATTATCAGTTTTAAAGTATACATAATGGTCAGATTTAGATCTTTGAAATCCCAATGACAACACATAGGTATCAAAATTTTGATGCCACATTCTAGGAGACTGTTTCAAACCATAAAGAGACTTCTTCAATTTACAAACCAAATTTTCTTTACCTTTCTCAATGAAATGCTCTGGCTGTGACATGTAAATCTCTTCCTCCAAATCACCATGAAGGAACATTGTCTTCACATCCATCTATTCCACTTCTAAGTCATGTGTAGCTACAAGTGACAACAGAAGTTGGACAGATGTTAGCTTTGCTACAAGAGAGAATATCTCCCCATAATCAATTCCCTCCACCTGGGAATACCCTTTAGTGACCAACCATGCCTTATACTTCTCAATATTGCCATCAAGACCACACTTTTTCTTGAAAACCCATTTACAGCCAACATGTTTACATCCAACGGGAAAAGGTACCAGATACCAAGTCTCTTTTTTCTTTAATGAAGCCATCCCTTTGTCCATGGATTTCATCTAGGAATCTAAATAAATCATACTCATTGTCTCTCTAATCGTCCTAGGCTCATTAGAATTAGTAATCAAGGAAAAGATGCAACTAGAATCCAACAATGAATAACCAAACCTTTCTAGTTGCCACCTAACTCATGTAGACCTCCTCAAAGGCTGAGGTTGAGATTCTCCTTCTTCATAACTTCCAGAGCTACTTGAGCTCTCCTCATCATTAGGTCCAACAAGAGTACTTGGTTCTTATTTCTTTGGAGTATGTGGAATCTGAACCACCTCCTTTTGTTTCTCCTCTTTCTCTGGTTGTAGCTTAAAAGAGGAAGGTTTCATCTCTCTAAAGATCACACTTCTACTGTAGACAACCTTATGTGCTTTTAGATCCCAAAGCTTGTACCCTTTCACACTGACACCATATCTGATAAAGATACACTTAACAGCCTTGTTCTCCAACTTAGACCTCTTCTCAATCAGAACATGAGCATAAGCTTCACAACCAAATACTCTGAGATGTCTCATCGAAGGCTTTTTACCAAACCATGCCTCCATGGGTTTCTTTCCAACAAGTGTTGGTGTAGGAGATCTATTGATCAAATAACATGTAGTGTCTAGCACTTCAGCCCAAAATTTATTCTCAAGAATAGCACCACTCAACATACTCCTAGCCCTCTCCATCAATATTTTGTTCATTCTCTCTGCAACTCTATTTTATTGTGGAGTGTAGGGAGTTGTCTTATGTCTCTCAATCATGTGCTATTTACAAAACTTTTCAAATTTTATGGAACAAAACTCACCACCATTATCAGTTCTCAAGCACTTAATCTTTATGCTAGTCTGATTTTTTACCAAAACTCCTTAAACTGACTAAAGATATTAGCTTTACTTCTAAGGAAATAAAAAAAATGTCCTACTATAATCATCTATGAAAGAAACAAAACATATAGATCTTGATAATGAAGGAACATTTACAAGACCAAAAACATCTAAATGTACATAGTCCAAAACCCCAGAAGACTTATGAGAACTTGAGTAAAAAGAATGTTCATGGTGTTGTTTTCCATATACACAATATTCGCAAAAGTTGAACTTGAGATTAAAATCATCAAGGCCTTCAACAAGGCTCTTATTTTTCAGGGTTCTAAGACCCTTCTCACCAATGTGACCAATTCATTGGTGCCATAACATTGTCTTCTCTGTAGGAAGCTTTGTTTCCATGGATTGAGCACCCTTAGGTACCCAAAATGCATGACCATCGGATGTAGCTGCAACACACTTCTTCTTTGCACAATTGGATGGTGAAATTGAAGAATTCAAAGGTCTCTTCTTCAATACATTAGAAGAACTATTGCACTATACAGTGCATGCATCAAGCTAAAAAAGAGTCCCAATATGAACCCCCTTGGCTAACACCATAGCTCCTCTAGTCATCTTGCATCCTCCACTAGAGAAAACAACTTGCACTCTCAAATCATTCATTTTAGTTACAGAAAGTAGGTTTCATGCCAAACTCGAGATATGCAAGACACTATCAATCCCCTTCACTCTTCCATCAGGAAATTTGATTTTGACTCTTCCATGGCCAACAATCTTCAAGTGAGAGTTATCACCTAGGTACACCTCTCCACCATCGAACTCATCATACTTCAAGAACCAATCTCTATGAGAAGTCATGTGAAAGGATGCACCCGAATCTATCAACCACACATCATCTAATGCATGGGCTGCCAAGGCTATAAATGCTTCTCCATCATCTTGGGATGATTTCTCATATTCAAAATCAGAGAAAGAATTGATTTTCTTCTTCTCCTTCTCCTTGCAATCTTTCCAAATGTGACCAGTTTCATGCCACAATTCCAAAAAATTTCCTTGGACTTCTTACCAAGATACTTTGATCTCCTCGGAGACTTTGACTTAGATTTCTTGTCTTTCTTTTTGCTTCTCTCTTTTGGTCTGCCACGGACTGCAAGGGCCTCCTTGGCCATCTTAGAAGACTTCCTTCACATATCCTCAGATAGTAATGAGGCAACAACCTCATCCATCTTAAAGGTGGAAGTAGTGCTTCCAATAGCCATTATCAAGTGATCCTAAGAGTCTAGCAACAAACACAAAAGGAGCATGCAACGGTCTTGTTTATCTATTTTGTCTCCAACAAAACTCAGTTGTGCAACCAACATGTTAAATGCATTTAAATGATTTGCAACGAATCCTCCATCTTCCATTTTTAGAATATACATCTTCTTTCTCAGGAAAAGCTTTTTTGTCGAGGATTCAGCCTGGTAGACATCACCAAGCTTCTTCTATAGAGAAGAAAAAAATTTCTCTTCATGAAAATTCAGAAGGAAAAAATCACCCAAACAAAGTCTAATAAGACCCTTGGCTTTCCTATCCATAAGATCTCAATCTTCTTGTTTCATGACTGACAGTTTGGGTTCCAAAAATACCAGCCCATAGGTCACGGTCTACAAGCATATATTCCATTTTGAGCTTCCACAACTCAAAATTACCGTTGTTAAATTTTTCCATCTCAATCCTCCCAGATGTGACTTCCATCTCTTTCCTACAACAAGGTCACGAAATACACACTTCTACAAAACTCCCACTGAAATAGAGATTAGCTCAAAAAACCCTTCTACCCAACAAAGGAACCAAGGCTAGCCAGGATCTGATACCAACTGAAAGGAAGTCCGGTGAGCAGAAACAACTTCCTACACTAATCTAATAAGGGAAGAGTTATAAAAAATTCATTTAACACCTTTTACGACTACAATAAGAGAAGCACATACATAGAATAATGGAAGTAGAACAACAAGAAAGAATAAAACAATGACACCAAATATACATGGAAAAACCCTTTCAAGTATAAAAACCCCCACCCTCCAAAAGCACAATACTATCTTTATTATTTCAAATAATGAATACAAGATATCACCAAATACAAGCTTCTTCAACAAGTGCTTCAACACAAACACCTATTTTGGAGTAATATTAGTAGCACTTCATTACCTGCAAACAAACTATGCATTCTACAACTCAAGGAACCTAATGAATAGAGTGATACAAGCTTCAAGAAGCATCTAGAAGGTGAGGGGTGTCCAAATCCACATGGCACAATTTCCAACACCTTGGAAATGCATTTGGACACATGTGACATATTCCCTTACACCCCTTACAATTGTCATACATGCAAATATTCTTCTTCCAAACTTGGGCTCCTAGAGTATGCTAAAAATAAGCTATGATGGATCTATAAGAGAATCTATCATAACTAGCTAAAAATAGTTGATTCTCTTAGGGTATGTGTAGGATCATGATGGGCCAAAAAGTGGCGATATGATTGGTATGTAGTTGATGACTTTTTTTTACCCAAAATTGATGAAATGAAAAGGGTTTTTAAAGGAGATTCTCAACTTTCCACCAATATAAATTATGCTTTACTATGAATTTAATAAATTATTATTATTCATTTTCTATTTGAATTACAACTAAAGTCCTAATTGATAGGCTAATTGAAAAACATCTATCCTTTCAAACGGTATGATATTTTTTGAATCCGAAACATATGTCACATTTTGTGCTTCACATACTATAGGATTAAAAAAAAAAAAAAACATGAAGTTTTGACCAAGTTAATAGTATGTGTAGGATCATGATGGGCCAAAAAAGTGGCAATATGATGGGTATGTGTAGGGTATGTGGCTGACGACTTTTTTTTACCCAAAATTGATGAAATGAAAAGGGTTTTAGGAGATTCTTAGCTTTCCACCAATATAAATTATGCTTTACTTTGAATTTAATAAATAATTCTTATTCATTTTCTATTTGAATTACGACTAAAGTCCTAATTGATAGGTTGATTGAAAAACATCTATAGCTTTCAAACAGTATCACATTTTTGAATCTAAAACATGCATCACATTCTATGCTTCACATACTATAGGATTAAAAAATGAATTTCATGAAGTTTTGACCAAGTTAAGGTGGTCGGACATAAGTTTTATATTTTTTAAAAGTTGTAATAAAAAATTCATAATTAATTATTTACTTGGAAAAAATTACAAAAAATATGCATCACATTGGGACATGAGTCCTCTACTTATATCTAAAATATTATTAAAAATATTATCATTTTATTGTGGTTAGGGTGGTCAGACAAACACCTACTTCTTCTTTTTTCCCGAAATTTAAGTACTACTACATTGAAATTTTAAATTTTCATCAAATAGATTTTTTATTTTCTAAATAAAACTAGTAGTTTAGAAACTACATTCAAATTGCTACAGATTCTATTCTTACATATTTTTGAAATAATATAGATAACTTATTCAAATTTTTACATCAAGTTGCCTAAATCTGATTTTTCTCAATTTTTTGCCACTTAAGGGCTTGTTTTTTCCATGATGATCCTGCACATACCCTTAAAGTGGTCAGACATATGAGTTTTTATATTTTTTAAAAGTTATAATAAAAAATTCATAATTAATTATTTACTTGGAAAAAAATTACAAAAATTATGCATCACATCAGGACATGAGTCTTCTACTTATACCTAAAATCTTATAAAAAATATTATCATTTTATTGTGGTTAGGGTGGTCAGAAAGACACCTACTTCTTATTTTTCCCTGAAATTTAAGTACTATTGCATTGAAATTTCAAATTTTCACCAAATAGTTATTTTTTTTAAATAAACCTAGTAGTTTAGAAACTACATTCAATTTGCTATAGATTCTATTCTTACATATTTTTGAAATAATATAGATAACTTATTCAAATTTTTAAGTCATGTTGCCTAACTCTGATTTTTCTGAATTTTTCGCCACTAAGGGCCTATTTTTTCCATGATGATCTTGCACATATCCCTTACATCCTGTCATAACCCAACTTGGGCACCAAATTTCACCCATGCATTCAAATATGCCTTATGGTGTGTCATATAATATCTCATATGTCATAGATTCCAAAGTGGGACGCCTATGTCCACTTGAGATGATGATGTGTCATCCAGTCACCTTCAACGGGGATGCCACCTAGCCAATGGGTCCCAATGAGTGACATGACTCAATAGGAAATTAAATAATACAAATAAATACATCAATACATCAAATTAAATCAAATATTAGGACTCTAAGGTTGAGACACCTTAATCCAAACATCCTTCAAGAGTTAGAGAGATTAATGGTTGGCTTTCATTGATTGACAAGTTGATAGAGAGGTATGGGTGTCGTTTCCTATCTAGACTATGTGATGGTACTTATTTTAGGTGTCTGGATGGTATAGAAAAGAAAAATGATGCATCTTGTAGTGGTAAATATTTTGCTTTTGACTAGCCCATAGAGGAATTGTGTGCAAATGAGGGTTGTTATGATAGCAACCAAAATGCAAGGTATGATGAAGTGACAGAAAAATTTGATGCCATACCTTCTACAGATGTTGAAAAAATGGAGATAGAGATTTTTCTCTCTATATCAGATGAAATTGACAGTTTTAGTGGTGATTTTCAACTAGAAGAGAGCAGCAATGATGAATCTAATGGTGATTTCTAGTTTGACAATGTGGGATATGACTCTACTAGTTTTTGTAGCAGTAGGGAGGAAGAAGAAGATATGTATGTCAGTGATTCATTTGATGAATCAATTCAGATTTCAGATTGTGACAAGCATACATATGATAGTGATATAAGTAATAAACAAGATTATGCTTCCTTAATTAATTTTTCACCTTCTTTTATCCCTTGTTCTGGTTTTGAAGTTTCTAAACTGAATTTCTACATGAGGATAGCATAGATGTAGCTATATGTGAAGATGAAAATGAAAAGATAAATGTTAGTAGAGCTAAGGATGTTATTTATGATGAGTCTGCACCTAAGGAGTATGATTGTATGGATCATATGGATGCATATGAAAACTTGTTTTCAGGGGGTGCAGCTCATATTCTTCCTCATGAGTAGTGGACTTTGAGTTTTTCATGGTAGAGTTTTGTTGTTGAGGTAAGTTTTACAGATGTGTGTCACTACTCAGATTTTTGTGACACATTTATCTCAGCAAATTGCAAAAAGGATGAAACAAAGAGGTGATTTGAAGAGTATATCTCTTCACACAAAATGTCTCATGATCTAAATGGATGTGTTGATGAGGTTTGCATCAACATTGAGGACTCCAAGCATACTACTTGTATTTTTGATGAGTAGCATCAAGAATCAAAAATTGCAATGCGTGGCAGTGAGGTGGCCTATGTGATGTGGTTACCATGTAACAACAAAGCCAAACATGGAGCAAGTTCTCACTTGTTCAAAGGTAACCTAATATTTTTTTTATAGGAAAGAGGCTACTTGTGTTGATATGGTGTGACAAAAGCAATTATTGGTTGAAGGAGATCAACTCCTTTAACAAATTGGTGTTTGACAGGGGAAAATGTTGATGTCTCTTTTTCATTTGGTGGAATGGGGCTATCAAATGAGGTGTTTTCTTTTGGGGTGACTTTTCTACCCAATGGTTGTCATGGTCTACTTCTCTAGAGATCTGAATTCTCACTCTGCTTTGTCAAGCAGACGTCCCCAACTAGAGCCATTGGTGGTACTTGTAAAATCCATGACCATTTTTGATATTTTGGTGTCTTTAGGGTTAAGAAATTGCTTATGGGGTTTAAACCCTCCTAAAACCCTAAATCCTTGTTCCCTTGCATGCACTTTTGTTCTAAATTCATGATGACATTTTGCACCTTGGTATCCTTGCCCCTTTAAGTAAAATGTTTATGTCCCCATGCTTCATTCTACCTAGGCGGCCCCTTTTAAAAACAACCTTTATCACATGCTAAATTTCACTTTAAGATTGTCGCATCGCCCATCATTGATGTCCTTTTCTCTATTGGTTTCCTATCCATGATGCGCAATGGCTTATATCCTTTGCATCTCTCATCAGTAATTTCATTATGGCCCTATGTTCTGAATCAACGATAAGAAATATCCTTTGTATCGCTCACTCATCGTCCATTTCTAGTTGCTAGTTTCTTTTCATTTCCTGATCCATGATGAGCGATGAAGGTTTCTTCACATCGCTATTTCACTTTTTTCCAACAAGTTTCTTTCGGTGATAGGTGGTGAGGGGCTTAGATATAATGAAGAATATATAATGATTGTAAGTTCAGCACACCCATGCTTCACATCACTGTTGTGAAGCAAGGTGATGGTAGCATTTCAACAATGTGCCATGGGAAAGGATGGTGGTAGGGTGTGCTAATGTGGTGGTCCCTTTGATCAACAGTTCCTATGTGCTAGTGGTGATGTGGCTTCATCTTGGCCACTCCCCACTAGCCCACGGGGAACCCACTGACTGACATAGATTCTCAATGGGGGCGTGGGCATGTGACATATGGTGGGTAGGTCCCAACCTAGGTTAGGCTTTCATTTTGTCGAAGGGATCCATGTTGGCATCACTCTAAAGCTTCATGGTCTCTTCGATTTTCTTTTGTGTGTGCTCAATGGTGCAGATGTAAGGGGATGATCAATCGACGGTGATGTTTTAAATTGGTATTGAGGCTTGATTGTGGCCATTCATCTATTATATTGCGACTAGAATTTAAACTCCAACAGTTAATTGTTTGAATCTTCATGGGTAATGGACAACAGTAATGGCATAATAACATTTCAGCTACTAGATTGATCCAAGGTGCCTCAAAATCGATTTCTTGCAGTTCACCCAAGTAAAATTAATTTCTCAACGATGTCATTCATTTCCTAATGTGTTGCAGAGGATAAATGTCAATGTCAGGGTATATTTTCCTAACTATAGCCACGAATTTCTTGGGAGTTCCATTCTTGTTTTTAGAATGCCATCAAAGTTTGAGTGTGCTCGAGGTGTCAGGGGCCTTTATGGCTGGTCATTGCTCTATTTTGGGGGGAATTTTTCAATGTAATCTAATCAGATTCTCATCCTTTTTGTAACTCTAATTTAGTTAAGGTTAGGGTTTGAGTTTGAGTTCACAGTTATGCATGCACTATAAAGGTAGGTTTTGTTGTTTTTGTTTGGGTTTAGACATCTACTCTCCAACCTGAGAGGTTTGGTGTAGTGTCTTCCCTTCCACGATTTTTTTCTTTTTTTCTGTAATTCTTTGCTTGATTCAAGTTGAATAGGGCAAGTCCTTTGGACATAGATAGGGAATGTCATTAGCTATGCTCTATAATAAAAATATATGACCACCATACACCATTTTTATTTTGCTTCAAATATATATGTCAATCTGTCATGTTCTCCAAGTATTGTATGCATTATCTTTTGGATCAATATAATCAAGGTTTGTGTTGATGCTTCAAACACATTTATTTTTTTAATTATTTCTGTGTTTTCATATCATTCAAGGAGTGGTGTAATTGCTTGCATAGGAGTAGTAAAGATATTGTTGTGCAATGTGGATTAGTAAGTAATATGATGATTTTCCTTTTGTTGGTTTCCTGCTGCAAGGTAGTAGGGTTATCAGAAGCCATTGTCGAGCTAATGTAGGAGTTTATTTCATTCCTAACTCCATGTGGATTAGGCACCAGTCAAGGAGATTCACAAAGTTTGAGGCTAGGGAAGAATCAAAACTTTCAATTCAAAAACATTCCCTTGCTTTCTTAGTTTAGATTTTATTTCTTGTTTACCCTTTCCATAATACCAAAATCCATTAATAATATAGAAGGTTTTGTAGATTATTTAGCCCATCAAATTCCTTCCACCATTGTAGTATGATTATTTGCTTCAACATATAGGGATACCCACCTTGGTCCTGCAAAGCCTAAAGTGCAAAGGAGAGGCTTTCCAATTGGTCATCTCCTATTCATTTGCCACTGACCTAGGGTCTCTGAGTATAAGGAGTAGCTACCCTTTAGGAGATGCTAGACCATCAACCAGAAACAGCATTAGAACGAACCCCTAAAAATCTAACAAAAAATCTTGGGAGTGTTTTTGTAATTTTTCTTCGTGAAGGGAATTGTAAACCAATATTATGGGATCACCCATTTGTAGTTGGGAGATGGTTGTCAGGTCTAGAAGGTAGCTACATTTTTTAAACATTTTTAAAAAAATTTAACTCTACCATTGTGTCTAAAAGGCCCAAGAACCTAACGACCTACTGTGAATTAATCAATTTTGGACACTTTTTATCTAATCCTTCAAAGGATTTTTTGGCCCCTTTACTGTACAAACCACATGATCACTCTTACAATTATATAATTGTACAATCTTAATGTGCATTGTAGATTTCAATTAATTGGGGACCATTTCTTTATACACTGGGTAAAGAATTTAACTTATGCTTTTTTATCTATTTCATATACTTTTTATTGCATGCAATACCTTGCATAGGTATTTCAAATTGTAGTGTACTTACAACGTACAAACAAGTTCCACATGGAATGGAACCCACTATCCCTTCCATCAATCAATGGATAAATATTATATAGATACACTAATATTTTCCTATCATCAATTTCCTCCAAGCCATTGTGCACTTAAAAATTGGTGTTCACAAATAAAAGGAACTTTTTCTTACTTTTAAATAACAATATTAGATATTCACCAATAGTTTTGAAAACTAATTGGAAATTTTGTGACTAAAGCACATATTATGTCCATCTAGAGCATATTCTTTTTGTAGTATTACTAACATCAACATGATGTCAACAAGTATTCTTTTCAAAAAAATTCCCTTCACCATTTGCATTTCAATTTTCATACTCAAACTTTGTAGGATCTTTTTTGCAAGAAATTTTATTTATTTGGAAAAAATTCAACAATCTTTATAGTTGTGTAGATGGTTTGCGATTTTAGTTTTTTTTTTAAATATAGAATCTTATAGGTGTTTTTGAGTAGTTCTCATTTTAGGAACTTCCAAGGATATGTTTAAGTTCATACAATAATATTTTTTGGTGTAATTTTTTGTGTAATCATACTAAGTATATATTGGAATTCGATCTAGAACCAATAGATATTAAGGAAAAAACCATATGGCTAATTTAACTTGATAAATTTATTGTCTATGTATGTACAATTATTTCACTTGACTCCAATTTCATCTATAAAAGTGTAAAACACCTAAGGAGGCTTGGGAAAAAAATTCTTAGTCACATGGTCAAACTAATGAGGTTAAGGGTTATCAAAATTATAATGAGCTTATGATCCTTGTGTAGTATCAAAAATTACCACCCTTGACAATTTCACACTAGGTTTAGCGCCCTCATATTTTATTGGACCTAACTATGCCTTTAATTTCCTGTTTTATGAATATCTTCACAAAATAAAATTATGGGATTGAAAACAAACATCTAATATTTCCCCTCGATGTTTAAGGGCCCTACAAGGATGGGTTTGGACTAGGTCACCTAGCACCCTTTTATAGCCCTTTTTGGCCCCAATTTGAATATGGTGGTGTCATCATTTTATTATTTGAAAATTCAATTTCATTTGTTGGCCATCAATATTTGATTTTTGATAAATTAGAAGAATTGCATATAAATACATGTTATTTTCATCATTTAAAATCCTAACAAGGACTAGCAATTTTGAAGAGAAAATTGGAGATCTTAAAATCAGTCAAGGTATTTCAAGGGTAAAATTAGTAGCATTATTACATCACCTTCACCAATCAACATCAATCTTACAAGACATAAAGAAGAAAGAAGGAAATTATGAAAAAGGAGCAATTATGATCAAATTATGAAGATGTATTGAGTTATTCTCTGCATACTATCTACAATAATCTTTTATGTTTTTGGAACTAACCTTTTTCATACCTATCAAGTAATCAAGGCATCCATCAATCAATATTTGTGGAAAATTTTGTGTGGCATCACTTCATCAAGGATTTGAAATCAAGGTAACATTGTCATTTATCATTTATCTTTTCAATTAATCCCCATTGCTTTGGTCTCTACTCAACCTAAGGTATGCCATCTTTATCATTATCATTTATTATGCGTGGAGGTAGAAATACCAAAATGGTGTTTGACTTAGGCAAGTCCCTATATAGCATAACCTTTCCCCCTCTTTTCATGTGTGCGGGCTAGATCTAGAAGTTTCAGCAGAAGACGGTTCTAGAAAACACAGAGCAAATTGTAACCTGTATTTCAGACTTTATAGATCTAGAAAAAGAGGAAGCTAATATAGGGCACCGCACACCCCTATCCTTGTAAATCAGCCCCAATTTTTTTTCACACATTCCTCTTTGTATCTTAGACTCAGATCTGAAGCTTTTTTGGTACTTTTCATCTTAATCTATTTGAGAAATTACATTTTCAAATCTAGGGTTATATATCAAATAGGCTTGTTAAATCACACATCAAATTCATCTCTTTTACAGCTCAAGGAAACATAAACCCTATGAGATTGACTCTCTCTTGTGGCAGCAAGTCAATCCATTAACCCTAGTTGGTTTATGTTTGAATTTGGAGTCAAAGTGAAAAGGAGATAATCCTAGTTAATCTAATTGAATCTAGGATCACTTTCCTACTTCACACCTTGATCCAAATAGTTTTAAAAATATCTAGGAATATTTTATCAAGGTCAATTATCTAAGAACACAACTCAAGGAATGTGGTATTGTTTAAAATGATATACAAGTTTTTTTTTCTATCCAATCTTGGTAAACAATATACAATTTTTTATTTATGGCTTTCACATTCCATTGAATTTATATGGAGAATGTATATAGCATGCCTATTGTACCATAGAAAAAAGTACCCTTTGCTTGACATCAGAATAATTCATGATAAAATGGACTTAATGAGGCCTTGATTCAGGTGTTGTGAGGTATTTTATGCATCCACACTAGGTCTTGGACCCTTGCAAATTGAATAACATGCTTTTAAAAATGTCTTGTAAAGGTGTTGTAAAGTGTTGTAAGATACTTTCACGCTTTTCTAGACTTAATGAACCTATTTCTCCCTAATTCAACATTATAAAATGTGTTTAATAATATTATTACATCAATCTAGAAGTTTTTTGAAATAAACTTAATGATAAACTAGTGTTGTAATGTGTCTTGCACATTCACATTGGTTCTTGTCCCTTTTTAGGCTGTGTGGACCTCATTTTAGTGTTGTAAAGTTTATTTAATCACACTTTCACATTGATTTATGTGTCCCAACCCCTATTTTACATTTACAACATCACTAATAGGCCCCTATTAACCCATATTATTCATCATGAGCCATAATTTGATCAAACAATCGACATAGTCATCATATAAGCCTACTTTTCTTACTTATCAGTATTCCAGCTAGCAAAAATGGCCCCTGTGGGACCCATTCACCATTAGTGGTGAATTGGTCCCATCTAGGTGGGACCCATTCGCCATTAGTGGTGAATGAGTCCCATTTGAGCCATTTTTGAGGTTTTGAGCGGGAAAAATTAAGGTTTTTATTCAATTTTTCTTCATGTTGACCTTGGGGGTCCAATTTATGAGAAAATAAGGTGAATTTCTTATAAATACAACCTTCTAAACACTAATTCATCATAACTTAACTTCATTCATCATTTTTCTTATGTCTCAAGTCAAGCAAGCTAAGGTTTTATCATTCTAAGTCACCAAGGTAGCACTTTTCAAACATTCAAGGATAGAATCTTCCTCCATTGCTACATATTTTCAAGATCAATCATCATGTCAAGGTAATAAATTCCATTGTTTCATGTCTCATTTCTTTCTTTCATCATTTTGGTTTAATTACCTAAACGGGGTTTGACCAAGGCAAACCCCCATACCCTAGCATTCACCATTTCTTCTTCTCTTCTTGTGTGTTTATAGATTTAGGTCTATTGGAAGCTTGGAAATCATTGAAGATCAAGTTTCAAAGTTTTTCAAGTCTTCTTCTTAATCAACAAGTCAAAATATCAACGAAATCTCATTTTTAGACCTGTAAATCAAAGTTTTGGAAGTGGACACCTGTAGGGCATCAAAGTGCAAATCGGAAGCTTCGGAATCCACCTTTGAAAATATAGAAATTAAAAAGTGGATTCATTCACCATGGGTGGTGAATGAGTCCCACCCCAAGGTCAGTTTTTGGATTTTTACATTTTTAGATACCCTTTTGTTAGAAACGGGCTCTAGTACAGTTTGGTAGAACAAGGACTGATTTGCCCAGAATGTTGAATGAGTCCCTCTAGGCCTGAAAATCAGCATCAGCAGTGTTTCAAAATCAATTTCCAGTCTTCCTCAAGCTTTCAGGTGCACACTTCAAGTTTCATTCATTTATGTTTAGCTTTGCATTCGTTTCTAGTTCATTGTTGCATTACACAATGTGTTTTCAAACATCACTTGTTTCTTAGGTTTTGCATTCATATTCGATCAATTTCATAGCCTAATTGCATTCATATTCATATTTAATGAACCCTTTAGCATTTTTTGCCCTACCTCTCTCCTTTTAGGTGAAAAACCCTAGAAGAGCTAGAGAAGTGCATTGATGCCAAAAATCTACGGTTCACCTACATTTGATCAATTTTCTAAAATTATAATTTAAGAACAAGGAAATTTGTTTCAAATGGATCTCCTTAAGTCTTCTAAGGCACAAAATTTTATGGAGATAAAAATAATCAAGGGATCCTAAAAAATAAACAAAAGAAGAAAATAAAAAACCATACTAAGATAAAGCACAATTAGATTCTAGATCCCCTCATAAGAAGAATAATATAATAAGGAGAAGCCTATGTGTGCATATTCTAAGAAAAAATGACATAATGAACATCTATGTTGTCTAAAATGGATAGATTAGTTGGAGCATATTCTAAAAAGGAATCAAATCAATTTCCTTCAACTATGTTCTAGGTTTTATCATCTTCTTCTCATTCAAAAATAGAGAAATATAAGGGGAAAGAACTTGTTACACTTACAAATTTGGATTCAAGGAAATGGATCATTGATCTAGAGCTTCATATTAGAATATTTTATCTTCATTTAAGACTTATTCATCACCACATATCTTGATGGATAGCAACGCGTATATATGTGCCAGTGACAAAGGGTTTATTGACATGGATGAAGGATCATTTAATGATTCTCTTTGTGTGTCTTAATTGTCAACCAATATCCTTTATATCTATCAAAGCACATATAGTGTGGTAGGTAATTTTGTTAATGTTGTATTTTGGGATGTAGATCATCAATTTTGGATTTACACCTCACATTTTTCTTCTTTGTTTCTTTGGTTGAGGAACACATTAAGGCATCTAATGTGGACACTTTTGATGAGGTAAAATATAGTCATTTGAATCATTGCTTTCTTTCATCAACTTAGATTCTAAATACATGTGTTGGCATTCTATGTCCTTTATCTACTATTTCTTCTTATGAGACTTGTATTGCTACATACATGGCTTCTAATGATTTTGTGCAGTCAAGTACTCATCCCAGTAAGGCTTTTCTTCCTAAGGGGAATAATATTGTTCAATTATTTTGGATCATCTTTAGCATTCATTATTAGTCATCTACCATCTCTAAATGAGATTGTACTTTGATAGTGGTTTGCATCATCTCTCTTCTTCTCTCTTATGGGGGATATGTATTCTTCACATGGGGTTTTCTCCTCATTCTTCTAGATCTATCAACTTGTGTTTTCCTCTTTTGAAGAAAGTTTCTTTCCTATATTTTTTTCTCATTTTCTCCATTTTTGAGAATCCCATTTGTACATAGGTATCTAACATATCCTTGTAGCCAATATTCAGCATGGTATCTTTACATTTTTCTCATTCTTCCTAAGCACTTAAGGGGGATGTTGGTGTGAATAGAGTATATTACCTTACCAGTTTCCTATTAGGTCTTATTTACCTTATTTTACTTGGGGCATTCTCAATTAATCGTCAATTTATGTCTCAAATCATAAGATTAAGACACATGTCATAATATTTTATTTTCTTGTATCTCACCATGGACAATATAACCAAGGGTTTCCCATTGTAATCTCATTTATATGATATTCATGTATACATACTATACATTTTCATTCTTTGATAGAATATAATTATTATCTCTTGTGCTTTTATTGAAGATCCTAGATCTTGGTTGGCTACCTCCATAGCCAAATATTGCATTGTATATATTTTTTTATATTAACTCTTACAATATAAAATATTGTTTAATTATATTTTGTATCATCTATATTGTTCTTATGTACATATAAATCTGTAATTCTACATTTTAGAATCCTCTTTTTGTCTTATAGCTAATGAAGTATAAACTAGTGACATATAAATTGGTTTTATTATTGTATCTTAAACTATTAGCTAAATTGGTTGATAGTTTTAAAAGAATTGATGAAAAAATAATTTATTTGTGGTGTTTTTATCCTTGATTGTATTATTGTATCCCATGAAATATTGCATTCAATTAAGAAACCACATGTTCATTTTGTTGTTAGGGTTCAAGCAGGTTAGAGAAATAAACATTAGCAATTATATGCAGATTAAATAACCCAAAAATAACAATGAAGAATAACACAAAAGAGATCAACACAGAAATTTAACGCGGTTCACCCAATATGGGCTACATCCACGGAAACTTAGCCACCCAATAATTTTATTATCCAGTGCAAAACAGATTACAATCTTGCAAATTCCACACACCGCAACTTACATCCCAGCCACTTATAACAAAAAATTTGGAAGCTTCCAGAATTAGGGTTTTACAAAGTCATTTTTTTCATTTGGTGTGTCAGTGGAAAAACCTTGATGAGTTAATGGGAAAAAAAATTGAGGGTTGTGCCCCCAAACCCCTACTATCGGGGGTTGCCGCCCCTGAATCCCTGCTCAACGCTCGACCTGTCCCCAAACCCTGGTGAGGATACGTTATGAGTGTACAGTATTTGCATGATCAATCACCACATATCAACAATCTCCCACTTGGAGACTGATCAAGATCCACACCAATCATCTGTGGCTACTAAATTACCAATAGCCAAGGTATGTGTTTGAGTGAATTGGTCTTTTCTAAATAAGGTTCCAGAAGCCTTTAGTTTTAGTGAGATTTAAATGACTATTTAATTGTGTGACAAAAGTATGTTTTTCAATATCGATCAATGGTGATCTAGTTGGTTTTTTATCTCTAAGGGAATAAGCCAAGGTGACCCACTAGCTCCATATTTGTTCATTCTTATGGTTGAAACTCTAGGAAGATGGATAAAGAAGATTGTGAGTGTCAAAAAATAAAAGGATATACTTGTGTTAATGGTCGAGTCTAATGAATCATCTTCAATTTATGGATGACACAACTATCTTTAGGTTTCTTTAGCCAAGGAAACTATGGCTTATTTAGATGTACCTTCATGTTAGTTTATCAACATTACTAGGTCAAAAAAATATTTTCAAGTCTTTATTAAGAAGAAACTCTAGTACTTTGGAAATAAATTTTGTATTTCCTAGGGTATATTTGGGGATCCCTCTCTTCACTAGAAAGTTAGGTATTATTCTTTTGTAGGAAATTCAAGACAAAATCCAAGATAAGTTATCTTCTTAGGGTGGAAAATGGATTAGAATAGCTAGTTATTTATTAAAAATTAAATGTGCGCTTCAAGCAATGCAATTTTATATATTTTTGATGTTAGAGCTTCATAAATCAATTAATCAGGTGAGCTATTGTGTTTATTTTTAGGAAATTCCTTTGGTAGGGTGTAGGTGAGGAAATAAGTTTTCATTTATTGAAATGGAATGAGTTTTGTTATCAAAAATCTCAAGGTGTGGGAGTTAAAGATATGTTAGTTCAAAATATTTCCTTGGGTCCTAGACTATTCTAGTCTTTTTAACAAAATTGTCATTCTTCTCATGTAAATTATTGTGTTTAAAAGTGACTCAATGAAATGGAATCTTATGGTATTGTTGATATATCTAATTATGGTGCACTTAATGTGGAACATTGGTAATGCAAATAGGAAAAATATGTGGCTAGATTCTTGGGTTGTGAATGAACTAATTTCTAGTATTTTTTAAGTTTGAAGTGTCAAGAAATATTTTAATAGAGGAGGTTCAAACATAAGTGTAGGAGTATCGGAAAGAGTCGTATAATAAACAAGAACTTCATTATTCTTGGAAGGATTTGATGGAATTTATCTCCCAAAAGATGAGAATAAAAATTTTAAGGATATTTTATCTTCTATTCAACCTCAAACTCTAGTTAGGGAGGATGGATTGTGTCAAATGGGGAACAAAGAAGGTATTCAATCAAATTGGAGTATGCAATGAAGAGTAACAATACTTGAATTTTAATGTGTAAATATTGGCCTACAAAGTTTATTTGGAATACTAAGACTCCTAAAGGTTATTATTTTGCATGGCTAGTTACCAAGAACATGATACTCTATTGATAATTGAATCAGAATAAATATATATGGGCCTTATAGATGTCCTCTATGCTACAAAGATGAGGGATTACATTTATTCTTTGTGATTACACTTGGTCTATATGATTGAAACTTATAGAAAACATTAATATCCTCTAGATTACTCCTAGTTCACTCAATCATCATCTTCATCCTTAGTTGAGAGGCACCCCTAATTTGCAATATTTATGGTAGATGGTGTGTGTTTGTGTGCATTGGGGACGATGGTTGGAAAGGAATAGAAGTATATTTAGAGGGGTAAAAATATCAATAAATTAATGTTGGAACCTTATTGAAACTATTATAAAAGAGTATGTAGTTGTATATATTACAAAAGTGTCAAGTAGGTTGAGCACTTTTAAAATAAAAGTGGAAAAGATCTAGTCTATAAAAATTCTAGTTCAAGGGTGAATAGAAATAATGAATAATAAAAGTAAGTGAAGGGAATATTTGAACTAACAAATAGTGAGAGGGGGATGTTAGCAAGAAAATTGGGGAAACATAGACCGAAATTCTGAGCCCCAAGTACTTTTTGAGTGTTGTAGATTATACCCTAGACTCA
Source organism: Sequoia sempervirens (assembly GCA_007258455.2). NCBI lineage: Eukaryota > Viridiplantae > Streptophyta > Pinopsida > Cupressales > Cupressaceae > Sequoia > Sequoia sempervirens. The sequence goes on along the minus strand of VDFB02270651.1, from coordinate 233,279,817 downwards.
ATCATGTAAAGGGATTAGTGGTTTGATTCAAACAGAAGATTGACTAAATAACTATATATAATAGGATGTTAGACAACATAATATAGATAGAATTTTGGTATGATTATATCATTTATATCGATGGAGTACATTCATACCTCCTTATATCTCCTTTTACATCATATATACATTTATCATATATCTTCCCCTATTCTCTATGTATCTCCTCTCTTCTTCTTACATATATTCTCTCATACATATATTCTTTTACATACAATATTATACTTTTTTACTCATATGTTTTCCTATACATATATCTATGGGATGGGACATGACCCATCTATCCTACCCTTATCCTAGATTGTATCTCTTGAATATATTATGGTCTCTGAACTCTTTATGGTAAGATGTTATAGATTTTACTTTCAACATTTTTTGAACTATTGCTCTTTCCTACAAATGTCATATGTCCTTTCAAAATGTTGACTTGTTCTCAATTCAACTCTACTCTATGATAGTATGATAGTGTTTAAGATGCTCTCCATTTACAAGGGATTGTAATATTGTTTCATCAAATTTTCTTAGTCATATTGTTCCTAGTTCCAGAATGTTGTTGATTTGATAAGGGACCTCCCATCTGAATTTTAGTTTTCCTTATTTTTTTGAATTTGATATCATAGAGAAAGACCATATAATTGACCTTGAATTGTTTAGACCTGATATTTTGATCATCCTATTATTTATTTGTATGTGTTTCTATCCATAGATGGTGTGATGCAAGTTGTCTTTCTTCATCTATCTTATCTATTTGTTAGTGAGTCTTAAGGCCAGTGTTGTGTGGAGATTATGGACCATGAAATTTAGAGGTAAGTTAACCTTTATTCCATACAAGATATCAAATAGAGATTGTTTGGTAGATCATTTGTATGTAGTGTGGTATTCCCAGAGAACCATAGGATTTTTAATGTCCTAGTAGGTCTTTTTTACATCACACATATCACTCAAATTAGTTCCTATAATCCGATTTAGCACTTCACTTGCCCCATGTTCTTATGGATGGTATGGTGTGTTGTGGTTATTGGTGATTATGATATTAGCTAGTAATTCCTTTATTATCTTATTGAAATCCTTGATCACTAGTTATGCTTAATGGACACTATTGACATATTTTATGCCACCCTTAGATGCACATTATTTATATCCGATCAAAGAGATCCTATGTGTGCATCCTATTGAAATCTGTGATTATTTTTTATGAATCTGGGTCTTTAAGGTTTTGAACTCCTTAATTGTGTCTAATTAGGATTTTGAATTGTATGTAGTGTTTAATCCCTCCCAAAACCCTAGTGCTTTTTCCTTGTCACTTTTATCTTGTTCACTCATTGGCATTTTGTTCCCAGTCCCCGGTTGGCTAAGTTACAACTTATGTCTTAGGTGGTCATGTTTTTACCCTCCCCTTTACCTGTCTTTCGGTCACAGCCCCAATTTAAATATTTGATTAAAAGTCTTATGTTCGAGGGCCAGGAAATATTTTTTGCTCAAGTCTTATTTACCTAGGTGCGGCCCCCATTTTAAAACTAATTTGAGCATGTGCACAAAATGCATCACTTAAGTGATTTCCCATTGCTAGCCTCAAGTACATAATGGATTGTCTTTCCCTCATCAACCTTGTTTCAGCGATGAGTGATGCACTAGTATTTCCTTCATATCACTAGCTCTCTTTGCATCACGGATTGATAAATCCCCATTAAAAACAAAGTAGCGATGAGCGATGGACTATCTTTCTTTGCATTGTGCCTTGCCTTCATATTGCTATAAGCTCATCACTGCTAATTTCATTCCAGCGATATGTGATGTCCTATATGTCCCTTTGCATCATGTGGACTCTTTGCATTGTTGATATGTATTTTAACTTTGAAACATTTCCGCAATGAGTGATGGTCGAATATTCTAGCGAATATTCCTTCCATCGAAGCTACTCTTCATAATGCATCTTTACATTTTGTTAGCGGGTGGCTTTCCGCAATATGCGATGAAGGGCTAAGATTAAATAGAGAATATCCAATGGCTGAGGTGGCATCGTGCCTTTGCTTCACATCATTTTTGTGAAGCAAGGTGATGGAGTGGTTTGCGTGATGCATGATGATCAAGCAATTAGGGGCCCAGATTTAATATGGTGATCAGATGGTCATCGCTAACCTCTAGTGCATCGTAGTTATGATCCAAAGTAACAAAATACTTTGCACGATGAGAAATGAAGGTATAAATAAGGGAGTTTTTAGAGAGAATGATGTATATCGGCGGGACCTATTTTGCTGTCCCTTCAACATCTCAATGGGATGGTGCTTCTTGCGATGTGCAATGGCGATGATTTGGTGGGTCTGAGGTTCAATGCATGACGGAGCAATTGAGTGACATGTGTCCCAAGAAATAGGTGGCAGATTTTCATTGCATCGCATGCATCCTATGCATCATGAATTGTTGTCTTATACTCTTGAGGAGATCAACGATGTATTAAGGTTGTGATAGCCATTGATCAATCGCCATGTTTTAAATTTCATTTGGAAATCTGATCTTAGCCATCCATCTCCAATCCAACGGCAAGTATTCAAACTTCAATGGTCAATTGCTCCTATTCACAAAAGATTTGCAAAAGTAATTGCTTAACAACAATTCTTAGCTACCTGATTGAATCTGATCAACTTGGATCAATTTTCCTCTTTTTTCAGTACTATATTGACTACAAGATGTCACCATTAATCCTTGATGTGCTATAGAGGCCATATTCTTCAGTCAGGGTATGTTGGTCTCATATTTTTCTATGGGTTCCCATCCCTACATTCATGCAAGTCATCATCTTGGCATGTGCTCGAGATGTCTGAGCCTTTATGGCTAGTTATGTTGCTCTGTAATGGGCGCAACTCAAATATTTTCCAGACCTAATCAGAATTCATATTTTTGTAACCCTAGTTAGGTTAGGGTTAGGGTTTTGATTTCAAATCTTGGTTATGCTTGAACCATAAATGAAAATATTGTATCATTATTATGGGTTCTTCCTCCAACCCCTCTAGAATTTTTCTTTTGCAGACCTATAACTCTTGCATTCTGCCATTGTAAAGGTTACTTCAAGATTTATGTCAATAAAATTCAACTATTATCATCATTACCTCTTGCATTTTTTAGTAAAATTCATTTACCTTCATATCTGAGTGGGTTTTTTAGTTGTTTCTTTGACATATTATGTTTTTCTGAAGTAGGAAGGAACAAACTCTAAATTCGATGCATCACCTTCTTTCACATTTCATGTCTCTTTCTACCCTTTTCCCTTGTGATATGTTAGAGTAGGTTAGCATTAGGCCTTTCATGTGCTAGGTTAGACCAACACATCTGCACTTAGTTTAGAAGAGGAATTCGGCCTTCTCCAGAGACTTGACCTCAATTTGCAAGGTCCCACACCTCGAGGTCATTTCCATTGTGTCATTAGAACACTGAACTCTTGTTCAGTAGGGTGCAGTTTTATGTGACAATAGACACCCAAAATTGGTAATTATATTATGGTAGATAAATATTGTTGTAGTATATGTGATGCAATCCTGGGTCAGTTCAACTTTGGTCCATTTAGTTAACTAGTCTATATCGATAATAATGAATCTAGCTTTGGCTAGTTTTGTCGAAGGGTCTATGGGTCTTATGAAGTCAATAGCCCATTTCTCAAATGGAACTTGTGCTAATATTGTTTGGAGTGGAATTTCATCTTGATATATAGGTTGCCTTGTTCTTTGGAAAATATCATAGATTTTTGTATAGTTCTTAGCATCCTTATGTTCTTGGCCACCATAACCTACCTAGTAGTATTTTTGGGCAATAGTGTCTATGCAATTGTGTCCCCTGTAATTCCTTTATGTGCTTCCCTTAATATTTTCTCATGTTCATATTCATAGACTACTCTTTAGATGTCATTTATCCCATTTTTGTATATTGCTACCTCAATTAAGGTAAAAGGAAGGGATTTTCGTAGTAATACTTCTTTATCATGTGTTTTCATATCAGTTGACTATTGACCGATAGAAATTAAGTAGGCTACATCATGAAATTATTTGGTTACTACAATTGTTTGGAATAGATGTGTGTTAGGTAATTCCTCTTCCTCAACCTCCTCAGGTTCTTCGCTTGTATCAATTCTAGATAAGTTGTCTAGACCTTGATTATTCCTCCTTGGTTTTACCATTATATTAAAATTAATTTCATGAAATAACAATAACCATTTGCATTTAATCTTTCTTTTATCAATAGTTTATTCAATACAAATTTCAAAGGCTCATGGTCGGTGTAAAATGTGAATGGTGTGGATAAGAGATAGTGGTAGAGTTTTTGTAGTGTGTAAAACATGGCTAAGGCTTCTCATTTAGTGGTAATGCAATTTCTCTTGGCCTGAGAAATTTTGTGGCTGAAAAAAGCAATTGGGTGATCTTTATTTCCATGTAGTTAGGAAATAATTGCTCCTATTTCTATTCTAGAAGCATCTACATGGACATGAAATGATACTGACCAATCCAGAAATATAAAGATAGGAGCTTTTGATATTTTCTATTTTAATGTGTCAAAAGATTATTAATATCGGTTGGTCCACATAATAGTTTTATTAGTTCTCTTTTTGAGGAGTTCTTCTAAAGTAGCTACTAGGGTGGCATATCCTTTGATAAATGATAGATGATATAGCCTAGAAAAGTCTTAACCTCTAATGTTGTTGTAGGTGACCTAGTAATTCCAAAATCAAAGCGGTCTTCATTGGATCAGCCATTAGTCCCTCTTTACATATGATGCACCCTAGTAATGTTCCAAAGGCTGCCACAAAAATGCATTTTTTGATATTTAGGGATATTTACATACTTCTACATTTTTCTAGCCTGGTTTGGAGTGATTGATAGTGTATACATAGAAAATGTACTGATTGATTGCACATCTTCCCGACCACTAACTTTCATTAATCATCCCTCGGTCTAACCATAATTGAATACATTGGATTATCATCAATTTTCTCTCTTAATTAAATAAATCATTTATCTAATTAAGTCATCCTTTCTTACTAATTAAATCAACCAGTCTGATCTAATTATCCTTATTTAATTAAATAATCAATTTTATTTGATTAAATCTCTAAATTCCATCCATTAAATTAAATAAATTAAAACCTTATTTAGTTTAATCTAACTTCATCTCCTTGGTTAAATAAAAAAAAAAATCTTTATTTAATTAATCTTAAAACCATATTCTTCTCATGTTTGATTTAAATCAATATGTCACATCATTTTGACCTCTCATTAAATTAATTAACCTTGATTAATTTAATCTCTTCTCATGTCCCATCCTCTAGCTTTTGTAACTTGCACAAGAAAATAGATTTAATTCATTTATTAAATCTCTATTTTCTCTCAAAAGGCATAATAAAGGAATATTCCTCAAATTTGAATTCAAAATCCAAGTGGACTTTGTCCTTCCAACAAGGCATATACTCCACCTAAAAGGTCCTTTTTCCTTGAGCCAAGTGGCATTCAATGCACCTTCTTTCCCTCTTACATGTCATTTCAACAATTTCAAAATTCAAATATATGCATTTATTGACACATTCTTCAAAACTTGCACATCCTCCATCCACTCACATGTTGACAAGTGGTACCTTACTATTTGTTGATTCTTAGTCCCACATTGCTCTCTTTTGGGCATTATTCCAACTTGACATTCTATAAATAAGAGGCTAATCTCCTCATTTGATCATCCACAACTTGAGAAAACTTACTATACTCAAATTCATAGCAATCTTCATCCATCTTATTGAGTTTATAGCTAGGTTATGCAGATTTTGTCTTGGAGCACTCATCAATCTTCAACAAACTGGATCACAATCTTCATCAAATCATCAAAGCTAGCATTGGAGTTGGGAAAGGGCTAATTTTCACATCAAATTGGCACCAATTCCCTCAAGAGATTAAGAGTTTGCTTTGTTTTAGAATAGGATTTGATATCTTTGTTTTAAATTTTTTGTGTTCTTCATCTCATTCCTTTTCTTTTGTATTCAAATGAATTTCTTGAGGAATCTATATTCTAACTTGCATTTGATCTTATTAATGTGTTCATTTGTTGTGTTCTTGCAGGTATAGGATCTAGGTTCATAGATAGCATGGTTTGGAGTGACTGAATTTGGTTATTCACTAAGCCATAGAAAGTCCAATCATCCAAATATACTTCTAAGAATTCATGGATAAACTCCTTAAATGTATTCGTCATAATTTTGCTAAAGACTATACCTGTGCATTTTTCAATCCATAGGGCATTACTGTATACATGAATGATCCCCACTCTATGGTGAATGTAGTTTTAGGTTGGTCTTCTTCCTTGATCCAGATTTAGTGGTATCTAAAAAACCATCAATGAATGAATATATTTTTCTCCCTGCAATGGATTTAAGTATTTCCTTAGTGAAGGGAGTAGAAAATGGATTGTGAATACATGCTTTGTTAAGTTCTCAAATTCTATGCATATCTGGATTTCTCCTATATTTTTATTTTGTACTCGCATAGGCCTAATCCATTTAGAATCTTCCACCAATTTAATAATCCTTGTTGTTAGCGTTTTATCTATTTTTTTTACTCTCTTCTTCATGTTAGGGTTTAGGAGGCAAGGCCTTTTTTGGTGCAGTTTGGTTCCCTCTTTTAGTTGTATTTTCATGACTCCTACTTTTATTCCTTTCATTTTTGTGAACATTCATGGGAATAGTTCCTTATATGCTAATAGTAATTCAATGAATGATGCCACAATTGGTTCTTCCTAATAATTGTCATTTTAGGATTCTCCCTAGGGGCTATATTCTCTTCTCTTAACTTGAGGGGCTGGTTATAATAATGGTTCGTAGAATCCTTTTTTAGTTGTATTTCCCTTTCTCCTTCTTCCACAATGATCTCAATTTTTTGACCTTTGGTTCTTCTTCATCCTTTTATATTTTATAACCTCTATTTTTAACTAGTTGTGTTTGTTTCTCCATCCATTCGATAAGTTTCCAAATTCCTTAGTTTCTAGGTGGTGGATTTTGTAATTTTTGAGGATTGGTGTTTTCTGGAACCAGTTTAAAGATAATCTCCTTGATTTTGTTTAATGTGGTACCTATTTTTTTTATTTTCATCCTAGAAATAAAATAGGTGGTGTGGATCGAGGATTATTAGTAGGGGTCGGTTACACTTGATCCATGATGAATCGAAGCATAGTTTAGCCATGACTAAACCTCAATCTCAAACAAGATCATTCAAATTGAAAGTTAAACTAAGAATTTATTGAAACTAAAAATTAACTACAAAAATAGTTAAATTCCTACTCTAACCCATTTGAAACTTATCTTGTTTTGGAATTAGTGTCGTGTTGATGTGGAACAACGACCCTTTCCCAATCATGTGATTAGTGAGTATGTTTCAATCAATTCTATTGAAGAGAATTGATGAAACCATTTTGATAAATGGATGAAAACATGATTTTTTCTAAATTAAACATGATACAAACTAAATTATCATGATTTTATGCTAAAATTGATCTAAATATGCAATTGATAAGCTAATTCTAGGCTAAAAGATGGAAACCCTAATTTATAAACAAGTTAAGATGGATGCATGGAATCCATTAATGGAAGCTTGAAGCTGTTATGCAACTAAAATGAACTAAAATTAGCTAAAAGTGAGTAAAAAGTGAGTGTAAGTGAGTGAATTCAATAGCATAAGTTTGCAATTGAAATATGGATCCATTTGTCTCCAAATAGTGTCCTATTTATAGGAGAGAAAATGATAAATAGAGGGTTGAGATCAAAATTATTAATCAATAGTCAAGGATGGAGGAAATAGGAGGCATGGATCATGGATTCTCATCAATGGGTGAGAATGCAAGATGGGATTTTAATCAAGGGCTCACATTTGTTCCAAACAAACACACTTTTGACCTGCACACATAGGTCACCAGGTGACTTGCTCAAAAGGTTAAAGGTTTAGCTTGTTCAAGAAGCCAAGTGAGATGATTGGAGGAGAGAGAATATTCTTTGAAATATTCTCATGGGTGAGGAAATAGATATTTTGCAAATTAAAAGAAAGTTTAATTATGCATAAAAGGGATAAGGAATATTCCATGGGAATATTCCCTTTTGGAGGAAGATTAGATTAATTGTTAATTAAATAAGGTTTAATCATGCAATTAGGGGATTAGAAGAATTAAGGTGATATTCATTAAATTAAATGATTTAATGAAAGGGGGAAAGGTGAAATGATATTTAGTTAAATAACTTAGGGTTATTTAATTAAATAAGATGACTTAGAGGATTAAATTAAATAGTATGATTTATTTAATTTAATGAGACGAAGTGTTAGCGTGAAAGGTGGTGAATTAACCCGATTAAATGTGTTAGGTTAATGGACGAAAATGATGCAATTAATTAATTAGCTAGGCCAATTCAATTAATTAAGTGAAAAGAGGATGTGTTTCAAGAGGAAATGATGTTAGTAAACCTGATTCGAGTGTGATATCATCTAGGACATTTTTCAGTGTCTACATTTTTCCCCTATTTGAAGCGAGGTACCTGTTGCTTCGGTTTAAAGACTGATGCTCCTCGAATAAGAACCACTGCTTAAATCAAAAAATAATTTTTATTTTTATTTTTTAGATACCCCAACGGAAGGATAAAGCTGATTCCCTACCCCCTCGAGAAATCGGCAAAAATTTTGAATTTTGGGTTGATTTCTCGATAAAGGTGAAAAGCTACCCCAAGGGTCTAAAAAGGCTCTGGGATGTAAGAATTATGCCAAAATGCAAAAAATGATGCAAAAAAAGGTCTAGATTGGCAAAAGTGGTGAAAATGATGATAAACCCTAGCTTGAAGGTGAAATTAGGGAAAAAAACCCTAATTTTCTAGCATAAATAAGCCAAGAAGGGTCACTTTCAATTCATTTATGCATTCACACCCTAGAGATTCTTGTTGTTTCGAGCTCTGGCCCTTTGATGAAATGGTTTGACGAGAGCTCCCTAGGCACATTTCTGATTGAGTTTGAGAGTATCAGCGGATTCCAGGCTCTAGACCGCCAGTATGTAACCCAAAACTCAATTTGAATTTTGAATTTTTGATGCATTTATTACACATTAAGTTTTAAACTTTGGCGGCGTCGCTATATAGCGACACCCATTTGAGAATCAGTGATGCTAAAATGATTTATATTGACGCATATGTATATGGCAATGCACTTCGCAATTTAAAATTAGGGTTTCTAATTTTAAATTGTGATGCATACTTATATAGCGACGCACCTGCCGATTTAAAAACTAGGGTTAGGGTTTCTAAAGTTTAAATCACGATGCACATGTATATGGCGATGCACTTTGCGATTTGCAATTTGAAATGCCTTCGGGCATCACAATTTAAAATTTGAAATATAGCGATGCTATTGTGATTTTTTGAGCTGTAAATTCCAAACTGAGTCAATTTTTTTTTTTTTGACATCGTGCACTTTGTAGGTGAAGGAGGTCATTCCACCACTGATGTCACGCAAGCATAGTCCCACTGTGTTGGAGAGACCTGATGGTTTATCTAAGTTGTGCTAGGAGCACTGGGAGAGATCGGGTTATGGTATGTCGCGTATGTGCCCGTCATCCAGACTCATTTAGCCATGATGACCGCTCTATGTGAGAGATGGCATAGTGAGACTTCTTAGTTTCGTCTTCCCATTGGTGAGGCAACAATGACTTTGGAGGATGTATGGTGGATTTTTCATTTTCTCATACACGGTGAGCTATTGATTTTTGATGTCAACGTTGAATTATATGCATGTCACGAGGTGATGGAGATGGATTCCATTGTTCTAGTCACCTCTCAGATTGACCTTGAGTCATACAGAGGTCATGTGCCCACTTTTTGATTGATCATTGTAGCCATCATTTCAGGATTGGTCACTCCTGACCGACGTAGTAGAGGGTTCAGCCCAGGATGGGGTGTGGTATGGCACAGGATGCTGCATAGGAGTTGGCCTCACTATATTATGATATGCACAACTTTGTGTATTGTGATGGTAGAGCCATTGGTGCAAGGGTGACCTTGCTTCATATTTAGGTGTGGGAGCATATAGTTGTGCTCTGACTGATTGTACAGATGGTTGATGTTGAGCCAGATGATCCCATGATTTGGCAATACAGAGGTGTGATCACTCTATAGCATACTGGACAGATTGGGCTCCCATACTGGCGGCGAGTCCTCAATGACATGAAATTTTTTAGATGGCGCTCGTGGCTACAAATTCTAGCCCGGTATGATGATGTACAATAGTTATTTTTTTCCAGAAAGACCCGATACATGCAGGGTTGGGAGCATATGATTATAGAACGATACCTACAAGATAGAGTGGTGAGGCAGTTCGGCGAGTAGCAAGACATGTCAGATGACACTTACAGGGCCATTTTTGTGAGGTCTTCTTGAGAGGTTACCATATGGGGACCTACCATTCTAGCTCCGGAGGTAGCACCGAGAGTTTCAAAAAGTTAGCGGCTCATCCATGGGCCTATGGCCAAGGTCAGGCGGTGGCACAAACTACGTCAACTTATGATGCATGGTTCACTCCTCAACATTTGATAGATCCAAGGGGTGATCCTCCATGAGGGAGGCCCAGAGGGAGAGGAGCCAAGGGAAAAGGATAGGGACAAGGACAGGTTAGCCACCACTAGTTGGTCAATAGCCTCCATAGTAGCCTCCTACATAGCAGTAGCACATATAGTAGCAGCCTAGTGTTCAGCAGCAGCCTGGTGTTCAATAGCAACCTAGTGTTCAACCACCACCACCACCAGATGCTAGAGATATACAGATCCAATAGCTGCAGTGACAGGTGCAGGTTATCATAGGTGAGCGGGATTAGGCTCACCAGCAGATTTTGGCTATTAATGTTGAGTGGGACCAAGCCAGACAGCAGGTGGTGGCCATCACAACCAAGAGAGATCATGTGAGACAGTAGGTACAGGTTGCGACTGCTAAGAGTGACCAGGAGATCAGGCAGTAGTAACAGTTAGAGGCCCTCACAATAGCCACCCAAGGCAAGACTGTATCTGCCAGGTTGTACCAAGAGGTCGTGACAGAGGCAACTTATTATAGGATGCATTATGTGTCATGATGTTCCATCACCACTAAGACAGCTTGATTATTCGTACTGGAGCGATGCACGGCCCAAGGCTGAGGATCAACAAGAGAGGCAGGCAGGAGAGGGTAGCAGCCATCAGGGCTAGCTCAATTTTGTATAGATATTTTTTTACTTTTATTGCCCCATTCTTTCACACAGATATACATTCATGGGATCCTCTTTTATAGCCTCATGGATATTGTATTTATGATCGATATACATACACTGATCCAAATTTTGTACCATGACATTCATTTTTTGATATATATATGATATGGATACGGATTCGATATGATGTGTTCATCTTATTTCATGCTTATGATGTATGGATGCCTATGATATGATATGCTTATGTTTTTGTTATCTACTGAAATTACACCCTAGCTAAGCTGCAAGATTTAACAGGATAAGTTGCATGACTTAGCTTTCCAGAGAAAACATGGGAAGACCTCTAAAGTTGTGGGTTACTTGTAGGCAGAGGTCAACCTCCAGAGAAGGTCGGCTTCCTATCGGTTATCACCTAACTACTGATTCTTGAGGGGAAAATGGAGAAAGATTGCATAAAATGAAAACTACCTCCTAAGGTGATACACCAGAATATTACTTAGACTTGAAACTTAGATTTCATACACTTGCATACAATGACTAGAAAAATAGCTTGCACAACCTATTTTTGTGTGCTTTGCATAAGTGTTTTATAAGAAGACCTTACTACTTGAGCTCTTAGGAGGAAAAGACTTCATAGCTAAAAGCAACTTGCAATCTTGACACAAATTATAACCTGCAACATCACATTTCTCTACAAAAAGGTTCTAAATCCATGAGACAGAGCTAAGGGAAATGAATACAATCTCACAATAACTTAATAAATCATGAGGAAAACACAATATTGCAGTAACAAGAAGGAAAAATACTCCATTCAACAATACCTAAGGTTTGCACTGTATTCCATGTCCAAATGAGTTACAAAACTCTGCAAAATTATGCCAAAGGACCAAAAAAATCACTAAGTGCAGAAGTGCTAATCAAGAACTGATTACAAAGAAATCACTCAAGTGATTATATCCAACTCCTAACGAAACTCCATCAAAATAGGATCTAGAAACTTCAAATTTGTATGCCTCCATAAAGCCTAAAATCAAGCAACCAAATTCCCTCCAAAAGAGCTTCAAAATGGTGAAAAAGTCAATTTGACCACATTTCCAACCATAAAAGCACTTCAAAAATGCTTTCAGTTGAGTCAACATGCCTAAATTCACTCCAAATGTTGGCAAAATTAAATCCAACTTCCTCAACCATTTCCATGATTCTTGCAAAGCTTTAAAGTTTCAAAACAACCTCGTTTGACCATCATTATCAAAGACACTTTATTTTTGCATTCAAAATATCATTTATTTTAAGTGATTTATAATCATCACTCAAATAAAGATTTACATTCTTGAATAAAATGCAAAAATAAAGATTTATCTCATTATTTGAAAACTACATATAAGGCATCTCTATTTTGCATTTGATAAATAACTATTATTTCAAGTGATGATTATAAATCACTTAAAATAGAGTTTTACAATTTGTTTTCATAATGCAAAATTAAAAGAGTTTTATTTAAATACTTATTTGATTAAGTCTTATGAGATATAAAGATTATTCAAAAATCAAAAAAGGTATAGAAATAATGCCACGTGTGGAAATGTAAACAAAGGTTTTTCAAAAGACACAAGGAAAAATACCTCTTCTCCATCATACCTTTTAGGTTTTCAAACCCTAAAGCAAGAGAAAAAGTAAAATAAATATCATCCTTTTTGTTTTGAAGTTTCATGAAGAACTCAATCGCCGCCATGAGTAAGGGTTTCTAGAGTTTCAATGGTGAAATCCTGGCTAGTTAGAGGCATTTTTATTTACTTATTTTGTTGTTATTGTAGCGTCGTCATCATGGAAACACAGTTCAAGCCTCAGTGCTCAAAAACCTTGCCTTTTGTGAAGATCTAATGCAACAAATACTTGGTAAGCTTGATTTTGTTTAGATCTGAAATTTCCATGCATTTGAAAATCTTTTAAAAGCCTTTTGGGTGCAGCTTCATTGATTTTCTTCTCTCATGTCTTGTGATTCTGTAGATTTCTATTATTATTCATTTCTACTTGGCCACGATGGAGATCCTTGATAACTGAAGTTCATGAAATTTCCTTGTAAAAATTTTAAGGGTTTCTTAAAAGAAAAGACATTTTCTTCTATTATTTTATGTACATTACTCTGCATTTTTCTAAAAAAATTGTGTATTTCAAACATTTCTTTTGACATTGTAAAAGCAATCTCTTCCTATCAAGGCCGCAATTTGAATTCTCTTTTTTTGTATTTGTTCTTATGAGCTTTAAAATCTCAAAAATGTCTTCATATGATTGCATTTGAAGCTAAACGATGCACATTTGAAGCTCTTGTTCTTGTTCTAAAATTATCATTAAATATCTATAGCATTCACATTTCTGTAATGGGCTAAAACACCTTTAGTTTTTTAAAATCTAGCTTTCTCTAGTTATATTGGATTGATTGCTCATAGTCAATAAGAAATTACATGAGCTACAGACTTGTGTTTGAACTCAAACCTCAACTTGGACTCTCATCTTGGACTGTTATAATTTTAATGACTAGGCTTCACTTTCACAACAGTGTCTCTATTTTTTTTATTATTGTCATTTAATGCTCAAAAACACTAAAATGCTTTTGATCATCACTTCCTTCATATACCTAAGAATATTGCATTGTCTTTTAAAATGTCACTGTTCTTGTCCATGGCTATCATGTAGATACATTTGAAGCACTATGATTTTGCAACTACCATTGCCCTATGAGCTGCCCACTCATCATTTGTAGCTCATTATGATTGTCAACTCTTCATGATGCTTTCATGTAACATGGTTATCTCCATTGAATGTTGTCTTAGCTTAAATAATAGGGTTCTTATCACCTATCCAATCCATTGCTTCTTGGATATTGATGTTGTAGTATATGGCATTGTTGCTTTAATATTGAACCATAATAGTGTTACTTGTCACTGTCAAGGACCTCTTGTCTTTGTAACCCAACCTCTGTTCCTAGCAATGACTTCTTTATTTATGGAAAACATCATTCTTCGTTGTCATGATTAAATACTAGTGATGTAGCAGCACATCATATATATATATATATATATATGTGTGTGTTTTAAACATCATGATCACCATGTTCACAGCTTTATTAATGGTGAATTCTTCTCTTGACTGCGTTGAAGGAGCAAGATTCATGAATTTGATAATTATCTTTGCATTTGATGATAATGGACATCATGAATGTCCATTTTTTATTTTGAATATAAAACCGTTGTTACTTGCACCTATCACTGGGGTTATCCTCTGTCATAAATCTTCATTTTCATGCTATTCTCAGTGCATTATGCTTTGGGTCTAGGGCAGTCATGTTGGCTTTTGGCCTTCTCTACCATATTGTTGCTACAAAAGACTTTTGGCTTTTGGAATATATTCATTGTATTAACAAAGAACACCATGTGGACATAATGATATGACACCTTATATACTGTTGCTATTATAGATCTTAGCATTCCTTGCATTTAATGTGTCATAGGCCTGTTTTCATGCCTTTGTTGGCTATTAATTGTTTTGAAGACCTATCATTCATTATCAAACCATTGTTGTAGCAGCATTGTTGACTATTTTTAAATTTATCTCGTTATCCCAATACAACAGAGAAGAAATGATGTAATAGAACCTATCTCAATGAAGAGACACTAAGTCCTTTCTTTGAGGCTGGTAACGAGACACAATATTGATCTCATGATGTTTAGTCTGCATAAAACATTTTAATGAGTTGGGCTCAACCCTTGTGGGAGCCACATTTTCCACCACTCATGTTGTAATTGAACAAAACAAAGACATGATTACACCTATAGCTACACATGAAGCAAACAAGTTAGAAAAAACATGTATGTTTTAGGTGTACCTGATCACTCCATTGATTTTCTGGGACACCTAAAATGTACATATAGCTTATTTAGTACACATTATGATTGATTTATACATGCATAGGGTGAATGTGTATGTAATTTTTGTAATCATTCATTGCTTAGAGTATACTCTAACACCATTGTTAATTTCATATGCAGGACTAGGAGCAAAAGGAGCTAGAAGAGGTAGATGAAGTTCAGGACAGCAGCAAGATGATACAACACCAGTCAAGACCAATCATTCATAGGAAATGGCCGGTTACTTTCCTTCTATGCACATTCATTTTTTTCTCTTTACTTATTCATGTATGAACTTTTTCATAATTTGTATTGAATAAGAAAAGGTTAGTCCCATGGCTTGCAAGAGACAATGTACACTTTTACATTCAATAAAGATTACTTTTTCCTAAAAAGATCTGAATCTTTCTTCTATTATATGCATGTGTATGAATGCAATGATCTGTAGTTGTAATCTTTCTAGATTTTTTCATTTATACATCTGAATGATCTGTAGTTGTAATCTTTCTATATTTTTTCATTTATACATCTGAATGTAATGAAGGAAAGTAATAAAATGTACCTAATTTTCTCAGTTTAAAATCAATACACTCCACCCGATTGAACCTATGGGTGAAAATCTGGTAACAGTTTTATTATGTATGGATGCACTATTCTTTCGATGCCTATGTGACATGTGATAATAGATGAGATGTTATGAGATGGATGCAACGCTATATTCTTTTTCAGTATCTTTTCATGATATGCTATGTGATATGATATGAGATGTAGATGTTATGGATGCATTGCTTTTTATGTATTTTCTATGCAGTTTTATGATGTGATGATTATGTATGCATATGGATGTATAATGAAAATGTTATGCTTCATGATATGATATGTGATGTATGCTTTTGCAATGATTTAAAATGCTTTAGAATAACAAATCTATATTATTTTTCACAACTTAAATGATGATGCAAAATGTATGATGTATGATGTGATATGCTATGATGGTGCAAGATGGATGTTTTATGATTATGCTATGATTATGAGATGCATGGATGTTGATAATTTGTTGATGCAGGATGGATGCATTGATGATTTTTTTTTTGACTATCATGATACCATGTTAGCGTGGAGGGAAGATAGAAGAAACAATAATGATTGATCGTTGAATTTGATGATTGCTTCAAAAAATATCCAACAATTCTATGATCCACCAAGACTTTATTGGAGATAGTAACAAGACATACATGATGATGATGAAGAATGCATGATGATGATTTTCTCATATTTCGGTATTGGGATTTTTTGTTGTTCCTTATTGTTTGATATAACACATAGACACGATGCATCGAGGTATGGATAACTAGGATGACATTGTATCTAGTGTAATGGAATTTGACTCAACAAACAGATAGGATAGTTCTTGTTCACATCTTGACATACGGAAACCTCATTGGAATGTAAGTTAGAAGCTTTAGAATAGATTGGACCAAAGAATACACAATAGTCAACAATGTACTTCAAACAACTTCCCTACACACAACTAAGCAAGTATGCGCAAAGATTATTTTACAAGAGTACCCACAAGCACAGCAAATGAAAGATAATGATTGATGCCCCATTCCTTTCTCTCTAAATCATTTTGATAGGCATCATCGAGAGGTCCTCAAAATGGGTCATTAAGATAAATCAAAAGAAAAGATCAAAGACAAACAGTCAGTGTTATCTATATCTCTTGCCCGTTTATTTTAAATAAGATAATTTATGATACTAATGTCCATCACAGGAAGGATACATCCTAGGACATTTTGATCAGATGGTTGTTTGATGTTGGATGATGATGAGATTTATGATAAGTCGTTGATATAAACTTCATTGATGCATTTACCTATGATCTAGACTTTAGATTTTGACGATAAGGTTCTCACTTTACAACTTGCTACACTTGCTTTCTATTTTCTTTTCCAAAGGGTGAAGGTGACGATTGATTTATTATGAGTCAAGGTCTATTATGGGTGAAAGTGAAATGTGATGGGTGGTTTTGGATTTTTTGGAATATTTCAATGTTTTTGGTACTTTCTAAATGTTTTGAGGTTGTTTTTGGTCTTTTAAAGTTTATGCAAATGTTTTAGATTTTTGGTTTATTTGAGGTTGTTTAGGGTTTTCTCTAAGATATTTGAGGTTGTTTATGTTGTTTTGAATGTTTTCTGAGTGTTTGTTATTTTTTTCTGATATTTTGAATGTTTCTGAGTTTTCTAAGATATTTGGATGTTTAGGGATTTTTTGATATTTAGATGTTTAGGGATTTTCTAAGAGTTTTTCAACAAAGAACCTAACCTAAAGACCTATCCTAGGGGCCTCAGGGGCTGATCAAAGATAAGCCTTGCCTACATTATACACGCAGAAACCACGTAGTTCAACTAACACGAATTTTTGACAAGATGAAGATATGAACAGTTGATGGAAACCCAGTTTATTATGATGAACTCCTAAAGGATTGACCTAGGGTGTCTCGGGGGCACATCAATGATGGCCTTGCCTACGTTCAAGCTCAAAGAAAATGTATTTTGACAAGGGTATTTCTTTTTGGATTTTTGATGTTCGACCTTTTTAGGATTTTAATGTGTTTTGGATGTTTTGGATTTTGACTTTACAATTTTCTGAATGTTTTTGGATTTTAGCTATACAGGATTTTGCAAATGTTTTTGGATATTTTGATGATCATTTTATGAATTTTTTTGGTATTTTCGATGAGATTTTACCTATAGCCTCAAGATATACAAGAAACTGATATGATCCATAACGAATTACCCCCAGCATGACATGTGATAGACTACCTCAATATAGAGGTTAGGACAAACTAACCTTCAGAATGTGCCAAGTAGTACTAAAGGGATTGCGATACTTCACAACATCAAGCTATGATAAGGATGCGGATAGGCAATAGATAAATGGTGGTGCAGAGAATGATAGGACAAAAGGGCCAAAGAATAGATGGAGCTGCTTTATTTACGCAAGGTGCCTATTTGCTAGGTTTTCACCAAGGTACTTGCCCACAGCACCACGGAAGTGGTTTTCACTAGAGGATGATTTTTTTCTTTGCTTTTTCAATCCTTTTTCTCATTTTTTTTGGATTTTGATCATTTTTTGATTTTTTTGTATTTTCATATTTACACCCTTCAAGACTAAGCATAATTTTTTTTAAGATGCAAGCTATTGGTGGGTCCAACAAGGATTCACCTTCAGGTGTTGACAATTGATATGCTCCTGATCCGTCGCTTGCTATGATGATGAAAGTAACCAACCAGTTAGGCTCAAACTTCCCTTTGTTGTCTTGATCTGGAAGGTTCTTTTGATTCTGCTTTAAGACAAGATCCCCTACCTAGAAAGACCGACATTTGATCCTCTTGTTATAGCTCCATTTTAGTTAGTTTTGATATAATTACAAATGATTTAGGGAGTCAAGATGACACTCATCCAGGAATTCTAGCTCATTCAGCCGAGACACTCTGTATTCTTCATCGGTGATCAAATTCTGTAGTGACACTCACAATTATGGGAGCTCAACCTCAATAGGCAAGATGGTTTTTTATCCGAAGACCAACTGTAGGCGTGCATATACTGGTTCGATAGGCCCAGAGAGTGGTATTTAGCTGCAGATGTCAGTCACAACCAGCTTCATTCATCATTTTCTTTAGTATTTTCAAGATAGTTTTTTTCATAGCCTCAAATTTTCCATTGCCTTGGGGATAATACGGGATAGAGAATCGGTGTTGGATGTTGAATTTTTTACTAGCTCTTTCAGATCCTGATTCTTAAAGGGTGTTTCATTGTCTGAGATGATGGTTTGTGGAACACCATAACGACAGATTAGATAGTTTAGGATAAATCTAGCAATCTACTTCCCTATTATGTAGGTCATGGGAATGTCTTTGACCCACTTAGTAAAGTACTCAGTGGCTATTATGATAAACTTGTGGCCATTGGATGAGGTTGGGGTGATTTTACCTATGAGGCCAAGATCCCACTATGAAAAAGGTCAGTGTGTGATCGTGGGTTGTAACTCTTGAGCCAGCGAATGAATCAGATCTCCATGTTGTTGACATTGGACACACTTCTGCACATACTGATGAGCTTCCTTTTCCATGGTCGGCCAATAGTACCTTGTCCTCAACAGTTTCTTAGCTAACGTCATATCGCTAAAATGGGACCCACATATGCCATTGTGTACCTCTGTTAAAGAATTCAAGGTTTCCTCTTGGTTAAGACATTGTAGCAATGTCCCCTTGATGCTTCGGTGATAAAGGGTATCCCCTAAGATCATGAATCGGGATTCCTTTTTAACAAAGGTCTTTTTAAGGTTCGAGGTGATATCGGATGGGAGAGTTCCTCTATTGAGGTAGGTAAAGATGTCATGATACCATGGGGATCTAGGACCAAAAATGACACATGCGAACTCTGATTCAGGGATTTTGAAAGTTAGTACAAGAATTTGTTCTACCAAGAATTCACATTGGAAGACATTGTTTGGCATGTCTAGTATTGATCTGATCATTTCCATGGTGTATGCTACTCTGTTATTCATGTGAGGAATTTACTCAAAATTTATGTCTATAAAAAGGTCCTTGAGACTATCTGCCATCTTTTTGTGAGTGAGCTTATCATCCTTTGTTTGATAGTAATCATTGACTTGGTTGATAACTAGTTGTGAATCTCCATAGACTTTCATTTCTTGTATCTGCCATTGAACTGCTATCCTTAGACCTTTGATTAGGGATTTGTACTCAACAATGTTGTTAGTATAGGGAAATGATAGCTGGTATGACTTTGGAATGCAATCACCTTGAGGGGTGATGAAAAGAATGCCTACTCTGGATCCATGTTGGGTGAACGATCCATCAAAGTACATCTTCCACTAAGCTATGAGGTTAAGAAGGAACAATGATTCATCAAGGAATTCAAATATCAAGGGGTTCTTAGCATAGATAGGTGCTTCTTCTATTTTTTCTACGATCACTTGTCCTTTGATTGCTTTGCACTCTACATGCTCTATGTCAAATTCTATTAAGATCAACACCCATTTGGCCATTCGCCCTGTGAGAGTTGCTTTGGATAACAGGTATTTCAATGGATCAATTTTGGCAATGAGCTTGATTTGATGTGACAGCATGTAGTGCCTGAACTTTTGTGAAGCAAAAACTACTTCTAGGCATGCTTTCTCAATGGGTGAATAGTTCATTTCATATCCCACTAAATTTCTATTGATGTATTAAATAGTTCTATCCTTCTTTTTTTCATCATGTTGTTTCAAAAGAGCTCCTAGTGTTGTCAGTGTTGCTGAGATATACAAGATCAGTGGTTTGTTCGGTATTGGTGGCATAAGCACTAGAGGTGTTAGTAGATAGTCTTTGATCTACTGGAAAGCTTTATCACACTTCTCATCCCACTTGTAATTTATTCCTTTATGGAGAAGATGTGACAAGGGATGGATTTTATTTGATAGTTGTGCTATGAACCTTCTAATGTACTGCAATCTTCCTTGTAATCCTCTCATATGTTTCAATGTTTGTGGTGGTTCCATGTTGAGGATGGATTTTACCTTTGTTGGATCTATTTCTATCCCTCTTTGTGAGACAATGAAACCTAGAAGTTTCCCTGATGTGACCCCAAAGACACACTTTTTTGGATTTAGTCTTACTTTGTATTCTTCCAACCTGTCAAAGATAGGTCCTAAGACTTGTATGTGCTCACTTTTTTTCTTTGATTTTTCCAAAATATTGTCCACATAATCTTCAACTATTTTTTGGATCATGTTGTGGAAGATGAGGGTCATTTCCCTTTTATAGGTTTATCCTATATTCTTTAGCCAAAATGGCATCACATTCTAGCAATAGATTCCCCATGGACAAGTGAACGTATTTTTTTGTTGATCTTCCTTGGTGATTATGATTTGATTGTAGCCTGAAAAACCATCCATGAGTGATAGCATTCCATTCCCAACTGTTAAGTCTACAATGAGGTCGATATTAGAAAGAGGGAAATCATCCTTCGGATATGCATTGTTTAAGTCTCTGAAATCAATGCATATTTTGATGCCCCCAGTTGGTTTTGAGACTAGTACCAGGTTTTA
The DNA here is from genome assembly GCA_007258455.2 of Sequoia sempervirens. Classification (NCBI taxonomy): domain Eukaryota; kingdom Viridiplantae; phylum Streptophyta; class Pinopsida; order Cupressales; family Cupressaceae; genus Sequoia; species Sequoia sempervirens. Next base: position 233,258,524 of record VDFB02270651.1, on the reverse strand, counting down.
AACCCACTCAGGATAATCTATTGGTTGGATGAATCCAACACCAAGAAGCTTTGTAACTCAAGTTTGACCAAGAGTGCTATCTGAGGGTGCATCTTCCTTAATTTTTGTTTGAATGGCTTAGCTTCAAGATAGACTACTAAGTGATGTACAACCACTTCTAGGTTGAGGCCTGGAATATCTATGTATGACCATGCAAAGTTAGTTTTGCATTCTTTCAGGAATTCTACTAGGTTCTTTTGTTCTTCATCCAACAAGGATTTGACATAGAAAGTGATCTTGGGTACCTCTTTTGTTCCCACATTGACTAGAGTGGCATTTTCTGCTAGTATTGTTGACTTCTCTAGATGCATTGCACTAAGGGGGAGATTTAATCCCTCATCCTTGGGTGCCTCAGAGAGGATTTCACCATCGGATGCATCCTTTTTTTTTAATTTTCTAGGATAAAAAAGTGCCACGGTGTGCTTTTCACTTAAATATTTGCATGTTAGTTGCATTTCATTTATTTTGCAACTAAAGGATTCAATCATCTCCCCATAGTACACCCCTATATCTAACTCTATGTCAAAACCTTCTTTGTGATCTGTCCATGGTAAGTTGTCAAGAAGTCCCATGAATTTTGAGATCACTTCATCATTTTTGAATAAATCAAGAATTGGTGGTCCTTGTTGGTCCGTGTCAATGAGTTGTGGGTAGACTAGGCGTATTTCAGTTGGTTGATTGCTTGGAGCAAAGGATGTAATGGATATCATGAAGAGGGATTTGTTTTCAAATAGGTCTACAACATCAAGGGGAAATTCATCTAAGGTCGTAGCACATGATGTAGGTAACCAAGAGGAAGCCTCAGCTCATTTAGCAAAAGTACCTTTTCCAATAAGGGTAACCTTAATAGTAGTACAACCTAGACCAAGATTTTTTAGTCGTTTCTTAAGAATGATGGGTTCTAGTAAACCATTGTCATTCTTTCCTAGCTTCTCGTTCTTGTTATATCCCCAATTCTGCATGAGCAGCAAGCCTTTGTTATCATCTTCCATGGGAAGTGCGGGAATAGGTTGTTCATCCTAATAGAGGAGTTTAGAGACAACCTCCCCATTAACATCTTCTTGATTCAAATCCCCCCACTTGGTGAAGGTAGTAGCTACCATTTTGATAGTTTATAACTCTTTGTTGTTATTTGTAGGTTTCCCATGTGACTAAGAAGTAGGTAACTCTCCTAAGACAAAGGTGTTCTTCATTAGCTTGTAGTTCTCACAACCATCATCTTGAATCACTGCTTTGATATCAAGTATGTTCTATACAATAGGTGCCTTTGTTTTAGAAGTAGATGCAAGGGATGATAGGTCAACAAATGAGGTGTAAGGTGTAGGCCCTTCATCTTTCTTAGGTATTTGGGGGATTTTATAGAACATGGCTTCAATAATTTTGTAGTAGTAAAAAGGCTCAGGATCTCCATGGATAGTAATCTCTCTACCCTTGAAATGAAACTTCACACATTGATGATAAGTCAAGGCTATAGCTTTTAGAGCATGGATCCATGGTCGACCAAGAAAGATGTTATAGGGAAGATCAAGGTCCAACACTTGACATGTAGTTTATGCAATGCGATTTCCTACTTAGATGGGAAGTATAATGATACCTTGTGATACCCGTTCTTGGTCGTCATATGCCCTGATGGTGGTACTCTTTGTCCTCTCAATAGTATCCTCTAAATAGCCTAGTTTTTTGATTAGTTGAAGGGAGAAAATGTTCAATCGAGCACCTCCATCTACTAAGACTATTTTGACCTTGTTCTTATGAATGATAACCTCAAGGTGTAAAGCATGGTCATGAGATGGTTGCGATGATAGGTCTTGCTCAGAGAAGGTGAGAAAATGATTAGCGATATGGACTACCATAGCTTGAAATTCATCGGTATCAATATCCTTAGGAACAGATGACTTTGATAAAGATTTCTCCAATATTTCCCTATGATGTAGAGTAGGGGTGGTTAGATTCAACTTGGCCTAAAACAACCAATTCTTCAAGGTTTCTAACACTTATTGGTGGGTTTCTCTTCTTAGGTTTGCTAACTCCTAGTAGCACTCCATAACTAGTTTTTCCAACACAATTTTCAAACCAAACCTCATACCCAAAATATAATTGTAGTTATAGATACCCTTAATGGCATTTGACAAGATATCTAATTTTCAGGTTGCTTTGGAACACTAGGGGAAAATTTTGATTGCTACACTTTGAATTAGGTGTAATTAAGCTTGTCTCACTAGGTCACAACAAGATTTTCACACTCCAAGGTTCAAATCTCCATGCCAATGGCTCAGACACATCATATGGTATCTATCAAACCATTTACAAGCAATTTTAATCACTACCTAAGAGTTCTTCTTCAAACCGTAACTCCTATGCATCTCCCATGCCTAGTACATGAGGTTAATCAAGCTAGGGCATCACCAAACTTGCACTTAACACCATCCCCTACTCCTGAAACATTGTGAACACAAAATTCAACCTACCTACATCCATTCCACCGAGTTTTAGGCCTATTCATCAATGGAATGGAGAGAAATTCATTATTTATAGTCAAAACACACCCTAGTGAGGGTTTCAAACAACTTTCAGGAAATTTTCTCTTACTCCAATCTTGATGAAATCAAATGAAATAAAATGTAGAAGAACAATTATTCAATCCACCATGAATTCCAATCAATGTTTGATCACTCCCAAGCCGTACAAGTCTATGTAGCAACAAATTAAGCCTCTAAAACATAAAAAAATAGAGTATCTTTATTGCTCAACACATATACTTCACACCAGAACCTTGTCTCAGCCTTCACAAGGCTTATTTAAGAATTTACAAACCAAAACCAATTTTCCACAACTATTTTTCAAATCCCCAACGTTTCACCTTCCCTAATAACCAAAAATGCAAAAGTTGCTTATGCAACTTTTTGCAAAATTGACATATTTTACATAATTGACCCCACCTAACTCAAAAACATAACAAATTGTCTTAAAATACCTTATTACACAAGTACAACTCAAAACCAAACAAAAACTTAACATTTAATCACCTTTTAACATGAAGACTTGGGTGCCCCTGCACCATACTCCCTGGGAAAAATAAACTCAAGTCCCATTCTACAACAGTAGATTCATGTTTGGTCATGTCATTCTCTAACCCCCAAGTGACATCCTCATTTGGTAAACCCTTCCAATGGACAAAATATTGGAAATAGGAATTTTCCTTTGTCTTTTTGAGTTCCTTGGCACCTAGGACATATTCCAACTTCAAAGGCTTGTCGGATGGATGTTCATTGACTCCTTCCTCATCTGAGAATGTTGTTGAACTTGCATCATCACCTACAACCACATCTCCTCCTTCCTTGTAATGAACTTCCTTCTTCTTAACTTTAGGTGTGTGCTCAAACTTGTCCACATTCCTTTGCAGTTTATCCTTGACCTCTTCATCTTTGCTTCCCATCTCTTTCATCTATTGTTGTGTCCTTGTAATTGCTACTTGATCAAGTATATTAACCTCTGGTATGAAAGAAATAGAATGACCAGTATCCCCTTTCAGAAGCAATGAATGGAGCACTCCTATCATCATAGAAACATACTTCTTAATCCAATCTTGAATCCACAAAGTCAAGTCATTCTTCATTTTTTTCTGTCATAATGTCTCTAGGTTTTGGAGTGGATGCAAGGTCCATGTCCTCCTCTTAATCTACTTTTATGAACTCCTTCCTACCTCCCATCATCACATTAGATCCCATGGTTTGTCCTTTGTCCTCCTCCTTCAATGGTGTCAAGGTATAGGAGACCCCATCTTTTTCTATCTCATAAGTATTCCTCCTTCCATCATACATAGAATGTCTATCAAATTTCCAAGGCCTCCCTAGCAGAAAATGGCATACATCCATGGATATTATGTCACATAAAATTTTATCTTTGTACCCTCCTATATGAAACTCCACCCAAATTTTTTCATTCACAAAAACATGTTAACCCTCATTTAACCAATAGATTTTGTGAGTAGTATGTGGTATCCTTTGCAACTTAAGCTTATCAACCATCTCAATTGAAACCATATTATTTGTACTACTTGAATCAATTACAACTATACAAACCTTACCCAAGCACTTACAAGTGGTCTTGAAGAGATTCTTCCTTTGTGGTGGCTCCTTCTCTACTGGTACTTTGATGAGGGTTCTCCTTACCATGAGTGATTCACCAACTTCTGGAGCAGCATGTGTGATGGAGAGTTTACACTCTCATTTTCCTCTTCTTGTACCAATTGAGTCCTTCTTTATCCTCCATGTGAAGTAGAGGCATAATTTTCCATGCATTTTAATGCTTGATGTCCAAACTTGTTGCATTGATAGCATCTTCCTGTGAACCCACTAGATCCTCTTCCTTGACCTCCAAATCTGCCTCTAAAACCTAATCTACCTCCTCTAAATCCACCTCTTTCATTTGCAGCTTGCTCTTGGACTTTTCTTGTATCTTCTTGGCTCTCATATGACTGTCTTGGACTAGAAAATGACCCTCTTCCTCTAGAATTTCTACCTCTACCCCTGTTTTGTTTGTCTTGCCTTCTCTTTAGCTTTTCTTCAGCCCTAATTGCCAATTTGTAGCATTTCTCTATTGTCCTTGGGTTTTTCAAACTCAACTCATCTTGAAGTTTAAACCTTAACCCACTAAGATATCTATCCACCTTCTCCACATCATCCTCCATGTGACCTACTCTTATACTCAACTTATAAATCTCGTCAGTATAGGCTTTGACATCCATATATCTTTATTTCAAATTTTGAAGTTTCTTGTATAATTGAATTGCATAATCAGCCGATAAGAACTTACCTTTAAGTTTGGCCACCATTCTGTCCCAAGAGACAATTTTTGACTTTCCTTTCTTCCTCCTTTCAGTATGCTCATAATCCCACCAAAGTAGGGCACAACCCTTCAATTTTGTTTTTTCCAACTTTACCTTGTGTTCCTCTGGTATGTCTTCACATTTAAAATAATTATCAAGTGTGCAATCCAATCCAAAATCTCTTCATCATTCAAGTTCCCTCCATACATAAGTATATCCATCTTTACCTTGGTTTTATCTTCCTTGACTACCTTCAGTAGCTTGGAAAACTTCCGCTCATCAGGATCCAATTCCTCTTCTTCGAATCCTTCTTCATTCTCTTCTTCCCCTTCTTCTTTAGGGTCACTCACATCACATGTGGCCATACCTCTCCTATGACTAGTTTCAATATCCTTAAGCCTGGCTACCACCATCTCTTGCAGTTCCTTCAATCTCATAATCTCTTTTGTAGTCTTCTCTTTCATTTCATTCATTTCCCTAGCCATAGGGTTACATTTTGGAGGCATCTTGTTCTCTTTTTCCTTCACACTTTCTCTCTTATTGACCAACCTAAGCTCTGATACCAATTTGATGTAGAGAAGGGGTATTTAGATTCAACTTGACCCAAAACAACCAATTCTTCAAGGTTTTTAGCACTTATTGGTGGGTTTCTCTTAGGTCTGCTAACTCCTAGTAGCACTCCATAACCAATTTTCCAACATAATTTTCAAACTAGATATCATACCCAAAATTTAATTGTAGTTATAGATACCCTTTATGGAATTTGATAACATACCGAATTTGAAGGTGGGGTTGTTTTGGAACCCTGAGGGAAAATTTTGACTTCTACGCTTTGAATTAGGCTTAATTAGGCTTTCCTCACTAGGTCACAACAAATTTTCCACACTCCAAGGTTCAAATCTCCATGCAAATGGCTTAGATACTTCATATGATATCTATCAAACCATTTCCAAGAAATTTTAATCACTACCTAAGAGTTATTTTTCAAACCCTAACTCCTAGGCATCTCCTATGTCTAGTACATGAGGTTAATCGAGCTAGGGCATCACCAAACTTTCACTTAACACTATCCCATACTCCTGCAACATTTTGAACACAAAATTCAATCTACCTACATCCATTCCACTGATTTTGAGGCCTATTCATCAATAGAATGGAGAGAAATTCATTATTTACAGTCAGAACACACCCTAGTGAGGGTTTCAAACAACTTTCAGGAAATTTTCTCTAACTTACTCCAATCTTGATGAAATCAAATGAAATAAAATGTAGAAGAACAAGGATTCAATGCACCATGAATTCCAATCAATTTTTGATCACTCCCAGGCCGTACAAAACCATATAAGTCTCTGTAGCAACAAATTAAGCCTCTAAAACATAGAAAATAGAGTACATCTTTGTTGCTCAACACAAAAACTTCACACAATACCTTTTCTCAGCCTTCACAAGGCTTATTTAAGCATTTAAAAACCAAAACCAACCATTCACAACTATTTTTCAAATCCCCAATGGTTCACCTTCCCTAATAACCAAAAATGTAAAAGTTGCTTATGCAACTTTTTGCAAAATTGAAATCTTTTACACAATTGACCCCAACTGACTCAAAAACATAACAAATGGTCTTAAAAGACCTTATTACACAAGGAAAACTCAAAACCAAACAAAAAATTAACATTTAACCACCTTTTAACATGAAGACTTGGGTGCCCCTGCACCACCCTATGTGCAGGTGATAGCCTCAACAATTCTAGGATTGATATCTATGTGGGGATCTTTTTGAGTTGTTCTAAGAGATTGTACTTGTTAGTAGTTGATGTTGGAAAAGTAGGTTGTGCCCTAGAATGGGGTGGGACTCCTTGAATGGTGACTTTACCACATCGCATGGTGACTCCACACTCTGCACTATGCCCTTTGATGGTGACAATAGTGATGACGCCATCATAAGAAGCAACTACATTGGAATAGGTATGTTGTACATTTGTGTAATTCTTAGCTTTTCCAATGTTATTTTCTTTGTTATGGTTTGGATAGGGTTCTTGTATATCTTAATATCTTGGTTCCCAGATGGTACCTCAATAGATATGGTATCGTTCTCTATGAGGTTTTGGATAATGTTTTTGAGCCTCATGCAATTTCTTTTTTTGTGTCCTTTGATTTTGTGAAAATCACAAAGGTCCTTCTCGTTGTACCGAGATAGTTTCTCTTGTGGTTCTTGGTAGTTTTCAAAGTTAGGAAGTGTGATCAGATTTGACTCTACTAATTTTTTCATGATAGCCTTGATGGGTTCGGATAGCTGTGTGTACTTGCATTTAGGATAGTTGTTCTTGTTAGGGGTTCACCTTTACATTTCGATGTTGTTGATTTGATTGTTTTGAGGAGGTTTTATTTGTTGCATAGTTGGTTGGATGTTAGCAACTTGATTTTTGTTTGGCCTCAGAGCACATAGGATTACCTTAGCATCTACCACACGGTCGTTTATCACGTTCTTGTTCTTAGCCTAGACACGAGGCTTTTCATTTGAACTAGTTGATGGGTGGTTTTCTTTGTAAGCTTGAGTATTTCCCTATGAGATTAGAGCTCTCTCAATGTTAAGGGCTCTAGGGACAAGCTCATCATAAGATGTGATGCACTGCATTTTCAAGTGGAAGGATAGTTCTGGATCTACATTGGTGATGATGATTCCCACTTGTTCATCAGGAAGAGGCCACTTGCTCTTACTAGCTCTCTATCTCCACTGTTGTAAGAAATTAGAAAAATTTTCTCCTTTGTTTTTCCTAAGAGTGTATAATTCCTCTAGACTAACATCCATGTCAAGATTGAAGGAGAAATGATTAATAAATTTACCAACAATTTCTTGAAAACAATTTATGTTGGGAGGTTGATGAGAAAACCAATCCATAGCAAGACCTGTTAAACTTCGAGGGAAGAGGCACATCAAATATGAATCAAAGTAAGCCACCTCCATGCACATAATGTTAAATTATTTGATATGGTCCATAGGACTTCATCTCCCTTTATACTTATCAAATTTGGGTATTTCAAAATTGGGAGGGAATGGTACCATTGTGATGTTTCGATCAAATGGATATGGACAAAAATTTTGTATATGGGACTTCTTTCCCTTGCCCATGCAAAGGTCCTACATTTCTTGTAAGAGCGCCTTAAATTGTGATACTAGATCGTCTTGCAGGTTGGGTGGGGGAACATATGGTGGGATGATGGATGAATTGTATGGGTGTATGGTGGCATAATATTTGGCGAAGGTGATTGGGGTATTGATGTATATGTTCCTAATGCATTTGGATTGATGATATTTGATTGAGGATTATAATAGGAACCTTGTTGTTGTTTTTGTTGGGGATATTGTTGAGCTAGTAAGGCTTGTTGTTGAGCTTGTTGTTGTTTTTGTGCCACTAGGGATTTTTGTTGGGCCTGTTGTTGTTGTTGTGATGCTAAAGCTACTTGATGGGCTTGATGTTGTTGTTATGTTGCTAAGGCTACTTCTTCTTCTTCTTCTTCTTCTTCTTGTTAGGTTGTTTGCTAAGGCTACTTGTTGTGCCGCTATGGCTACTTGTTTTTGTTGTTGGTGGTGGTGGTGTGCTAAGGTTATTATTGTTGTTGTGCTAAGGCTTCTTGTTGTGTTGTTATGTCTGCTTGTTGTTGTTGTTGTTGGTGTACTAAGGTTGCTTGTTGATAGGCTTGTTGTGCTTGTTGTAAGGCTAAGGAATGTGTTTGCAAAGAGACATCAGGTGGTTGTTGGGACATTGGTAAAGGATTATGGATATTGATGTTTTGAGTGGGTAATGAATTGGTGATGAGATGTCAAGGATTCCCTTGGTTTAACATTCCTTGTAAGATAGTGGATTGAGGTGGAGGAATGTATGTTTGAGATCCTGTTTGATTTTTCATAGTAAAGGGGACTATGAGAAAAGATGAGGATGGTGCCATTGGATTATGTGATGGAAATGACACACTAGGACCTTGAGTCCATTGATTAAAAAGGTTTCCTTGTCCCATGTCTAGAGGATTCCCTTGTGTTAGGGATGTAGATAATGTATTACCTATGTTGATAGGATTTGTTACCAAGGGATTGCTTTAGGATGATTTGATAATGGATGGGACGGATGTTCTTTTAGAAACCAATGGTATGGATGAACCAATTGGAGGATTGGGTAAGGATGTCGAGTTGTATTCTTTAAGGGTTGACTCTGTGGTATGGTATTGATAAACCCTTGCGTGTTGTTTTGAGATACTTGATCCACACTGCTTTGCGTGATGGTAGGCACACTCGTGGTACTCATGGATATGGATGAAGAAGGATGTCCTCAATATTTCAAATTCATGTTGGATTAATCAAGGTCAAGAGGTGTGTATAGATATTTAGGATCTTTTGGAATGAGAGGAGCACCAAAGCTAGGTGTCCAAGTGGTCGTGTGAGATGGGGGATTGGTTTCAAGTGTTCCCACAAGTGTATTTTTTTCAAATGAAAGAGCATGACCAAAGTCTTTAGCAAGGCTTGTTGCAATATTGGGAATGTAGGTTTGAATTATCCCTAGTGATGGGGTTGTGAAACCTTGCTTTAAATTATGTACCACAAACGTCGGGGAGATAGGAGTTACATTTTCAAAGGATTGATGTTCCATGATTTCCTCCCTAGATAGTTCAAGTGGATTGTTTGTGATATCTTCTATCTCATATGGTCTTGATGGTGATGAAGGTTTTTTCAATGGTGTAACTTGACTTCTTGGATCAAATTCTAAAGGATTTGGATCACTTGAGGTAAATGTCACTTCTTTTTTCTCCATGATTCTCTTGTGTTGTGATCTAGTATTTACCATAAATTTTTTGTCACCTTTGGGAGAGTTGTGTTGTGATTTGTGATGTTGGAACTCTCTAGTTGACTCAAATCTAGGTAAAAGGTATGCTCTAAGTCTTTTGGGATCAATGGTGATAATGGGGAATGAAAAGATGGGTGATGTGGGAAGTGATCTTTGCAACCATTTCGGGAAAACATTTTTTACTTGAGTTTGATGTTTTGATGTTGGGATAAAGGATGTTGATGAACTTATAAATCTTTAGAGTACACTCATGACCTTCAAGATGAACTAGTTCAAGGATGATAACTAACTTTTCTAAATACATGGAAAAGGATACATTTCACATACAAAGTAGCCAAGCTAGGGTTTGGTTTGATAGATTTTTAAGTTACAAAGTGTTGGTGTATTCAAAAAATTTGCAAAGATAGGTGAAGTGGAGGATGAAATTTGATGGAGGGGTGAGTGAAATGTTTGACCCAATGTTGACTTAAAGTGAACCTTTGTTTTGACAATACCAAGGTAAGAGATATGATGCTAGACCTCTGAATTTTTCAAATCCTAAAGAGTAAAGTTGGCCTAAATGATAGGATAGATATGGGTAGATAAGCCTATTTGGTTCTTCCTAGCTCGAGCATAATGGTTTCTTAACAAGAGGATGTGATTGCGATAAAGTATTAAAGCCAACTTCCTACTAAACTTAGAATTAAAATACCTACATTTGTAATGGCGAGATGTAGATCTTCCCCTAAAAATTTTAATTTTGTGATAGATCATTTAGGGGAGTTCAAGATCATGATTATGTGAGATATTGGAAACGTTGGAAAAGACCAAGATTCTGACAGTAATAGAAGGAATACAATTTTGGATTGTGTCTTGAAGCACATTTGTAAAAGTTGTATACCAACCTAGTTCTGGTTTCGTGAAGTTTCCAAAGGTGTTTCATGAGAGATTTTGGACTAAGATGCCTAAGTCTAAAATAATGACTTGTAGACCTTACTTTAGGGATCCTGACTTTTCGTGAGATCATTTAGAAATAGTTTAAGTTTGTGGAAGAAATGAAGATATTTATTGCCACATGAGTGGTGGTAATGTGGGCTTCCAACCTCAATATTAGCTTGTTCCTCTTCTTTTTCTAGAATGGTTGTTGTGTTTCTCCACTGGGTAGGTGTTTCTTTGGTTTCAAAAGTGAAGCTTCTCAAACTTCTAATGAGATTGGTTTGTTCTCCATTAATGAGTTCAAAGTTTGGTTGAATTATAGCACCTTGAAGATCAAGTTGTTCAACGGGAGCAATCAGTCTCCAAATAGTCATGTGGGGCTCATTTTTCAATTTATCTTGCTTAATGAGTTTATTTTACCACAAACACTTGTCTTGATTAAGTTTTCAAACTAAATATTTATGTCCAAAACATCATAATTTTCACAATCTCCATTTTGTGAGAATCATGAGGTTAAAGCCATAATTTCCTATGTTGTTTTGGAAAATATGGATTTTGATATAAGTCAAGATATTTAGAAATCTCTAAGGATATAATCCTTAGGACAAGTAGTAATATCAAGGCTTTTTCAAGAGGTATCCATATTTAGGCCAAAGTTTTGAAATTTTGAGGAAGATAGTGAATGTTTGTTTTTGCATCATTTTGAAACCAAGAAAAGTATTAAATTGACTCACAATCATATACAACCCTAGGTTTGAAATGGCTATACTTGTTGAGTCCCCACTTAGATTTCTCCAAACACTAAGACATTGTGAACAATTAGAGATTTGGCGACATTGGCTCCCCTCCACGGCACACACTTATCGAGACCACCAAATCTCAAAATCCTTAAAATTTGGAGATCAAAAGGATTTTTTTGTTTCAACAATGAATAGTACAAATCTGGGGCAGCTTCAAAACGACCATTCTTGCACCAACAAGTATTAAGGATTTTGGCTTATAAATAAGGGTTCATAGTAAGGGCTTCCAGTTTAGGGAATACAATGATAAACTTCGTCAAGAGGTCTCCCAACCCTTAGAATAAGTGCTTTACGCATCATAAAGATACTAGGGGAGAGCTATCATGTATCACATCCCATTGATCACAATTTTCATTGCAACCACATATTTATATAGTGGTTTGGAAGAGCTTGGCTTTAGCTCGTTACCGCTTGGGTCATTCCCTCCTTTTGAAGTGAGGAGGAAATCCCTCTAAGGATAAACAATAGCAAGGAAGTATATCCATAGTTCGATCATCTCCATTCATATGAACAAAGAGAGAACACACGCTATGCCTTTTTCTCACACTCGCAAAGGGGTTAAATTTTAATCCAAATTGAAAGATGTAGGTGGTTACACCAAGTGTTAAGGAATGTTTTTGTTTCTCAAGGTCACCAAATGGAATGAGATAATTGCATACACATTCAATAACAAAAGTGTAAATCACAAAACATAGCAAAAAGTTGTAAATTTTAACCCCTAAGCTAAGATGACTTCATTTTATACACCAAAAGAAATGTGAAGTTGCCTTGTTCAATTTTAAACCCAAAAGACAATGATGAGATGAGGGTTCAATTTTAGTTTTGTTTGAGCATTTGTTTTAAACCTAATTGAAATCTAATGAGGTCCTAAAGTAGAAAGTAGAAAGCATAAAAATTGGGTTATAATTTCCCCAAAATAGTCAAATGCTTGTTAAAATTATAGAATTTCAAGATAAGAAGGCTTTCTTCACTTTAGCTCCATGTCATCCAACCTACAAAACCATATTAGTCTAACAACCAGAACAATGTTAGAAGTGCATTAGTGACCTGACAAACCGAGAAAATTAAAGCACATGTTGACAAAAATGATCATAAAACTTCTTACACTGGTTTGGCATCGTTGAACACGATAGCATCGTGTTTTGAAATATGGGCGTCACTCTGGTGAATTTGGGCATCGCTCTGCAGCAGAAATAGAGAACATGATAGTGTCGGTATTTTTTCGGGCGTCGCCATGGTGAATTTGGGGGCATCGTTGTTTGAAGTCTTTGATACCTCTATATTAAATTAGCATCACTAGATTTTAAATCAGTGTCAATGCATTTAATCAGCGTCATTGTTTCAAATTGAGATAGTGTCACTATTTGGTGATGCACTTCAAATGTGTCGTTGTATTTGATTTGGGCGTCGCTATATCTTGAAAAAAAAGAAAACGAACGGAATTCAAGCTAAAAAATGATTAAAATGATGGTTTTCCCTCCTTCTAGCACCAAAATTTGGACCGGTCAATTACACTTCATCCATGATGAATCAAAGCATAATTTAGCAACTAAACCTCAATCTCAAACAAGATCATTCAAAATGAAAGTTAAACTAAGCATTTATTGAAACTGAAAATTACAAACTACAAAAATAGTTAAATTCCTACTCTAACCCATTTGAAACTTATCTTGTTTTGGAATTGGTGTCATGTTGGTGTGGAACAACGACCCTTTCCCAGTCCCATAATTAGTGAGCTCATTTCAATCTATTCTATTGAAGATAATCGATGAAATAATTGTGATAAATGGATGAAAACTTTATTTATGCTAAATTAAACATGATGCAAACTAAATTATCATGATTTTATGCTAAAATTGATCTAAATATACAATTTCTAAGCTAATCTAAGCTAATTCTAAGCTAAAAGATAGAAATCCTAATTTATAAACAAGCTAAGATGGATGCATGGAAGCCACTAATGGAAGCTTGAAGCTATTATGCAACTAAAATGAACTAAAATTAGCTAAAAGTGAGTAAAAATTGAGTGTAAGTGAGAGTGAATTCATAAGTTTTCAATTGAAAGATGGATCCATTTGTCTCCAAATAGTGCCCTATTTATAGGAGAGAAAAGAAATAGAGGGTTGAGATCAAAAATATTAATCAACGGTCAAGGATGGAGGAAATATGAGGCATGGATCATGGATTCTCATCAACGGGTGAGAATGCAAGATGGGATTTTAATCAAGGGCTCACATTTGTTCCAAACAAACACACTTTTGACCTACACACACAGGTCACCAGGTGACTTGCTCAAGAGGTTAAAGGTTTAGCTTGTTCAAGAAGCCAAGTGAGATGATTGGAGGAGAGAGAATATTCTTTGGAATATTCTCATGGGTGAGGAAATAGATATTTTGCAAATTAAAAGAAAGTTTTAATTGTGCAAAAAAGGGATGAGGAATATTCTATGGGAATATTCCCTTTTGGAGGAAGATTAGATTAATTGTTAATTAAACAAGGTTTAGTCGTGCAATTAGGGGATTAGAAGAATTAAGGTGATATTCATTAAATTAAATGATTTAATGAAAGGGGGAAAGGTGAAATGATATTTAGTTAAATAATTTAGGGTTATTTAATTAAATAAGATGACTTAGGGAATTAAATTAAATAGTATGATTTATTTAATCTAATGAGACGAAGTGTTAGCGTGGAAGAGGTGGAATTAACCCAATTAAATGTGTTAGGTTAATGGGCAAAAATGATGCGATTAATTAATTAGCTAGGCTAATTCAATTAATTAAGCGAAAAGAGGATGGATTTCAAGACGAAATGATGTTAGTAAACCTTATTCGAGTGTATGATATCATCTAGGACATTTTTCAATGTCTACAGGTGGATGAAGTCTTATTGAAGTTCCCCATAGTCCTTAGTTTCTCCCCTTCTTTTTGATTAATATATCAATTTTGTACTACCGATGTGAGGGTCCAATAAAATAGTTGAATATAGAGGCAGTGGTCATATTCTCTATCTAATTTCTATGTGGTGAAACAAATTTGAATATGATCCTCTGGGGTATTTACTCCCTTCATATCTATGGATTAGGTTATATTATCCTTCTTCTTGCATGTATCATGCCTTGGTTAAGATTCAGAAGGCATGCCATGTGGGAATAGTATGTTTATGTGTATGCCACCAACAAGAAGCATTACATACCACGGTGGGTAGCAATCCTTATTGATTAGTCTTGGAATGCTTTTTCATGTCCACTATATACTCCTTTGCATCTCCTACTCTAGAAAGCCTTGGTATTTTGATATGTGATATACCTCTTTGGATATGATTGATGTGTTTTATGTTTTATATCCTTGTTGATTGATCTTTTTTCGATATAGTGGCTAAGTGGCTTTGTATTATGAGCACCTTTCTTAATCCATATATTTTGTGTTGTGTAGTTGTGTAGTAACAGATTTTTTTGAGATTGAGTAGACCAGTTGCAATATCCTTTCTTCTACATAAGTGTTTCCTTCCCTTTCTCCTAACGAGATATGTACTATTTTATTATCATACATCAAAGATATCTCTTCCTCTCTTGAGTCTACTATCCCAATATAATTTAAGAACCATCTCAATCCTAACAATGATCTAAAAGTGTTAAAGGGTTCCTTCATCTCAACAACCTCAAAATCTAATTTTCTTGATTCCTTTGGTATTTACTTCCATGTTCCTAAAATTTCTATACCAGAGCCCTATACCAAACTAATGTTCATTTGTGTTCTAACTAACTTGGTTCTTCCCAACCAGATCCCAAGTGGTTTTCAGAATAATGTTTAGGTCTACACCTAAATCTAACATGACATGTTTAACTATGTTATTATCAAGGTGTGCAATGATTAAAAGAGGGTCATTCTTCTAGTTTGGGTCTTCTATAAGTTGATGGACTTGTGGTTGTTTTTGTATGTTCCAATATTTCCCCAACTATTTTAATTTGACTAGGAGGTCCTTTTGTTAGGCCACAGAGGCTAAATTATTCAACATCATTACTTATTCTTTTGAAAAATAATCTATATCATCCATTTTTGTTGTATATTTTTTTGTTTTTTTTTTTTACTATTTTATCATGTTGTTTGTTTGGCCAAAATTAATCATATTCCTCCTCTTTCGGACTTGACTCGTCACTAACTTCTTCAATTTCTCTTTGTTTTTTTTTTTTATATCAATTCCTTGTCTAGTTATTATTGTAACCTTATTTTTCTTAATTTTCATTTGTTTTTCTTCCCCAAAATATTACTCATTTGATGTATCGAATGACCACTAATCCATTCATTGAAAAATTTTAACTCCTTGTGGTGGTATTCTTTTGATTACCCTGGCTCCTTTATGATCTTGTAAGTCATCACTTCTGGAGTCTACAATTTTTTGGTAGTACTTTTTCTTTATCACATTTCAATATTTCATGAGAATCATCTCCGTAAAATGGACACTTCCTTTTATTTTTTATCCAACACTCTATAGCATAGTAACATATTTTCCCCTAGCTATAGCATGTAGCCTCACTTCTTTGGCATTTTTTTCTACCACATCCTCTTCCTCTTCTATAGTTTGAATGCCTATTATCTCCTATGTAATATTGTGTTGGATTATTCCACAATGCATAAGCACTTCTATTATCTCTCTAAGGTGGTTGTTTGTAACCTACATCATATAAAGGGAATTTCACAAGTTTTTTAACATATGTCATTGTTCTATCAATATCTATGTCATAGTTGTAGTTCATGGGGAATCTTGGATTAGGATGACTTCTATTCTAGAGTTGAAATAGATTTGCAAGACAATCCTCAGTGAGGTGATTGTCCCATTCTTGAAAATTTCCATAGTATAATGCATTTTTCTTGGGCAATATAGTTTTTGATTCTACATGTAATGTTGTTACAATTGTTTCTCCTTGGGATTTAGGGAAATATTATTGAAAAACGCCTTCCCTTGAACAATATGTTCACCAAATCTCTTTACCTTTCTTTGTCTCTCCTCTTTCCAAAATACCATTTTGTATGGTTAGTTGCTCTATCACCAACAGTAATTTCTCAAGATTCTCCTTTATGTCATCTCAAGATTCTTCCTTATGTGTAAGCTTCTATGTGGTATGCCATTGTGATAAATTTTGTATAAGTGTTAAATATTCTCCCATCAAAGGTTTCTCTTATATCTTTCTGCAATCCATAGATGAACCATTCAATCTTTTGTTGCTTTGTTAAAGGTTCCTCCAATTTGTAGCAGACTTAAATTTTTTTCCATAGGCCTTCACAGATTCCTCTTCTCCTTATACTAGGTCCCTCATTTTGCTAACACTATCTATAGGGATATCCAGAGTGTTAAATTTTTCCAAGTCTTGTTTTACTTCATTTCAATTTTTCTTGTGCTTCGGGTATGTCTTTTTGTACCAGTCCAATACTTATTTCCTTAATAAAGATACAAATTCTAATAACTTTGGTTTTTCATCATCAATGTCTTATCTTTCCCATAGAGATTCTAATAGGAATATATGTTTTGCATCTTTTGTTGTGTCTCTTCCAAATACTAGAATTTTGATTGATGATTACATTTTGTTATGGTTTCTTTTTGCTTCAAGTTTTTGGATTTGAAAACTATTATTTTCTTCCTTTTCTTTCTTGACTTTCGTAACATTTTCAAGCTTCTACTCTCTACCCTTATCTCTTGCTAATTTTACGTGAAATTATTCTTTTTCGAGTATATCTTCCCAATCTACTCATTTCCTTCTTTTTCTCTTGTCTCTTTACTTTGCAATATCTCTTCTTTAAAAATTCTTCTACTCTTATATGACTTAGGGGACAGATCGTGGCCCGAGGGTTGTGACTCCATAAGATATTGTTTCACTTTCTTATTTATTAATGATATTTTATTTGTTAGTGAACATAGTTCCTTGCCCAAATTAAATCATATTTCCTAGTTTTTCCTATTTTTTTACCCTTTAATTTCCTTATGATTCTATTAACTAACTCTTCCAAATATTCCTCTTGAATAGATAGAATATTTTTTGGAGTTTTTAGAAATTCAATAAATCTATTGTCTAGATTGATGGTCAAGTTTGATAGATTTGGTCCGATTGCAGGAATTTTGGAGGGTTGTGGTGGGAGTAGAATCTCGATGGTATTGCAAAGTCCCAACAAATCTAGTTATCAATTGTCTTACCTTTTCCTAGCATAGATCTAGTTTCTTCAAAATCTTCTTCTTCTTCTCTATTTTACTTCTCTTTTCCTTTGGTATAACCCCCTTTGGTGTGCTTAGCAGCACCCTCATTAGCGTGCTCAATTCTCATTTTATCTTTAAGTTTCATTCTTTTGTGGTCTCTTTCTTCTCTCTCAAAAATGTGGTTTTGTCTTCTCTCTTCTCTATTGGGGCTTTTAATGTTCATTTTTCTTGCTAATTCAATTTTCTCTCTAATCTCCCTTGTGTTTTTCTTATTTCCTTTTTCCATGGGTGTGTTTGATTTGAGATTACATTAGTCCTTTTATTTTTTTTATGGTAGTTATTTGATATCTTTTATTATTGGTTACATCTCTTCGAGGATCCCTTTTGAAATCCCTCACCCTTTCCATTATCCATCCCCTTTGGTGCCTAACCCCCTCTCCTAGGGTATATGCCAAGATGATAGATCCATAGATTTTCATGTCTTCCAAGTTCTTTTCTTTTCTTCTATGTTTGATAATTTAAAATTAAAATTATGAGTATTACTAGCCTTTATACAACCTAACTAGGGTCCTGGCAACGAAACCAATGTTAGCAAGAAAACTGGGGAAACACAGACTAGAGTTGTGAGCCCCAAGTAATTTCTGAATGTTGTGGTTTATACCACGAACTCAATTGTATAAAGGGATTAATGATTTGATCTAGATAGAAGATTGATTAAATAACTATATATAATAGGATGTCAGACAACATAATATAGATAGAATTTTGGTATATTTTATTATTTATATCAATGGAGTACATTCATATCTCTTTTTACATCATATATCTTGCCCTATACTTTATGTATCTCCTCTCCTCTTCTTACATATATTCTCTCATACATAATTTTTTTATCATATAATCTCATACTTTGTTATTCATATCTTTTCCTAAACACATATTTATGGGATGGGATGTGACCCCTCTATTCTTCCCTTACACTAGGCGATATCTCTTGAATCTTATGGTATGTGAACTCTTTGCGACAATATGTGATAGATTTTACTTGGCGATTTCTTAACTATTACTCTTTCCTGCAAACAAGGGATAAAACTTAATTTTGATGGAGCATCAAAAGGTAAACTTGATACAATAGGAGCCAATTATGTGTTGCGTAATAAAAATGTGATTTTTTGCTAGGAGGATCTATCTTTCTAGGGGTGCAAACCAATAATTGGAAGTGAATATAGACTCAAAATTTATTTTTAATGCAATAAAAAATGTCAATGTCCATTGGAAATTGAGAGAAATCCCAGAATTATTGTTGTGGAAATTGACATTTATTTCTTTTCAACTATTTCATTGTTACAAATTGAAAAAACAAAGTGGCTAATTTTATGGCTAATCAAGGAGATATGCTAGAGTATTTTACCTTGTTAGAAAGAAAGGAGATTGAAGAATGGTATAATTTAGCCACTACCATAGATTGGATTGGCCAACCAAGTTTATTTATGTGACTCAAAATCATTATGAAAAAATGGGCTTGCATTGTGAATTGAACGTTAATTATAAGGGTGAAAATCACCCACACACTACAATACATGATAATAAATACAAGAAGTGCTAGGTCATAATGTTTCATCACGTCATGATATGCATTGGTTTTTGTTGCAATGCTATGCTAGTTAGTATAGTTGGATTTTTATAGATTGGCTTGGGTGGTTGGCATATGACTCTAATTACTAGTTTGTTAGGTTTCATGTTTATTCATGGTGAAGGGAAAGTTATCCTTGGACCCTTTAAGGTAAATCTTAATCTTAGACCATTGTCTCAAGTATATTTTTAATAATTATGATGCACTTCATCTACAACTAGTGAAGGTTTTTTAAAGAAATAAGAGTCTGGTTGATAACAAGCATTCTAGATAGTGTGTTATGGTTCTTACAAATTTTAAGCATAAACTTAGAACTAATAGTGGAGAATGCACAAATTAAGGAATTGTTAATTCAGGTAGAGGCTAATGAGGAAGGAAAGGAAGGTGAGTTTTTTCTAGAGATTCTAGGTATGTGTTAGGAAACTGCAAGCCTCAACCCCTTAGATGGTGTTGGAAGCTTCAATTTTGTAGTTGTATAAGAAGGTGTGTGAATTGAAAGTAGATAAAAATATATTCAAGGAGTTCTACGAATACTTGAGAATGGAAACAAAGCACATGTTGGTTTCTTTACATGATGGAACTCTAGATCTGACTAATGGTTTCATAATGTCATGGTTGAAGAATGGTTTGCTAATGAGTAAAAGAACAAAGTTGTGTCACTCTTTTTTATATGAATTTTTTTGTGAATTCAAGGGACAATACTCAATGAGGTGCTGACAGTATTGTAAATCATAAAGACAAAGTGATAAACATGAAAAAAGCATCATTTCATTCAACATATGAAAGATATTACAAATATTGAACAATCTCGTGAGTGAGATGTATTCCTTGAGACCATACAAGTTAGGCAATCTCGTGGGAGAGATGTATGTCCAAATTAGTTTGGGCTATCTCGTAGGAGAGATGTATGCCACAACTTGAAAAACTCATCTAAGGAGATCTATGCCCCAATTTGTCTCTTGGCTTTGAATTGAGCCTATTTTATACAATTACATAGAAGCTAAAAGGTCACCTTTCATGTTTCCATCAAATTCGAATGGGTAGCTTGCAATTGAAAAGTCATTACAATTCATTGAAGATAAAATTGATTATAAAATTCAAATATATCATTTAATTGAGGCACCCCAACTTATTACTAATCAGTCCTCCCCTCTTGAAGGGAAATGGACTCCATTTCCAAGTGCAGATGCTTCACAGAATAAAGGAATTGTAGTTGTAGTTATAACGATGGTTGAAGAAAATGAAGCAACACTGCCAAGAAAATGACATAGCAGAAACTATACCACTACTTCTTCAAAAATGAAGATGCTTAGATAGTAAATGGAAATTGCATAGATGAAGCACCAAATAGGTTGTGGGTTGAGTTCATCCCAATGGAAAATAGCACACATGTTTGAAGGACATGACTTGGTCAAATTAAGCGATATATTGCACCCTCCATGATTAATCATGCACCCTTCATGATTAACTATGGGCCAAGTGATAGTTTTCATCTAGGATCTGCTACATAATCAGGAGAAAATTGGTAGAAAAATGACAGAGGGCATAAAAATGGTGTGGAAGACCCCGCAATGTAGGAAAGCTTGCAAGTATCAGCTTTCAGTTGTGGCTTCAAACCTCAGGAAGACCAAAATAATGAGCCGCAAGATAGTTCAAATCCATGGTAGACTCAAAATTGTGGCCTCCCGCACTGATTCTTTGAAGGGAAAGGGAGAAGGAGAATACATTAAAAATAAAACTAACTCTATGGTGATACATCGAATTGATGAGAAATCATAAAATGCAAACAGGATGAAATACACTGAGGAAAACTAGACTGCAGTTGTTTTACTTACTCAACATAATCCCATTCAGTCTTATGCATCACTCTTGGCATGTTTGATCTACATACATATCTCAAGAAGGAAGGAACAAACTTCACAACTTTGTGGTATGAATGCAAATTTAGTAAAACATTGTTAAAGAAATACATACATAAGCTAACATATAGAAATGAGAGTGGTACGGGCATTAATACTTGTTTTCAAGATGAACTCTATTTTGCATTCCATATTTCAGTTGAGTTACAAAAACATACATCAATTGAGAAAGGATTGATAAAAAAAAATCACTAACTCCCTTGAATGCATCATTCCAACTAACTACAAAAAAGGCAAAAAATGCCTTATATATCAAACTGTGTCGGCCCCTTAGGGCTTACAAAATATCAGTCTCGGAAAGATCTATCCTCAGATCTTTTGATTGAAATTAATGCTGCAGCCTGCGTGTCCTTGCTGTGTGTGTCGATGAAGAGCAACTCCCTGGAGAAACCCCTTAGATCTTTTGAAGCTACCGGATGTATTTACTTCTGGTTCTTGTGTCCACTCGAACTTCCTCGACCGAATGCCTTGAATGCTACTGAGTTCACTGTCAATTTGTGTTGTATTCATCCTGTGTTGGCATTCTTCGCTCTGATCAGACTGCCACTGCTCGTTTCAGCTCCTCCTGGTTGGCTGGGCACACTACACATAGACTTTCGAGCAGTCAAAACTTCTCCTGTTGAATCGCATATCGGTGAGACACTAATCGTGTCTCCCCAATGTGATTGAATCTTCCCGCAACCGTTGGCATAACATGGAGGTGTCGCTGAGAGTCCTATCGAGCCCAATAGATCATACCAATGTCAACTTTGTGGTCGCCAAGATAGTCCTTTGTTGGTGAGATGATTTACCGAAGCAAAAATGTTACCCTGAGAACCCCCTCATTGCCTCGGCAAGAACCTATTGATGTCACCCCGAAAGCATTTCACTCCATCGGGTTCTAGATTTCCTTTGGTGAGACATTGGCCTATCGGCCAGAAATCACGGAAAAGCTCGTCATCTTGTCAATGCTCCTCCTTTCGTTGAGACTACACTGCGTCGACAAGACCTTACCGCGAGGGCTGGGAGCTCTGCCGATGTCATTATGTCAGGGAGACATTCTCTTATCGGTGAGACTTCTGGGCGAAGTTTCTGACTCTTGGCGAGCTAAGCTTGCTTTTGATGAGACATTGGTGTATCAGTGAGACCCTCCACTGAGCTTCATTTCGTTTTGGCGAGACCCTTTGGCATCGGGGGACCTCCAGTCGAAGCCAAAAATACTTCGGTGAGCTCCCTCCTGTCGGGAAGACATCTTGCCGACCTCTTTTTCCCCCCTCGGCTCCTTCTGTATCGGCAAGACATTTCACATCGCTGAGACTTCAGGGCGATCCCACCATCTTTCGCCAAAACCAACATCTTTCGCCGAGCTCCTTTTGCTGTCAACGAGACATCTCCACTTCGGCATGACCCCACGCCAATATCCAATGCTCTCGGCGAAGTCTTTCATGATCGACGAGACTCCTGTCGAAGGCAAACATATCGAGGCCTCACCTTCATCCTTTGGTAAGACATCCTCCGCTCACTAAGACCTCTTGTCGAGCCCCTCGCTTCTGCCGAGCTCTATTTCATTTCAGGGAGACCTTTTGTAATCGCCGAGACATCTCAGCGAGATCCCTTAGTCATACCGAGGGCCCTCTTTCCTTTGTGTCAGGGAGACTTTTCTGTCGGCCAGACCTGTCTCGAAACTTGCTTCCTTCTGCCGAAGCCACCTCACTAATAATTATCGGGGAGACCTTTTGTCCTCAGTAAGACCTCTTAGCGAATTCTGTTGACATACGCCGAAGGCTCTTAAGTCAGGGAGACATTCTCTTATCACCGGGACATCTCTCCGAATGTTTTTCTATGCCAAAGGACTTGGTCGCCATGAGTCCCCCCGAGCTCATGATTGAATGGCCTATCGGCCAAAGAAATCCATGTGATAGGAGGTCATACCAAGCCCTCAATGTTATAGTGATAGGCTCTGCGGCTCCGTTCGGCAGGACAGAAACTGGGTCATAGCGACCTGTTCAAATCGGACAGTATCAACCAGCCAGTCGGCCAGACAGTGAAGATGTCATGCCGACCTGGCTCTAATGGAGGCTAGGCGTAGAATATTGAGGCATGTTTCTAACAGAGCAGACCTCCCAACTGGATTTCCTGTGAAATGTCATCATATGCATAGAGTAACCCTCACTAGAGACATCCCATCTGGCCCTTATGAACATCTGCAACAAGGATGCCTTGCCTGATTGAGCCCTAAGGGTGAAAATTAGGTAACAACAAGAAAGAAGTATAAGACCATAATTGTCACTTTAGAAATTGGCTTGGAAAATGAAGGTAGCAGGGTATTTCTAGATTCAAGACTTTTACTTAATGTTGTGGAATAGAAGAAAAAAGAATCATTTATCTGCCACCATAGTGAAAAGTTAGCAATTACATTTGGTTTGTTAAACATGGCCCCTGGTACAACTATTAGATTTGTTAAGAACCTTCGAGTATGTTTTGATTTTCACACTGCATCTAAATTCATCTCCAAGATTGTTGCAAGAGAAATTGTTCTAAGAGATGTGTAGCATTTCCATAATTTTAAACAGGAACAATGTTCTTGCGAAGAATAAATTGGTGATGCTAAATGAAATTATCTAAAAAATAGTCTTGCACTATAATAATGTGCACTACATCAAATATATAGTAATAACGAAGGGACATCCATTAAAGCATAACAACAGGGATTCTTTTGTCATATGTTGTAGTTACAAGTGTCAAGCTAGACATACATGAAAATGTGGAAGCATAGACAAGGCAATCAAACTATTTCAAAAAAAGCCTCAAAGAAATGTGATATCATGGAATTTCGTGATTAAAGGATATGTTCAAAATGGGTTTTACTGAAAAGTACTTAGAAAATTTTAAGAAAATGCACCAGTGGGTGTAAAGTCCAATTCCTCAGCCTTTGAAAGTGTTAGTATATGCCTCCACCACAACATCGCACGATTTGTTGCTGGCCTTCGTGGTGATGCAGGAAAATCATGTTGAGTCACTCGCTCTCCCCACAAAATCTTCAAGTCATGCCAGCGGTGATGCAAGAATTACACTCTATGACCATGTAAGTTAATTTTTGTATCTTGTGTTTTGTGTATGTGATTTTCTGTGACTACCCACATTTTTCTTTTGGTTGCATTCCTTCTTCACTTCATCATTCAATTTTATATGAAATTCCAATGTGTTTATGTTCCTGGTATTCATTATTAGCTAATGATTGATGTTGCAATAAACAAAATTCAAGTGCTAAAGAGAGTCATGGAAGCTGCATTTTCCTCTAGGAATCTTCGCATGTTTTTACTTTCCTTATTTCTATGTAGTACTTTGCTCCTTGAAGGTGGGTTCTTAGTTTTAGTCAACTCATATATTTTACCAATCCCTCAAATTGTATTGAAACAAAAGTATTCCTCCTAACACAAATGCATGTGGAAGAGAATTAAATAGCTATGGGAATGCTACTACTCAACAAGTTAGCCCAGATCCTGCTTTACTGAGTGTTTGGTTTATGCTTTCCTTTTACTAGCTTTGTTGCATGATGAAGGATTACATTGTATTTTATTTTATCAGAAGCAAAATGTGGAAGTGGGAAACAATTTAATACAGTCTAGTCCACCAAATTGCAAGAACAAATGTATGGGTTGCACCCCCTATAATCCAGAGTTAACAGTTCCTCCCCATCTTGGAGAGTCTCAAAATAATGCAGATGAGGAGAAACATTATTGCAACCTATCATGGAAATGCAAATGTAGAAACAAAAATTTTCAGCCTTAACTATCATTTTTTTCTTTCTCCTTAGCAGTTAAGGTACATAATAGTGAGCATCAATGTGTTTGAAGTAAAGTTCTCAAAATCCTAAGCTACTCATTTATTAGAAGTAGGAGCTTAAAGTATGTAAGCCTCCCAATTCTACAGTGCTACTGCTACTGTATTTAGTGTAAATTTATCCCCATGTTTATTTATGAGCCTCTTGTGTTTATTACAAATAGTGCAATATAGAACATAAGTGTGATTGAGAATTTTAAAAGCACATTTCAAAACCATTTCAAAAATAGAAGCTCTACAACAACTAACAAAAAAATTGTGTCCTTCGTTTCATTACCAAATTTTGAATCTCTTAAGGATTATAATTCCCAACAACTAATACTATGAAAATGGATAGAACGATCAAGAAATTGGCCAACAAAAATTTGTATTCCACAAATACAATTCACCATCAGGATGTTACAAGTAGAATCCACTTGTACGGAATACCACACCAAATTAGTGGCTCAACACTCTGCAACTCCAAGAGAATCTTAAGCCATGAGAGTACTGGCAGTTGTTGATTCACTGCAGTCACATAGCATAAGTTGTACAATTAGCCAAACAAAATAAGTGTTACCCACAAGGCAAGCATAAACTACATCAAATAAACTTAACCAATAATAAATTTCCTTGCAACAGCATAAGGCAACATGCTCAATAAGAATAGATTGCAATTTTATGATAGTACAACTTGATGATTTCATCATCAATAGTAAAAACACCTTGAAATTTCATGAGCAATACTTTTTTCTAAATGATCCCTTTATTTAATAAAAGTTCTAATTAGAAATGCTAATTATTACTTAAAACTCACAACCATTATTCACAAACTTTTCAAGTTCAACTACATTCATTACCAAAAAGGTTAAAATACCAACTTCCACCATGCCATCATGAAACTATATATCTACATAATCCTAACTAGTTCCATATGTCTCCCACCATCATCAATATCATTTTCCTTTAATTCACAAAGCAATAGTAACCATTGTTCTATACAGTACCCTTTTAATGTGGATAATAAAAGGTAGGGATACCTAGCTAGAGCCTCTACTCCTTAAAATCCAAGACACAAGGGGGAAACATTAATATCAGTAAAAATAATATTATTTACACTAGTAAAATCTTGTCTAAGTTGGAGAGACAGTGCATGGCCAGAGAGAAAATTTGCAAGACAAGATTAAAATTATTTGTAGGGGAAACGTATAGGGTGCACAAGAAACCCCAAACCAAACTCAGAAAAGTATGGCCCAAGGGCACAAGAAACCCTACCACAGACCAGGGAAAGAGGTCGACTAGGCAATGGGATGGAAGATGTAGTGTGGATGTCGCCTAAATTAATCATCCCTTAATGCAAAGAGATTCCAGGTACATTCCTATTGTATCCTTGCAAACTAAGGGACACATTTACCAGGAACATGCCCCCATTGAGCATATAGTAACAACAAAGATTTGGTTAAACATACCAAGTTATATTCATTGTATGTCTCACAAAGACGGATAAACAAGAATAATAAAATAAGGAATATCTTACTATTTCCAAATAGGTGGCAGCTTCTTGACCCGCTTATAATATCTTGCCAACCTATCGACTCTGCTCTCCACTACAATCAAGCAGAACTTAGAATCCTTATTCGTGTGATTCCTCTCAAGATTCTTACTTACTACAACTGTCTTCTTAATCAGATGATATAGATCATCTGGTATTTCTGGTGCAAGGCCTGCAAGAATCCTCCTCTTAGGAAAAATACTATAAAATTTCATGGTCATACATAATAGTTATCTAAGCTATACATCAAAAACTAGAATGTCACAATCTATAGATAATGCCTAAAGACCAAATTAGATACTATGTTCTATTAGAACTCGCAAAATTTTACTTCTTGTCATGCACTCTTTGCCTAACCAATCCCATGAGTGTCGCGAAGAATTACACCAATTTGTTATGGTGTCAAACCCTTCTTTGCAAAATTCCAGATATTCTCCTCAACCTAAAGAAGAAAAACATAACGAAGATTATGTGCAATTTGCATTAGGTCCAAGAGAATTAACAGTTGCACATAACCATTAGTCATAAGAACAACATGCAAATCAAGATAGCATGCATAACAATCTGCAAAGAAGATCAGAATGCCAAGTTAGAAATATAGCATTACCACAAAATTAACAATTGCATAAAAGAATGTTATTGAATGACTATAAGTGAAAAATATGTTTTTGACTTTTGGAACGCCAAGCTAGAAATATAGCATTGCCACAAAATTAACAATTGCATAAAAGAATGTTTTGATTATATGGGAAAATTAGGTTTTGAAGGGACCTAAAACCCTTTACAACAAAAGATACTAAGTGTTGCTAAACAGGATTTTCAAAAAGTCACCAGCAGCAACCCAAAAGCCAAAAAAATAACAAAATGAGTGTTAGTCTAAAGATAAGACAATAAACTAACAACACCCATCAACATCAAAATAGAAAAACAACAGGAAAGAAACCTACACCCAGTAGGAAACAGAAAGCAACTAAAAAGAAGACTAGACACTAATTCAAACTACTCAGGGTGTTGGCCACCTCAAGTTGTTGGCTTCTATGTCTTTCGATCATATCCAGCGGCTCCTTAGCATCAAAGGATCTCTTCCAATCATCTAACCCTCTAACAGCAGGTCCTTTGTCATCATCTTTAGCACCTTTTTTACCTTTTCCTTTAACGGACTACTCTTTCTCCATAAGCTTAGAGAAATAAACCCGATCCTCCATGAGCTCACTTATCTTTCTAAAAAGGACTTCCAAGGAGTCTACATTGTTCTTCACAGAGATATGACGTGCCTACAAAATCTTTTTGATATCTGTATTCGTTCCCAGAATCTTGGCTTCCAGAACAGCCAATCTATCTTCACACAAAGATTTGAAATCATGGTAGGAACCCTCAAGGTCCACAATTTTGTCAATAAGAATGTCCGACACCAAACCCTTCAGAATATTCTTTGGATTCTCCTTCAAACCTCTAATTTTAATATTAATCTTATTGAACTCTTGAAGAGTTCACTTAGCTAACTTAAAAGTTCCAGTAGCCCCATCCCTAGCCATTTCCAGCAGATCAAACATGGAGGTAGAATCATCATCGAGGTAAGAAAAGTCCTCGAAGAGAGGAATTACCTTTAAAGGCTCATGTTTATCTTTTTTCTTCACCACATCCTCCTCATCAAGGCCCTTTATCTCCTTTTCTTGCTCCACATTGGGAAAATCCTACACCGAGGAGTCCTCAATGGCCACCGTCTTATCGCCAGAATCCTTGCCATCACTAGACACATTGGGGTCCTTAGCTAGCACATCCAAGGCCTTATTCTTCAGGTTGGCAATATGCTTAGAAAACCTCCATGGCTTGTCTTCCAAACCCAAAACATTATCCTATGGCCCCACCTCAAAGCCACCACCAACATCATCCTGACCAACAACCACCTCCTCGGTCTTGGGAAGGGAACCATCTGAGCCTACTTCCGTGTCCTTGCTTTCAGAAAGAACAAGTTACTTAGGCTGCCCTATTACTCTTAGAACCACCCAACTTCCTCTTCTTTGAAGACGTAGTCGCCACGACCAAAGACACATAAAAGTATGTTATTGAATGACTAAAAGTGAGAAATATAATTTTGAATTTAATATAATGGAGCCAATATAAATATTAAAAACTTAAAAAAGTAAATCCATCCTAAATGAGGGATAAAATACTATATGATCAATTCAAGGGTCTATATAACCATCCAAGTAGTATCACTAATGAAAGTCATAAATTCATCTAATATGTAGATATGATGATATAATATAGATATAACCATTAGTTTGAAATACCATCACTTGCAACTTACATCCAGAGCTGAAATATTCAGCCAACTTGGGGGAGTCCTCTTGTAGGGTAGTGCTGAAGAGGAAATACCTTTTCTGCAAAGTGAATCAGCCCATAAAAAACATTATAACTTAATTTAAAAACTGAATTCTCATAACTAGTATAGAATGTGACTTGATGAGATATAATACTGTCAAAAAAGAAATAATGACACTTACAATATAAAAAAATATTTTACCCATTAAAACCATTGTGCCAAAAATACAACAAAAACAACACTGACTTAGTGTTTTAATGCATCCTTCACAATAAAATAGAATATTTTGCACTTGTGTTCAACCCTAATCCATGCAAGTATTTATAGGCACTAGGAAACTGCTAAATGGTATTACATACAAAGGGTATAAAACCATGGGCAAGAAAAACCTGCCTATAGGGACCTTCAAAAAAATTCAGGGGCCCAACTAATTGTGGCCCTGTGGCAAAGTGTACTCTATGTATGGAGTGTAAAACTTGCACAATTTACTACATACAACATCACTCTTTATTTGATAGAATATTAAGCCCAAGCATTTACTAAGAAGTCACAATCTCACAGTGCTACCATACTACATATATCTTTAGTGTCAATGAAAAGAAATATCTATCATAAGAATAATCCAATGAGTACAAGACACAAATTCATGTACCAAATATAAAAGGATAATAAAAACAATTATAATATTCAAAAGAGAAGCTACTTCTCTAAGCTATTGCTAATTGGATTCCATCCAATTTTAACACATGATAGAATTACAAAGGCATGCGGCTTCAAGTCTTTGAATGAACTAAACAACCACAATTAAAATTTACTTAGGAAATGCATTCAAGGCCCCATTCTTTAAGCTTTCTCAAATACAAAGGACCAAATAATTTCAATATCTATGAATTCTGAAAACTAAATAGAGAATTTCTTACTCTCACTCCATTCCACTACCTTTCAATATCCCATCCTTTACCAACACAAACCAGTTTTTCTAATGCTAAGATACAAATTCTCTAAATGCATTCAACCTACTACAATTTGAAAATCATATGATGCAATACATAGACATCCTCCTTTTTTAGAATAAGCAAATCAATCCAAAAATGAAATCATCAATTAATGCAAGATGACTCCTCCCAGGAAATCTCAAATAATCTCTCTTATTATTTTCAAAATTGCGTGAATACCATTATGCCCTTTACAAAGTGCAATTTTTGGACAATGAAACCTTCAGAAATGTAATATAAGAACAATCCCAATTCCTTGGTACATTTATTGGAGATGAATGCAAGAAAGATTCAAGAAGAAAAGCAGGAGCATGGAGCAGTTACATAACAAAATCCTTAAAGCAATAGAAAAATTGATGCACATTTGATAGGTAAGAACAACATGGTCAAAATAACACTCCCAGTAAAGAGAACCATGGAAATTGATTATGGGAACCACCTGAAATAGGAAGTCTGAAATTTAATTTCAATTTAGTAGGTTGTGGACCTTTACATGAGAAGCATGGGATGAACTTATTAAATGATCAAGGTACTTGGTGTTTGTGCATGCTGCAGACATGTACTGGAAATATTGCAATAACAAAGCTAAGGTTGAAAAACATTACAGGGATTTAAAGGATTGCTAAGAAGATAATGCAATAAGATGTATTTGGAAGAAGATTATAAAACAAGAATGTTAAAAAAGAGCTTATCAAATAGATCTTGGAAGAAATGATAACGCATTCTTAGCATGTACTTTGAGAACAACATTGCGTCTATCAGTAGACAAATAAATCTTCAGATTGTGTGGAAAACAAGGTGTCGGTTGTTCTAAAAAGAGTTAATACAAGAAAAAATTTAAAAATGGATAACGAAGAAGATGAGGTAGGGTATAACTTTAGAGCTCCTATTTGTAGAGAAGACCATAGTTGGTCCTCTAACTTGCTTGCATTCTATCACTACTATTATTCATCATTTTAGGATCTAAAGGAGTTGGCTCTAAATAAAGTTTTGTAGCTAAGAAAAAAAGGTACAGTCTCACATGACATTGTTATGCCAAAAAAAGTTGAAGTTATCCTTATAATAGGGAAAAAAGACTTCCCATCAAGCATGTGCCTTAAATTCAGGATGAAAATAAAATGAGAATTAATTTTAGACTCTATAAGTTTCCAGCCTCAAGTTATATTCGACAACACTTACAGAACTGCAAAAAAAAATTAAAATGAGCCACACACATCTGAATGTAAATAATATTGGTGTTGAACAATATTTGTTCCTTTGATTTGAACCGCCTATGCAAGAATGATTACTCAAATGAAAATTAATGGTAGTCAATTGTTTATTCTATTGTAACATTTGGATTGGGAGTTTTACAACAATAAAGAAAACAGACATAAGTTTAATGCTACTGCAAGGCAATTGTTTGTAAAAAAATCCTCTACTAACATTAGCTGAATTTCATTTAAGAAGGATGAAAAAGATTAAACACGACAAATATGATTATAGGTGGCAACTAGTAAAGAAACCCATTGTCATTTTGGCATATCTCATGACTTTCATAAAGATCAAAGTGCACCACTATTTGATTCCATTCAATATGGATTGTTATCCATTGTTTGATGTCACTCCTTAGTAAAGGATTGTCTATTAACCCTATTTCAAATATCCTATTGAAAGTTTATCATTGTATCTAGGGTTTCAATAGCCTAAATGTAACCTCTTTTCATAGAAGAAGACAAGCACTTAATAGCATAAGGCCTTTGAGGCGTACCTGGTATTTTTATGCATGGGAAATGCATGCAAAGTCTTCAGATCTCTCAACTGGCAGTGTGGGAGGTGCCTGGGAGTTAGGAACTGCATATCTCTCTTCAATCCTCAGGAAAATCATCTCTTCACTTCGCCTTCAACAGGAGAAAAACCATAGTATTCATCTTCAGCATGGAGTTCTCTTCATATTTACCCTTCTCCATGAATGTTGTTGTTCAAACATGAAGTTAACCCTAAAATTTCTTCGCAACGTGAGCTTCTCCTACCCTTTCCTTGAAACTTGGGTATCTTTTAGTTTTGCTTTGTTTTTCATTCAAATTTCAGTGCCTAAACCTGTTTTTGCTTTATTTCTTTATGGTTTGAAACCTTTTGTGTGAATTTAATACCTTTTAAATAAAAACTCTTAGCAAATTTTCTAAATAAAAGGTCAACATTTTCTCCTCCCTCAAAACAAAGACTTTAAGACAAAAAATATTTAAATCAAATATCTAAATTTGATTTTAAACAATTGCCTAAGAGTTATGAAAATATGTATTACAAGTCTATTGATACATTGTTTATTAATTGCATAATCATTATATTTACTACTAGTTTAGTAGTAAATTTTCATTTATATGATACGAATAATTTATTAAATACCATTTAAATTGTATAATGCAGAAATTAACTTATTATTAAACTTGAATTAAAACATAAAAGAAAATAAAAATACAAAAAATAAACATATTATTACATACATATTATTAAACTTTAATATCATAATGTCTAATTTTATTTGTGTGACTAATTATTTAGTTGTGTTTCTTACCCGATGATCAAATTAGTCACTTATTATGATCAAATTAGTCATTTATTTAGTTATTTATAGTTGTGTTGCAAAAAAAATAGAATTTAGTCATTTTTAGTTGTCGTGACTAAAATTTTGTCACGTAGTCATTTATTTGTCAAATTCTACTAGTGAACAAGGTTTTTATTTTTCAAGGTCCTTAGACCCTTTTCTCCAATGTGGCCAAGTCTCTAGTGTCATAACATAGTCTTCTCTACAGGTAACTTTGATTCAAAAGAAAAAGCACCCTTGGGTTCCTAGAAGCCATGACCATCTGTTGAAGATGAAACCTTCACATATTCCAACAAAGTAGCCATAATATTTCTTTTCACAAAAGTACTATTGCACTCAACATTGCATGCATCAATTTTATATGTAATGTGTCATCTAACACCTGTAACCATCTTACATCTTAAATCAGAAAAGACTACCTGCACACCCACATCTATTAGTTTGCTCACAAATAACAAATTTTGTGTTAATCTAGGAATATGCAACACTCTATTAATATTTTTTATTTGACCATCAGGAAACATGATTGTAACTTTATCATGACCAACAATATTTAAACAAGAATCATCACCCAAGTACACCTTACCTCCATCAAATTTTTCATATTCAAAAAACCAATCTCTATTAGAGATCATATGATTAGATGTGCACCTAAGTCAATTAATCATACATCATTACTTGCACGAGTGACCAAAGCTGCAATGAATGCATCGCCATCTTCCTTCTTGGATTCAAAATCATAATCAAATCCCTTTCTTTTGTTTTCTTCTTTGCACTCCTTATGAAAGTTTCCAAGCTTACTACAGTTCCAACAAACAACTTTGGACTTTCTAGGAGATTTAGATCTCCCCTTGGATTTGGAATTATCATGCTTCTCATTCTTCTTTCATTTTTTCTTAGGTCTTCCATGAACATTTAAGGCTTCCTTGGCACTAATGGATACCTTCCTCCCCATCTCTTCAAAGAGCAAAGAACCCACCACTACTTCAATCTTCAAAATAAGAGAAGCACTCCCAATAACCATAACAAGATAATCCCATGAACCAGGTAAAGAATAAAGCAAGATCTAACATTTCTCCTCCTCATCCATTTTGACACCAACTGATGCCAATTGAGCCACCAACATATTGAATGCTTCTAGGTGGTCTATAATTTTTCCACCCTCTTCCATCCTCAAGGAATATAATTTCTTCCTCAAGGAATATAATTTATTCCTCAAGAAAATTGTATTCACTAAATATTTGGCTTGATACATTTCACCAAGTTTCTTCCATAGATTATGTGCAAAGATTTCTTCATGCAAATTGATCAGAACATCTCGTCTTTCAGGCACAATCTAATTAGACCCTTGGCTTTATGGTCCATAACATCGTATTGAGAAGCCAAAATAGGGTTTACAAGCCTCATAACATTATCATCAATAGCATCCCATAGATCTCAATCTATTAACAAATCCTCCATCTTCAGCTTCCACATCTTTCTAGAAAACTTTTCTACCTCTATTCTCCTTGATGTGCTTGTCTTTTGAAATTCCTACAACAAGATCACAAAGTATCTTCTACATAAGCTCACACTCAAAACTAGATTAGTTAAAAAAGCTCAACAACCCACAATTGAAACCAAAGGTGAGCAAGCTTTAATACCACTTATAAGGAAACTAAGGTAGCAAAACAACTTCCTACACTAATCTTGAGAGGAGGGTTATGCAAAAACTTTTTAGATCTAAATAGTTACAAAAACTTAAACATAAATAACATTCATAGCACAACATAGTGATTTATGTGTGAAAACCCTTTCAGGAGAAAATCCCACTCCAAAAGTCACCCAATATATTATTCAAAAATCAACAAGATTACAATATACTTGCAAAACAACCTTGCTCATGGGAGTATCACCAACCAAAGATTCAAAGACAACTCAATAGCTATAAGAATTTTACACCCAACCTCCATCTCATGCACCTAATATATAGGAGGTACAATACATGAAATCCTCAAATGGTATTACAAAACCATGAGCTAAAACCACCTAAAAAGTGGTGTCCATACCTATCTCCAATAAAAGATTCCTATTATGTGTCTAAACACTCAGTACCATATGTAACTCCCCCTTTATAACTTATTTATGTGTCCAACACATTTTTACATCTCCCATTTTAGGAGACCCAACTTCCAGAGGCCATAACTTTTTGATCTGGGTGTTTGATTGATGAACCATTTGAACTGTCAAAAAATTTGTGAAGCGCTCTATCAAGTTACAACCCATTGACTAGTTATGACCACTTCCTAGCCCAAAAAATGCCTCTAAGGCCTTCAAAATGGACTTTGAAACTTTGAAAAATAAAAACTTTAATATCTTCAAATCTAGACATGATCTTGCGATGAAACTTTACAAGAATGCTTATTTAGCAAATCCAAAGCTTTGACGAAAATTATGCATCAATCCATATTCAAATGTAAACTTACTATAATTAGTAACCTCATGTAATTGCAAAAGGTTGAGACATTATTTTTCTAACATTTACAAATTTTGAAAAATATACAATGCACTAAAGGAGAGAATCTTCTCGAAAAGAGTATATTTTCTTTTTAAATGATAAAAATAATTAGAAAAAAATTGATGTCCCATGAAAACTATGAAATTCTGGTGAAGTTTGATTTTAAAATGTTATTATAAAAAAAGTCATTAATTTTTTTTCAATGCACAAGATATTGAAATTAGCTATTTTGGGGGAAAATATCAAGGAAAAAAAATTGTATGCTCTTTTTTTAATGTCCCACCAACCTCACTTTTTTATGAAATTTTCAACAATTCAAATTATGTTATTAAATTTATAAAAAATATATATCAAACCAATTAAAAATTGCAACCTTAATCTTTATCAAGAGTTTTGCATTTCATTAGTTTATATCATTTTGAAATTGAAAACATACAAGCCACTTTTATGCTACTGAAGTTAAAAAATTGTACTTGTGTTGGTCATTTCCTTTATAAAAGTGTGACATTAATTTATACTTCTACCCTAACAAAGGTTATGAATCCTACGAAGATTATTAAGGGAATTAAAGTACATATACATAGTGCATTGTTGCTACAGGTGTTTTTTTACCAATGTTTGAAGTCATGTTGGTTTCAAGGATTAAAGTTTGTAATCAAGTTTCAAAAAGATGGGAGGACGCCTCTAAGGAGCTACAAGCTCATGAACCTTTGTAGACTTTATGTTTAAAGTTGGTATCTAGTGCTATAGGAGCTTTGTATAGGTTTCACTTGGTCTTATATGCAAGCTCTTTTTGAGGCATAATATGCCTAGTTATTTTTTTCTTCAATAGTGGTGTTTGGCTTTTGTTTCATAGGTTTTGGTGAAATACTTGTGTGTCTATTAACTAGAAAGTGGTTGTTATCTTCTAGTTTTATACTTGCTATCAATTTATGGTTATATGATGCAATGCTTGTTTTGTTGTCTAAACAAGGTCACATATATAAATCCCCATTAATATATTAAAAACACAACGCAAAGATTTTGCCTTTATATTTATATTAATACTTTGTGTAATGCATTGTGCATATAGTATGAAGTTAAGAAGCATATAACCCAAGAAAAAAGGCAGTTTACAAATACTTGTAGTAGAGAAGCAAATCATGTAAGATGGCAAATCACACTATTGTAAAGACTTCAAAGCATAATAATCGAATTGAATAATAAAATGGCATTTGGTATGTTGCTTAAACAAACTATAATAAGGAGGTATTTTTCCAAAGCATGTCAAATTGAAAAGGTAAGATTTGTAAATAATTTTAATGCAAAGAAAGAAGGAGCTTAATAATAGTTAGAAAATTAATGAGATTGAAAAAGTAAGAAAAGAAGGAGCTTAATAATAGTCAGACAATTAATGGGATTGAAAAAGTAAGATTTGTAAATAAATTTAATGTAAAGAAAGAAGGAGCTTAATCCTAGATAAAAAAAAGTTGTAGAAATTTATACGTGAACATATAACAAACTTGATCTTATTTTAAAAGGATAAAAAATGTCCCCAATAACAAGGACAAAATATTTATTATTATTCAAGTATGAAAATATTAATATGAATCATTATTATTATCTATTTTCATTTGGAGTGTTTTTGTCAATTTGATGGCAACTTTCTTTTATCATTTGCATTGCTTTATATTTAAATCTGTATGCAAATATTTCATAATCAAATAATATTTAATTTCTTTAAGGAAAAAATCTACAATTGTCTTAAGTTTATTTCATTCCATTATTTAGTATTTATTATTAATTGTTTAATCCAGTCATGTGCAACTAGAATTTGAATTTGCATGCATAAACACATACTCTCTTAACATATTAACAAACATATAATTTTCTATCGATGAAATCCTTGACACTTCTTTAGATGCAAGTGCTAGTAATATAAGAAGAATGAAATGACAAAAAACAAAGCTTAATAATTAAATTGTTTTTAATTATAAGTTACATATAAAATAATAAATTAATATTAAAATTATGTTTTATTTATGAAAACGCAAAGTTACATCAACAACTAATAAACCCCAAAGATCTAAAAAAAACACATATTAAAGACGCTAAAACAAGAACACGTTGCCATATGCTATCAATACGCCATATTCAAGTTAGAAGGGGGGAAAACTTAGCTTGTAAATGGGGAGAATGAGGAAGTTCTCTGAAGCCTCTCATGAATGTCAAGTGGAGCTAATGATGTACAATAAATTCCTCTGGAAGGTTACAAAACAAATGTTTTAAGATTCCTTTTTGATTTGACCACCACTTACACGTATTGCTTGAATAGGTTACAAACCATGCTAAATTTTTCCATTAACAGTTTCTTGACTTTCTTGTGTAGGTGCATGTTCACATGGGCCTGGTCTAGCCAGACTAAGCTCCAACCGACATACTACTGGACCAGTCCCATCGCCCTTCCGTCCAGTATGATTACTTAAAATGAAAATCTGTAACATTTTCTGGAAAGAGTTAAAAACATACAAAACTGTCTAACCTGTCATTCATTTGCACCTCTCCAAGCTCCATAGAGTGCAAACAATAATGCATAGAGGCATCCAAGTTATATTAAAAGTTTGGTGGTAAGTCGTAGATCAATGGCACTATCATAGCAGAGTCCCCAACCCAAAACTTATGTACAAAAATGAGTGATATACTGCATCCAATTTGAGGTGCATAAAAAACTTAACAGACGGGTTGAGGACCATGTCCTAGGTAACTGTGATGGAGCAGATGTACCCCTTGGTTGTGGCATCTAAGCTAGAGGTATGTCCCCACCATGATTGCAGAAAAATAGGGCAGTTTATTAAAAACCCAATAAGCATATAGCTGCATACACCATTAAAAAGCTTTATCAACAGGCCAGAAGACAAAACCAAAGAGGGTTGTTTGCCGCTGAAGACAATGAATAACTTAGGATTCTGTTAGGATGTTATATATATAGTATAGGAAGGTGTCTGGAACGATCAAATTCTTATCACTGGAAATAATGAATTTGTTATGACTTTTCTATTATGTGAATATAGGGAATTTTATATTTAAAAGATGTCTGAATGAATAATGTT
Organism: Sequoia sempervirens; assembly: GCA_007258455.2. Lineage (NCBI taxonomy): Eukaryota > Viridiplantae > Streptophyta > Pinopsida > Cupressales > Cupressaceae > Sequoia > Sequoia sempervirens. Next base: position 233,220,522 of record VDFB02270651.1, on the reverse strand, counting down.
CAAACTGATTTCTGCAATGACTACAACCAATCTGCCTGTGTCAATTGGCCCTTGTTTTCATACATCTCTTCTATAGGAAATAGATGAGTGGCAGTATCTGTTGAGGTAAAGCAGCAGCATCCAAAAGAAAATCAAAGACTACAAAATGTATTTAAGACAGAAATTGGGTACTTTAGCTCTTTATTTTTATATGAAAAATAACTAAAAATTCTTCTGAATTTGAATTTTGAATGAAGTAGAAAGGACAACAGATTAGTCAAACCATGAAGCTTGCTTCTAAAATTCAGAAATGATCTCTGAAGATGCATAAAACTTTTCATAAACAACTGAATCATGCAGTAGTGATTTCTTCCATTCTATAAAATTGAAATATCAAGCCAAAAATTAATTATAAAAAAAGAATGAAAATTTCTATAAAATTTCAAATGCCATGTTGTCAACAGTGCAACTTAAGTTGCCGAGCTTGAATATGTTTACTTCTTGTAAGTTCTTTCCTTCTCTTCCTTGCATCAGATGCCGCTACAGCTCCCAAGAGTCTTTTTTCCAAATACAAGGAATCTTCTTGCACACAAGTTGGCAGGCTTCTCCCCATATTTGGGAAGCCATGACAAATTTGTGGATTAGGTAGTTCTTTTGACTGTAAAGACCAATGTCCTGAGTGATTTAATGTATGCTTATCATATGGTAGACCACCATAAAGAACCTCGTTCCTATTTGATAATGTTATGGAGCTTGATGAAGTGTTGATTGGTGACACTGAAATTGCCCTTTCAAATATATGAGTTTGAGGCTTTATGTCTGATTTTTGCAAATGGCTGTCAATGGAGCTTTCTTGAAGCATTTTATTTTTGAGACTATCCAGATCCCTTGATCTAGGCATTCTCTCTGACTTGGCTTCCACAAAAATATTATCTCCATCTGCTTTGACATATGTATCTAATCCACTCTCGCGTGCTGAGGAAGCACAAGCTGTTGCAATAGGAGGATTTTTAGCATGTAATGCAAAAGGTTGAACACCTAGAGAAACCGGTAGCATGCAAGGTAGGAAGAGTAGAGGCACGTGCGATTGGCTGTTTTTATAAGGGTCTGTGCATAAATTGGACATCATGTTTCTATATGCTGTTGGGAGTGTATTATTTTCCATGGGTATTCCATGCTGCTTATTTTCAGGAGCTAATGTTTGAGTAGCACTTGAAGGCTGTATAAAGGCAGTTGCCCAAAGAAATGGGGGCAAAGGCATTTCATTGTCATAAATTAGAGGTGTTTGCTTTGATGGTAACTCCGATGTCTGAATGTGTGGTACTTTAGAATCTGCTGGAGTTTTGTGCGTTTGGTCCCTTGAAGTTGAGGACATCTGCGTTGTGGAGACCTTCGTTTGCTATAAGATAAGACATCATGCAAGTCAATCTGGTTCATGTAATTAGGAATTATCCTTCTGATTCATAATTACGATGAGAAAGGATAGCAAATGTGATTTGTTCTTTCTTTTTTTCTTTTTATTGGTTAAGCTAGTTTACCTGTTCTTTCAGTTGCTTGTTCCTATCTTTTAGAGAGTTGTACTCCTGCATAACCAGCTGTGTTTGCTATTTTCATTCCACAAACAAGAACATCATAAGAGCTCTGTCAGTTAATTTAAGCTAGTAAGATGTTCCTGCAAAATACATTTTCCTCAGACTAGAATGATTACCAAAAGCATGGCATATTTCTATCAGGTGCATCTAGAAATATTGTAACGTAAGCAAAACAAACCTGCTTCATAGTTTCATTCTCATGTGCAAGCTGAGCTGCCTTTTGACTTAGCTCATCACGTAAGGCCTTCACAGAAAAGAAATAAATTGTTTAACTTTAAACCACAAGAAAAATTTATCCAGCAAGTAAATCAAAATGTAAATGAATTCTGGAATAACTGTAGTTTTGCTGATGCAAGGGAAATGGATAGAAACTGAGATGAAACTTGGTAAAGCAATTTTCTTTATTCATAAACTTAGAAATGAAACAAATAGTATATAGGAATACCTCGCTGATAATATCAAAGGTGCTAAGATTAACAGGACCGCCATAGAAGCCAATGTTCCTCAAAGAATGAGAGAGGAAAGGTTTGAAAAACATAAAATACATTCGAGTGAAAAATTTAGGAACAAAAACCTAGAAAAACACGAGATGGATTTTGTCTCAACTTCAAGTAAATTAGGGTATTCAATCATCTACTTAGAGTTTGTGGTATATTATAAATTGTCTAAGTAGATATAATATTTGTCTTATTGCATTTTATTTTATTTGTTTTGTAATATTTCCATACTTTCTTTGAATAAAGGATTGTGCTAAAAAGTACTCAGTTTATTGGAGTGGCTGGGAAAAAATGGAAAACAAAAGATTTTTCCGTTTTTCCCATTTCTGCTACTATGAATAGGATTGTGCATTTGATAGAAAATTTATTAAAAATTGTCCTGTTGTTAGTGGTTCTTTGCCTGTGCAGGCCAAAGACATCCTAAGGTTGTAGCCAAGATTAGCAAAACAGAGTTTGCATGATTCATATTACTACAAACCTTTCCCAAGAGTAATGGAGACAAAACAGAAAGGAAATTTCTCATGCAACAGATGTTCATATTATCACAGGTCTTCATTAGGAAATCTTCAAAAATACACATATCATGATAAAACAAAAATATTAAACATATAGATTACAATCCAGCCAGCACTGTTCACCAACCTCCAAGCACCTAAGAGACCATTTAAAAAGATTATAATAGATGTCAAGAGGGCTACATCACAGGTGACTTATCCTTGAAAGGGAAAATGGCATATTAGAGCTTGAATTAGTAAGTGGGGAACATCTCTTAGTTTTGAATCTGTGTTCAACACCTAACTAGCACCAATCATTAGTATTGAATTAGTTTACCCTACACAACTATTCTTTCCTTGTGACTATCATAACAATCAAAGACAAGTCCCAACCTGTGCAGATTTATGTCCAACTGTCAAGTTCTCATCTTTCTTGGACTGTACTGTTGTAGTTTATATTGATTTACTTGTACCCAGGTTGGTTTAAGTTCCCCTAGTCAATTTTCCCTTATTTGAAAATTCATGAACCTCTTTGTCCAGATAATTTGTAGAAAACTTTCATTTGGTTAATAAAGCACAATACTACACAGATCATCACAACCCACACTCAAATTGCTACTGATTGAGCCACCAATCATGACTGATGTCAT
>VDFB02270651.1:233191888-233211439 GCA_007258455.2 Sequoia sempervirens | reverse complement strand
CGTTTATTTCATCTTCTTCGTCAATATTAATTAAATCACTCATTTAAATAATATTTCATCATTTGTATAAGGTTCCTAAAGTATTTAATTCAATAATTAAATACTTTTACCTTTTACTTCTTTCCTCTCTAAATTAAATAAATACATCACTTTATTTAATTTAGTCATGTGACCTCTTTGAATTTAAGCCAATTTTTAAAATTTTTTTCTCTCTCACTGTCACATCCTCCATAACCCTATTCTAATCATAATTAGTTTAATTAATTTATGATTAGGATGTGCACATGCTTAATCCTTGATTAGGATGTGTCACATCCTCCAAATTTTGCAAGTTGGTCTATAATTCCTCTTAGCCACCTAGCCCTCTTCTAATCATAATTAATTTAATTAATTTATGGTTAGGATTTGTCACATCCTCCAACATTTGCCACTTGCCTCTAATCCTTCAATAATTATACTAATCATATGTTTGCACAACCTTAATCAAGGTCATTAGCCACATTTAGCATGCCTTTTTAGTCAACCTTTTCATTTTCCTTTCTTGGTATTGACCCTCTTTCCCATGTGAATTTTAAATTCACATTTATTCCTCCTAGAATCTCCTCTTCCCATGCATCTTCTAGAATATTTTGACTTGTCACATCAAGTCACATGGGGACAAAGGCTTCCATTTTTGGAACCTTGTCTTGTCCATGAGATTCTTGCAAGTATGTGAATTTTTAATTCACATTTATTTCTCCAACTACTTTCCCTTTTCCCATGGAGATTTTTGAGGAATTCTAAAATTCCTCAAAAGTCACTTTCATTCCTACTTGGGGACAAGAAGTTCCTTTTTGAGGAAATCTTCTCATTCCCCAAGGTACTTGCAAAGTACTTGTCCTTCTTCCACCTCATGTACCCTCCTTCCACCTCATTTACACATCACCATTCCTAAGCCATCTCACATTCCACATGTCAAGATGTCAGGGGCTGCGTGTGTGAGTCTTCAACTCACCAAGTAGCCCTTCATCTTGACCTTGGTTGGATGAATACTCAACCATTACCCTTTTAGAGAATCTGGCCTCTATAAATACCCCTCTTTTCTCTCATTTAGGGGGTTGATCATTGTGCTAACCAAACTCTTGCAAAAAATTTATTTGAGCCATACTTAACTAAAAAATTGTATTCCTTGCATCCATCATACCATTTTCATTCATTTCTCATCCATCTTGCATCTCATATCAACATTTTTTGTCATCCAAGGAGCATACATAAAATCAACCATCAAGGGCCAACCAAAGGATCAATTCAAGGCAAGGTAAATTAGCTCATTTTTGTTATCTTATTTTGTTTTGAATCGAACTAGGCTAATCTTGAGGTGTTAGGTGTTTCTATTGTTTCTTGCACATTTCTTGTTGTTGCTCAAGCTTCTCTAAACAAAGATTTTGCTTGGTCACACAAAACATCCAAAACCCTATGGTGAATATTGAATTTGACTTTGCCACATTTATTTTAAATGGCATCCACAAGAAGTTGGTAAATATTAAGAAGAGTAACAAAGTTATAAACTTCATGTGGTACTCTCTTCTATGCCACATGTTTTTTATATAAGGCAGAGACAAAATGGGACAAGGCCATGCAAGTCCATATGACAAATGATAAGGGAAATTCTCTTCCATTCCAATGTTAGACCCATGTGTGGGACATGAATTTTGATGCTACCAGTTTTGTAATTTTTGAGAATTTCTTTGTCAAAAGTGTTGGAACTCCTAGGGGTCACAGAAGGTAGATTGCAAAAGGAAATTATGGATTTCCTCAGGCCAAAGGATAAAGTGCCAGAGTTGGGTGTATGAAACAATTGGGGAGATTGATATCTCCATACTGACTCTGCTATAATAAGGGTGTATGGGTTCCATGTGGGACCCCATGTCTTGCCAAGGTGAGTGTCCATCAGGTTTCCATTTTTGGAAGTGATCTGGTAGCTGAGTGAGTTTGATAAGGCTCATCTAAAGGGGAAAAAGAAAGGTTCTTTCTTCCCATTTTCCATAGTCTTCTTAGATTTCACAGTCACAAGGGAAGGCTTGGAATTATTATACCCAATGTTGTGGGTCTTTAGGATGGACCAAGAAATTACAAGAGCATTTGATCCTGAGGGATACATTAATCAAGTCAAATTGAGCATAAAAAGGTCAACATTCCTTCACCAAATCCACTTTGGTGAGGATTTCCTAAGGAATTGCATAGATGACAAAGAATCCAATGACAGGAAGGTAAAATGGGTTGCCTTTAGGAAGGTTAAAGATGCTAAGATCAAAAGGAACCCAGATTACCAAGGGGCCTATTTAGAATAAGTGGTCCTATTGCTAGGATCCAAATGGTCTTAAGTAATATTGACAAGATAATTAGGAAGGCCCCAATTTTGGAAGAGAGACCTAAATATAAAATATTGAGAGTTGGTGTCCCCCAAAATATAACATAGCTACCATGGAACTCTTGCATGAAGAAAGTTCTTAACAATACATTAAATTTTTCATGTTTGAGCAATCATATCTCATTTTTTTGCTAGATGAAATAAGGAGACAATGTTTTGGCCTCAAAGATGCATGTTTTTACACAAATACCATGTCAACATGCTTTACTGTGACTCTACCATCCAAATTTTTACTAGACCCACTTACAAGGAAAGAGAAGGTAGGGAAACCAACTATCTATATATTTGAAATATGTTGTTAACAAATGTTGCCAACATTTTCATGCATGGAAAATAGTTTGAAGACTATCAAAGAAAATCAATAATAATATTTTATCATTTATTTCTCCAGTAGAGTTTGCAAATATATAGGAAAAATATTGATGAACTATGTGCTTGAAAATAGAACTTGTGAGTTTAACCGTGTAATCAAATATGCAATCATATCCTATGTTACACTAATAGACAATAACAAATTAAAAAAAAATAAACAATCTATTTTAGGTGGTGTATGAATGATGGAATATTCCAACATTCCCCCTTATTAAATCATTGTTTTAAAGTACTAATAAGAGAATCTTGAAATGATTCAAACTTCACACATGCAAGAGGCTTGGTGAAGATATCAGCACGTTGTTCCTAAGTAGAGCAAAATTGGACTTGAATGTTGTTTTGTTGAACATGTTCTCATATGAAGTGGCAATCTACTTCAATATGCTTGGTCCATTCATGAAACACTAGATTACAAACAAGCTTGAGAACACTCTGATTGTCACAATAGAGGACTTTAGGTTGGTTTTATGGTACAACCAATCCTAATATGCGTTGTAGCCAAATTGTTGCACTTGTTGCACGATATTCTACTTCTATTGAGGAATGAGCAATTGTGGCTTGTTTCTTACTTCCCCATGAAATAGGTCTTGAACCTAAGAAAAAAACTAAACCAGTTGTGGATTTTCTATCATCAATAGAACCTACATAATATGCATTTGTGTATCCTGCCAAGAAGAATTGATTATTCTTTTTATATTCCAAACCATGATTCATTGTACCATGTATATACCTTAGGACTTGTTTTGTTGCTTTCCAATGACATATATTTTGTTCTTGCAGGAATCTTGAAAGATAATTAATAGAAAAACTAATATCTAGTCTAGTGTAAGTCAAGTAAATCAAATCTCCAATCATTTGTTGATAGAGAGTTGCATTCACTTGAGGAAATGGATTAGACACAGATAACTGCAAACTTGATTCTATAGGTGTAGACATGGGTTTGGAATCCATCATTCTGAATTTCTCGAGCAATGTCTTGGTATATTTTCTTTGAGATACAAATATATGATGATTAGTTTTTCATACCTCTAAGCCTAGAAAATAGTGCAATATCCCAAGATCTATCATATCAAATGCCTTCTTGAGATCATTTTTGGTTGTCTCAACCATTGTTTCTAAGTTTCCTGTGATAACTAGGTCATCAACATATACATTAATAACCACAATATCCCCCCCCCTTTTTCCTTAAGGTAGAGATTTGGATCATATGGGTGCCTAGTAAAACCATGTTTTAGCAAATGTTCATCAATTTTAATATACCAAGCTCTTGGAGCTTGTTTGAGACCATATAAGGTCTTAACTAGTTTGCATACCTTTTCTTCTTTTCCAGGTGCAATGTATCCCTCTAGTTGGGTCATGTAGACCTTCTCCTTAAGGTCTCCATTGAGAAATGCACTTTTTACATCCATTTGGTACAATTTCCATCCAAATTGTGTAGCTAAAGCAAAAATCATTCTAATGGTTTTAATCTTTGTTGTGGGAGAAAATGTTTCTTCATAGTCAATCCCTTCTTTATGAGCATAACCTTTAGCTACAATTCTAGCCTTATATTATCTATACTACCATCTACCTTATATTTAGTTTTGAATATCCATTTACATCCAATGGCCTCCTTACCAGGTGGTAGATCAATGAGCTCCCAAGTCTTGTTTTTCATCAAGGATTGATACTCTACATCCATAACCTCTTTCGAAGGCTTTGATTCTAGTGCTTCCTGAACATTAGATGGTTCAAAATTATCAACAACTGAACTCATTAGTGCTAGATTTACCTCATTGTGAGCCATGTTGTGAGTCCTTAGTCTTGAAGTGGAAGTGTCTGGGACTCCATATTCTAGCTTTGCATCGCGAATTGTACTAGTATACCACTTAGGCAAAGGTTTTGTGATATTTGTATGTGTTGATTTAGGTTGATTCTCAACATCCCCATTATTTTTCCCATCCATGTTGAAAACAGGAGCACTATCTAGATCAGGTGATGATGTGGAAGGTGAACTTAAATCACTCTTCTCATTAAAAATTGCATCTCTAATAATATATAACTTCTTAGTGATTGATCTCGCTTACCTAATTTTCACCCTCAGGGCTCAATCAGGCAAGGCATCCTTGTTGCAGATGTTCATAAGGGCCAGATGGGATGTCTCAAGTGAGGGTTACTCTATGCATATGATGACATTTCATAGGAAATCCAGTTGGGAGGTCTGCTCTGTTAGAAACATGCCTCAATATTCTACGCCTAGCCTCCATTAGAGCCAGGTCGGCATGACATCTTCACTGTCTGGCCAACTGGCTGCTTGATACTGTCCGATTTGAATAGGTCACTATGACCTAGTTTTTGTCTTGCCAAACGGAGCCGTAGAGCCTATCGCTATAACATTGAGGGCTTGGTATGACCTCCTATCACATGGATTTCTCTGGCCGATAGGCCATTCAATCATGAGCTCGGGGGGACTCATGGCGACCAAGTCTTTCGGCATAGAAAAACATTCAGAGAGATGTCCTGACTATAAGAGAATGTCTCCCTGACTTAAGAGCCTTCAGCGTATGTCAACAGACTTCGCTAAGAGGTCTTACCGAGGAAAAAAGGTCTCCCCGATAATCATTAGTGAGGCGGCGTCGGCAGAAGGAAGCAAGTTTTAGGACAGGTCTGGCCGACAGAAAAGTCTCCCCGACACAAAGGAAAGAGGGCCCTCGGTATGACTAAGGGATCTCGCTGAGATGTCTCGGCGATTACAAAAGGTCTCCTCGAAACGAAATAGAGCTCAGCAGAAGTGAGGGGCTCGACAAGAGGTCTTAGTGAGCGGAGGATGTCTTACCGAAGGATGAAGGTGAGGCCTCGATATGTTTGCCTTTGGCAGGAGTCTCGTTGATCATGAAAGATTTCGCCGAGAGCATTGGATATCGGCGTGGGGTCATGCCGAAGTGGAGATGTCTCGTCGACAGCAAAAGGAGCTTGGCGGAAGATGTTGGTTTCGGCGAAAGATGGTGGGATTGCCCTGAAGTCTCAGCGATGCGAAATGTCTTGCCGATACAGAAGGAGCCAGAGGGGGGAAAAAGAGGTCGGCAAGATGTCTTCCTGACAGGAGGGAGCTCACCGAAGTATTTTTGGCTTCGACAGGAGGTCTCTTGATGCCAAAGGGTCTCGCCAAAATGAAATGAAGCTCGGTGGAGGGTCTCACTGATACACCAATGTCTCATCGAAAGCAAGCTTAGCTCGCCAAGAGTTGGAAACTTCGCCCAAAAGTCTCACTGATAAGAGAATGTCTCCCCAACATAATGACATTAGCAGAGCTCCCAGCCCTCGCGGTAAGGTCTTGTCGACGCAGTGTATTCTCAACAAAAGGAGGAGCATTGACAAGATGACGAGCTTTGCCATGATGTCTGGCCGATAGGCCAATGTCTCACCGAAGGAAATCTAGAACTCGATGGAGTGAAATGCTTTCGGGGTGACATCAATAGGTTCTTGCTGAGGCAATGAGGGGGTTCTCGGGGTAATGTTTTTCCTTCGGTAAATCGTCTCACCAACAAAGGACTGTCTTGGCAACCACAAAGTTGACATTGGTATGATCTATTGGGCTCGATAGGACTCTCAGCGACACCTCCATGTTATGCTGACGGTTGCGGGAAGATTCAATCGCATCGGGGAGACACGATTAGTGTCTCATTGATATGTGATTCAACAAGAGAAGTTTTGACCGCCCGGAAGTCTGCGTGTAGTGTGCCCAGCCAACCAGGAGGAGCTGAGACGAGTCGTGGCAGTCTAATCAGAGTGAAGAATTCCAACACAGGATGAATGCAACGCAAATTGACGGTGAACTCAGTAGCATTCAAGGCGTTCGGTCGAGGAAGTTCGAGTGGACACAAGGACCAAAAGTAAATACATCCGGTAGCTTCAAAAGATCTAAGGGGTTTCTCCAGGCAGTTGCTCTTCACCGACACACACATCAAGGACATGCAGGCTGCAGCATTAATTTCAATCAAAAGATTTGAGGATAGATCTTTCTGAGACTGATATTTTGTAAGCCCTAAGGGGCCGACACAGTTTGATATATAAGGCATTTTTTGCCTTTTTTGTAGTTAGTTGGAATGATGCATTCAAGGGAGTTAGTGATTTTTTTTATCAATCCTTTCTCACTTGATGTATGTTTTTGTAACTCAACTGAAATCTGGAATGCAAAATAGAGTTCATCTTGAAAACAAGTATTAATGCCCGTACCACTCTCATTTCTGTATGTTAGCTTATGTATGTATTTCTTTAACAGTGTTTTACTAAATTTGCATTCATACCACAAAGTTGTGAAGTTTGTTCCTTCCTTCTTGAGATATGTATGTAGATCAAACCTGCCAAGAGTGATGCATAAGACTGAATGGGGTTATGTTGAGTAAGTAAAACAACTGGAGTCTAGTTTTCCTCGGTGTATTTCATCCTATTTTCATTTTATGATTTCTCATCAATTTGGTGTATCACCATAGAGTTAGTTTTATTTTTAATGTATTCTCCTTCTCCCTTTCCCTTCAAAGAATCAGTAGTTTAGGTGATAACACAAAGGAAGCCGGCCTTCTCTGGAGGTTCACTCCAATCTTAGGTGACCCACAGCCTCAGAGTGATCCAATGTTTTACTAGAAAGCTCAGTTTTACAACTTTGCATAGGGTGCATTTCTAGGTGACAACAAGAATAATCTACAAGGTGGAATCTGTTGCGTGTCCATACATCAACATGAAATTTATATCTACAAGATAGAAAAGAAAATGCAAGATCTATGTGAGGAATGGTAGAGAGTGTTATCACATAGTTCATACATACAAAATCAACTATATTTCATGGCCAAGCATAAAAATTGTTGCAATAAAAAATAATAGTTTCTGGTAAAGAAAACCTACACTCTCCGAACTCCATTTCGGCACCCATCCTGGAAGGTAACTTTCTACTACACAAAGTTTCAAAACAACTATCTAGCCTCTAGCAACATCTACCCTGAGGTGCTCTAGTCTATTTAGGTATCATTTTTCTATTCAAGTAAAATAATATTCTTCTCACATATGTCTAAAGAAAATAAAATTAGATTACTAATTTCCTCAGTAAGCAGAAATCAGATACATGATGCAAATGGAATTGCACATTACAATAGTCAATCATATCATCCACATGACCCATGCTTACTTTCAACATAAAACATTATCCATTTAAAAATGAATTAAGTAAGAAACAAAAGAAGGTATGTCACAAGTATGTGTATGTACATAGATGAGAGTATGTGTGCATACACATATATGTTCCTACTTAATTTATTGGTTGTGCATACATTTTGAATTAAAACCATTAAATTAGATTGCTATCACTTAATAATGTTCCATTTTGACATTTCCATTTGTCAAAATTCAAGGAATAATTTAGAATTAAATCTGCATTAACAGTTTCTCACATACTACTATTCTATTAGTATCATACAAGTAATATTCAACTATGCTATTTACATATGAAAACTTTCTCTATTTAAAATGGAACAATACTATTTCCAACTACATAGTTACAAAAAAAGTTGTTTCGTATAGAACATTCATGGTTTGTATCTACACAATGTTGTTTCATTTAAACACTTACTAAACAAGATTGTTTTAAGCTAACATACATTTTCACAACAAACAATGTCGTTTCCAACATAACATTCACTATTTACAATATTACAATGTTGTTTCTAGCTAAATGCTTACAATTTATGACAAAACAATGTTGTTTCCAATAGAATATTCACTATTTGCAATAGTACAATGTTGTTTCTAGCTAAACAGTTAAAATTTATGACAAAAAAATGCCATTTCCAATAGATCATTCAGTATTTACAACAATACTATGTTGTTTCCAACTAAATAGTTACAATTTATGACAAAACAATGTTGTTTCAAATAGAACATTCATTGTTTACAACAATAATATGTTATTTCCAGCTAAATAGTTACAACTTATGACAAAGCAATGTCGTTTCCAATAGAACATTCACTGTTTACAACAATACTATGCTATTTCCAACCAAACAATTACAAAAGGATAACGTTGCAATTAAACGTTCACTATTTTTAATAGAATGAGGTTGTCTACAATGAACAGATAATGAACAATGTTGTTTATGCCATAACATTATTGTCTATAGCTAACTCAACTGTCAATATTGAGGCAAAACCATTAAAATTTCACTAACCAAATCAGGCTAACCCAACTTCATTCATGAAAATAGAATGTCCATTATTTAGAATTTTGAATACATAAACAATACTGAAAAATTCATTGTGCAACTATATATGAATAAAATGAATCTAAGAATAGCATGCTCATCACTGTGAAACCTAAGTAATCATTCGGTTATGAGACAAAACTTAGAAGTTTTCGAGGTTATTGATAGAACTCATGCTTTCAAGGTTGTAAGAAAGGCATTCACTAGTCGCTCTAGGAACGACTACCCCTTATATGACTGATACATTTCTTCCTTAGCTAATCAAGGGTCATATTCGAGAATACCCATTAAAGGCATGTTAGTTTTACACCATGTATTTGGACATGTGGACTTATATCTATAATACTTTTAAAGAAACGACCCATTGATCTTGTAGATCGAACCATATAATGGTTTAATGAATCCCAAACTTAATTTCTATCGTTCCTATTGAATAATGGTGACATCATAAAACAATAGTATACATACATATGACATATTCTTATAGCAATTGTTTTAAGCCCTTTACCATTATCGACCCAACCAATAATGAATATTGATACATTGGAAGTGATACACGGAAGTATTATGCCCTCCCATAGGATCGATAATCGATCCTCTATAATTTTTTAATATGTTAAAATACATTTTCAATTAGAATGGAATTCGGATAGCCATAGTATGGCTAGCACCATCATGCAAGATCAAGTGACAACTTATTCAACAATGGCTTCTAAGCCTCAACCTAGCTTTGATAGCTAGCTAATAAGGCACTAAACTTAGGTATCATCCATGCAAGGAAATATATTGGCCATGCGACCCAAAAAGGTGGTCAACACTACACAAACATTCGACTCAAGGCCATTACAAACACAGACATAAAAATACATTTTACTGTGCTATTGAGTTATTCGACAATATGGAAAGAATACTACTAGCATTTTGACAATAATAATAATAAAATTAAGCTTATTTCCAAAAGGGATCAATTTACCTTGAAATCAAGCTTTTTGTGAAGGTTTCGACTAATTTTTCCCCTTCCATGAGCTCTTTTTCCCAGCTTTTTTCCTTCGAGCTAGTTGATTCTATTTGTTGTGCTTTTTCTGTGTTATGCCCTTCAAGATAGAAACATTTTTGCATGATGTTGGGTCATTTCCATTACCACCCACTATTTGATTTAAATTAATTGACCATAATGTGTTTCTAGGCCACGACATGGGGAATCTTCCCATATTTCCCATTGAATTTTCAATTAAATTCGATAATGTTCAATTATCAATTTCAACTTCAATTTCTTATTTTCATATACATACATACATATATATATATGTATGTATATATTTACCACACACACACACACACACACATATATCTATGTGTGTGTGTGTGTATTTATATGTTTTTTGGTAAATAATAGAAATGTTACAATGAACTATTATTTTATTTTCTAGGATCAATTATATTGTAATGAAATTGTATCTTATTTCATTTTCTTTTTTGAATTACATACATTCATTCATTTGGTAAGCCACATTTTCACTTTCTTTCAAATTCAAATTCACACAAATTAGGGATAGACAATCAAATAACAATTTATATGTGTTTTTGCTTCTCAAGTCTATTCTTTTCAGTCAGCTCAATATAATTTCCTATATGAATTTAAATATATTTATCATGCCATTTCATGGTGTTTGCACCTAGATTCCATCTAGCTTATCATTTGATCTGGCTAAACAATCCTACATCAACTGTGTTCTCATCCTTCAACTTGTCACCTTGCAAATGCACACACTTGCACTTACAAAATTCATCAGTAACGTTCAATTCTTGATAACATATAAGATATTTCAAAAAGATCACATGGTCAACAATAGTCAACTTATTTTAATCTTTTCAAAAATATCAAATTTTGCATTCAACATATTGAATTTCTTTACTAATTGAATTTATCATTAATATAATTAAAAAAATGAAATAAAATTAGGTTATGACACAAAATAATTATACGAAGATGATGTAGGGGCATCCAAACAAACTGGAAATTGACATCACCCCAAAAAATATTTAAGTTTGAGTTTCAGTTTTGGTGTTTTTTAGGCTTCATTTAACATTTCCTGGCATTGTTGTTAGTCAAAGTTGCATTGTTCAGTTTTGTGAAGTTTTCGTCTCAGCGTGTAATAGATTAGCTTCAGTAAAACAATTGTTTGGGGAAATCTATGAGGTTTGACGACAAATAATTTGATAGGAAGATGGTTAAGGATATTTATGAATTATTGGTGAATATTTCACGATCACAAAATTCACTATTTGAGAGATATTAAAACTTCCTATTTAAGCCCATCAACTTATGAGAAGTTTAATATCTCACAATTCTTGAGGGTTGGAGAAAAATAATTTTGTGGGAGTTTGTGAAGCATCATTCCTAACCTACTCACCAATTTTTGTGTGAATCAGAGAAATTTCAATTTTTTTCCTGTCGACACTCGACTATGTCAAATTGGCATATTTAGTCTTCTCCAAATTGTTGGTAGAGTTTTAAATAGGATTTTTGAGGCAACAAAGGTTAATTTCCATTTTAATTTTGATGTCCACATTTATGACCATGTGTGAATGAGGACAAGGCATTATTATTTGCACGAAAGAATTAATATAGTTATGGAAATTGTTATTTAGCAACCATTCAGTTTCCATGAGGGGAATAGTTGGTCTTCCATGGTGGTGTGAATGGAAATTTGAATAAGAAGAGAAAGCATAGAGAAGGCCTATGTTGCCACAAGAAGAGGGAGATAAAAGGCCATTTAAAAAAAAAAAACAAAGAAAGAAATGGTAGAGTGTGGCATAAGAAAAAGAAGACCAAAAAATTAAAAAAAAGAACAACACAGTTAAAGAAAAAGCCACACAAACATAAAGGAAGGATATGGAGGAAGGCATGGAAGATATGTGAGGAGATAGGGGGAAACACAGTGAACAGGGAAAAAAAGTGAGAGTGCCCAGTCAAGAAAGGAATGTAGATGGGAGTTTGCAGAGAAGGTTTGATGAGATTGAGTAGGGGAAAATAATCCAGGTGAAAATAGCCCCACATATGATTTAGACACTAGTATATTGAAAGAAATAATAGGATGCACCACACTTGGGTGAATAGGACAGAGAAGGCACATATTGGGAAGTTTCCAAATAAGTAGAAAGTGCAGATTGGAGTAGAGGAGTTGCACATTTTAGAGAGGATAAAGTAAGAAAAGAAATGAAAGATAATGAAAATTGTTTGGAGAAATATATGAATGCAATTTGAGAGGAGACAAGACTTCATAGAAGATAAACAAAGCATTAGAAATTGGACCAATGTTCAATTAAGGGATTGTAAATGTTACCCTATGCAACGTGAAATCAATAAAATCATTTGAATTGCTCTAATAATTCCTTGATATTTAAACTTGAATGTAATTATAATTTGTATTTATTGGAATAAACATAGTGAATGGTCAGTAATATTTACTGCATGATTTTTTTTAAAAAAAGGGAATTGATTGACAAATGAAATTGTCAATTCAATTTCTGGTTTTCCTGCAAATGGTTCTAGTATGATAAGACTTGATTTACTTGTCTTTCAGTAGAAGATATTTTATTATTTCAATCCTTTCATGCATAATGATGGTTAAATATATAATTGACATGTAATTTGGTTATTGATATGCAATTTGATTATTAACATGCAATTCAATCTCTAACTAATTAAGTTTCTCAATTTCATGCAATATTCAATGTATATGCAATGCTAACTAATCTTTGATGTCATGCAGGGTAAATCCATAAGAAACCAACTCATAAAATATGATGCATATTTATACCATTAGATATGCTGATTGGAAATAAATGAATCAAATCCATAACAATTAAATGACAGTTTCGTATATTCATTTTTACAGTTTTACTATGAAATCATCATAGTAGAAATAATTTTTTTACCAATATTAACTTTATGGAAAATACACTATATTTATATGTATACTACTATTTAAATATGCTGACATTACAGAATACGATAGTGGTTTTATAACAACAAATAAATCATATATGGTTACAGTCATGAACTATTCATTAATTCAGGTATAATATCTCATACCATATATACACATACGCATACATACATATATACATTATATATATATATATATATGTATGTGTGTACACACACACACACACACATATATATGTACACACATACATACATATATATATATGTATGTGTGTACACACACACACACATATATATATGTACATATATATATATGTATGCATGATTTTTTTTGATATATTAAGCAACATTTATAGGGTGATGTACCCTTTACACAACAAGCCACAAGGGCCAAAAAATATTAGTTCCAGAGAAACATAACATTAACTACAAAAAAAAAACATAGAAACATCAGATAGACAACTGACAACCAACAACTGAGCAAACTAGACATAGAAGCAACAAACTAACTAGCACCCTCCCAATTCTAAGAGAGGAGGTTAATAACATCCTCCCCAACCCAATTGGGACCCTCCTCCATAGCCTTCTTATCCATCTCGTCCTTAAGCGTAGTAGAAAGGGTACCAGCCGCACGGTGGATCATCTTGACAGTGAACCGAGTCAAACCATTGAATTTCTTATTGAGCTTCTCCACCCACTCCAGCAACATGTTATAATCCTCCACTTTGTCCAAAATATTTGCATTATCTTCTTCCATATCCTAGGGGTCCGAGGACTGGGTTGTCGAGTCATCCTTGAGCATCTTGTTGAAGTCAGAAAAGTGACCAGGCCTTTCAATGAATTCCTCCTCCTCCTCCTCTGTGCCTTCCTCCTTCCTCTTTCCTTTACTGTTAGACTACTCCTCATCACTAGAAATTTATTAACCAAAACTTTCTTACTATTTTTTGCCAGCCTGTGGGATCTCCTAATGCTAGTATTCTCTAAACCTGTCTCCACAATAGCCACCACCATGGTGTCCCCCTTGGAATCTTTACCAAGAATATTCTTCGCTTTGCTGTCAGTGGCCAACAACTCTCCCTAGCCTTTCCCCTCTTCTTTAATTTTTTTCTTAGCTGTAGGTTTGATGTCCATCTTGTGGGGAGCAACTTTGAGCTCACATTGAGCATTCCCCACACCACCCTTTTTCTTTTTGGCGAGAGGTTTAGGCTTGGGGGTTTCAGTATTCTCCAGAAGGGTTTTTCTTTTGTGGCCCTTAGACTCAGCTGGAGAGGGATTCATATTGGTCTGACAGGGGGTTCGACTTCCTCAATACGAATAGCAGAAATGGGTTTGGGTGAGAAAAGAGCCAGATCAAAATGATAAAGCCTCAAGATGGTGCCCTGGTGGAGTGGCAAGGGTGGTGTTTCTTCATGGTTTTAGGCAATAGAGTCCAAAAATTTCTCAATAGAAATCTCTAAATCAATAAGTAAGAAAAATGGAAAACTCAATAGCATTTTGTGGCAAAGATGATTTAAAAGAGACAGGTGATAATAATAGAAAACCTTATGTATAACCTCCAAAGTCACATACTTCATTAGAGCCAGACAAACTTGGTCCCACGACTGAGGGAGAGCTTCTCTTTCGAAACCAAACTGGGTACAGATAGATTTTTCATTTTCTTTAAAGAAAGCATTGAGGCTTTCAATGCCCTAGGCCTTGGTGTGCTTAACATACTTCTTTTTGGTGCAAGAGAGCCTTTTCACCTAAGCAATTACCTCCTCATTGACCTTGAAGGAGATACCTCCCATCGTTACCCTTCTGTCTTTCCAAGAGCTTGCAAATTGTGTCGATATCCTTGCATCATAATCAACCAAGCATTCCATTAATGGCGCTATCCCTCCGTCGACACAAATATGAAAAACTAGAGGATCTTTACAAAATTCTTCACAATTATCTAGCTCCATGCTCACCCTATCACCACCCATTTCTCTATGCTTCACTCTGAGAACCTAGGAATCCTACGAGAGAAAGAAGTTAAAATGTCTATCAATATGGTAGACCACCCAAAAAACCATTCTTTTAGGCCAACCAAGATGAAATCGAGTAATCAAGATGATCTGTAGATTACATGCTTCAGGAGTTATTTCCAAAAAGGAAATCTATGTGGGCCCATTATTGAAAATCTTTAAACACCTACGATAGTGTTTGTGAGAAATAATGATATTGATAGGTTTTCCTACCAAGTTGTAATTGCACAAGTACCAAGAAAAAATGGCCATGGGGCCAAATTTAGACTTCCCTAAGTCTCTACATTTTATCTTAATTAACTTTTTAGTGGTGTTTATGGGACTTAGCAAAAGCTTCACATGGAAATAAATAGTCATATCAAATTTTAAATTTGAAGTGCGTAAAGATATACGTGGGATATGATAAGACAGCAACTTAAATTTGCATATGGACACCCCAAACTTAGCCATTAACCTATTGTTATTCCCATCACTCCTCATTATATTAGCTCTGTAACCCCAACCTTCACCCCATTATTCAAATGATGCCACATAATTAACACCTCATCATCCATCTTCGTCCACATCACCCAAAGAAAAAATATGTGGACCACCCATAAAGCATTGACAATCACAATTTTAAATGACATCATGGGTAACTAAGCTTCTTTGTTCCTTAAGGATAATACCTTATAGTTCTAGCAGTAAGTTCCCAATATTCCTCCAACACTTGGACATGCTCCAATAGGAGCCAAGATTATCCAAGGCATCAACAACTTGGTTTCCCTCAGGAAATATGTGAGTAAAGATCTTCATATCCAACTTTGACACCATGTGATTTATGTACTCTAACAAGATATCTCTGGTGTTCCACCCTAACAATCTACCACATTTGATAGAATCAATCACCAACTTGGAATTCCCTTCTATGAGCAATTTCTTTATCCCCATAGTAACAACTAATTGGACGCCCTTTAGCAGCGCCCTGTCTTCCATAGTCATGGAGGTCTAAATCCCTATATCCCCTAAGTAACCAACCACAAAGTTACCCCTGCTATCCTTGATAATCCCCCCGATGCTAGCCCTACCCGGGTTCCCCTTGCCCACACCATCAAAATTGAGTTTATGCCATCCATAATCTAGAGGTTTCCAAACCATGCCCTACCTAGCTTGGGCCTTAGAGTTGTCAAAGGAGTTGATCTCAAGATTCCTATTTCAAGCTTTAGCCATTTTGATCTCCCACTCAGTAGGATATTTTTCTAGGGTTTTCCCATTGTAAGTCAAAATATTTTTAGAAACAAGTCTTAGCCCTATACCAAATACCTCCTTAGGGATCATCTCAATATTCCTAAATATTCGGTTGTTTCTCTCTTTCCACAAGCACCAATAGATGATGGGGGGGACTTGGTTCAAAATATCTCTAGGGATAGGATGTTGAAAGGGCCCATACCACCCCAAAATGAAGGATTTGATGTCCCTACACATAGTCTAGTGGGTGCCTAGCTTCTTAAAAGCTAGCTCCTAGACACCAATAGCAAGTGGGCAGTGCAGTAATAAATGATCAATAGAATCTTCATTTCATTTACACAAAAAACACCTATTTGGGATCTAAAATCCCCTTTTCCTCAGGTTATCTTGAGTTAGTATCTTGTTATGACAAGCCATCCACTAGAATAAATTGGTTTTCAGAATCATGTGCCTATTCCAGACCTATCTCCAGAGTCTACTATTATCACCTTGAACCGACAACAAAGTGTAAGTCATTTTGACGGAAAGATTTCCCTATGTATCTTTGATCCAATAGAATTCATCTTCAAAGTTGGATAGGGGTAATCTGGTGAGGGAGAGCAACACTTGCAAAGAATTACCAAGATTAAATAACTCTAGGGACAAAGGGCATCAAAGAAGTAAATGTTTCCACCGCCTAGCACCCGACTGACCAAGAAGGTAGTCACTTATGTACTTACCAAAGAAGAGTTGTGCAGGTCTCATCAGGTTCCTGAAATATGAGTACCAAAGGGGGGAGTCAAGCAACCAAGGGTCCTCCCAAAATATGATGTTATTACCATTCCCAAGCTTCCATTTCATCTCGAACATGAGCAACCCTTGCATTCTACAAATTTTCTTCCATGCCAGAGATCTAGAAGGGTGATCATCAGAGAGGCATTTAATCATGGGTCTATTGCAAAGATACTTAGCATTCATGATCTTGCACTAGTCCTTTTTATTCCTTAATTGGTCCCAACCAACCTTAGCAAGTAAGGCTTTATTGGTGCATTGGACATTCCTGATTCCAAGCCCACCACAAGATTTAGGCATACAAACTTTGTCCCAGCTAACCAAAGCAAAATTCTTCTTTTCCTCTATCCCAAACCATAAGAAGTTCCTTTGAATTTTTTCAAACTTCTTAACAATATATCTGGGGATCTTAAAGATATAAAGGAAGTAGACAGGGATCCCTTGAAGAGCAACAAACAAAAGTTGCAACTTACTAGCATGGTTGCGAATGGAGCCTTTCCACCCTACCACTTTCCTTTGGATCCTTTCAAGAACTGTGTTCCAAAAGGTAGGAGTGAATTCCTTGACAATAAGGGGTAGCCCTAAATACACCAAAGGGAGAGATCCACTCACACAACCTAGGACAATAGTCACCCAAGCTTGGAGAGGAGTGTTGTTGAAGAAGTAAATCATGCTTTTATTATAATTTATATACTAGCCAAAGCAAGTAGCATAATTACTAAGGAAAATTTTCCATTTTTTTGCTTCAACCACTAAAGCCTTCCCAAAGATTATTGTATCATCAACGAATTGTTGGATAATAATAGGTTCTAGTGAAGTGGCATGTTTAACTCCCTTTATGGAGCCCTCTGATAGTAGTTTGGATATGTTGCTACTAAAGACATCTGCAACCATGATGAACAAATAGGGCAAGAGAGGATCACCCTATCTGATACCTCTCCCACCATTCAAGAAGCCAAAGGAGGGCCCATTAACCAAAATAGAGTATCTCATAGTGGTAATGCATTCCATCAAGAGGTTAATCACCCTTTGTTGAAAATTGAACTTAGATAGGACTTCGGGAATAAAATCCCATAACACCTTATCATGTATGCTTTTGAAATATCCAGTTTGAAAGCCATACTGGCAATATTGCATCTATCCATGGAGTGTAAAATTTTATGGGTGGTTATGGCTGCCTCCAAGATATGATGACCTAGAACAAAAACTTTTTAGGTAGGGCTTATCATTTTTTCAAGGGTTTTAGGCGGTTCACCAATATTTAAGAGATCTTGTAAATGGTATTGCAGAGGCTTATGGGTTTAAATTCAGTCATAGACTGGGGTTCATCAACCCTGGGAACAAGGGAAATAAAGGTGTGATTTAGCTATTTGAGTATCTAACCAAATTTGAAGAAATCCCTAGCTACCAGGACAAGGTCCCCCTCAACAATATCTCAAAATATTTGGAAGAAAATTGGGGGGAACCCATCTAGGGTGGGTGCCTTATAGGCACCCATACTGAAAACATTCATTCAGACTTCCTTAGGAGTGACAACACAAAGGATGTTGTTATTATCATCTAGGGTTAGGGTGGAAGGGAGAGGGTCCAGTAGCAAGTTGTCCATAGCCACATTGGTGGCCTCGTGAGGAGCCAAGTAAGCCTTTTGAAAGTAACTAGAAGCCACTAGCCCAATCTGGGAGGGCATGCTAACCAAGACCCCCTGCTCATTTTGAAGCTTACTAATCTGGTTCCTTTTCTTGTGTTTAAGGACAAAAACATGAAAAAAAGAGGTATTTTTGTCACCCTCCTACAGCCACTAGACTCTAGATTTTTGTTTCCAAAATATCTCATCCTTTAAATTTTTTTCTCATTCCACACGGATCTCTCTTTCCTGGTTACAAGTTAGCAGGCTAATATCCCCCTCTTCCATTATTTTTTGTATACCTTTAGCTTATCTCCTAAGGCTCTTTTTCTTCAAAAAGACATCCCCAAAAAATCTCTTATTCCAACCCTTCACCATATTTTTGACATGCTTAAGTTTGTTAAAAATATTGAACATAGGGGAGCCATGTATAGAGATATTCCACCATTCAACAACTTTATTCCTAAAATCAAGATGGGAGTTCCACATAATCTAAAACTGAAAAGGAAAGTGTCCCATAGCAAACAATACATTCATGACTAACAACAGAGGGTTATGATTAGAGACAATACAGGGTAGTGTGAGTAGATTGGCATTAAGCAACACCATCCAATTGTGATAACAAAGAAATCTGTCAAGTATGACCTGGATCAACCCATCCCCAAGATTCCTATTGGTCCACATGAATGATTGACCCAACAAGTCAATGTCAACCAAGCTGTTGTTACTTAAAAAATTTGCTAGATTAGACATGTTGTCAGAGTAGTCCACAAGCTCTCCACTTTTCTCCAAAGGATACAAAGGAGAGTTGAAGTCTCTAGCCAATAGCCAGTGAGACCCTCTATTAATGTTTATCTATTTAGTAAGATCCTGCCAAAGGGTGCACCTAGCATTCCTTTGGTTAGGGGCTTAGACATTGATGAGAAACCAACAACCTCCTAGGTAAGAGAACTTGACCC
>VDFB02270651.1:233093059-233191788 GCA_007258455.2 Sequoia sempervirens | reverse complement strand
TCTATGACCATGTAAGTTAATTTTTGTATCTTGTGTTTTGTGTATGTGATTTTCTGTGACTACCCACATTTTTCTTTTGGTCACATGCCTTCTTCACTTCATCATTCAATTTTATATGAAATTCCAATGCGTTTATGTTCCTGGTATTCATTATTAGCTAATGATTGATGTTGCAATAAACAAAATTCAAGTGCTAAAGAGAGTCATGGAAGCTTCATTTTCCTCTAGGAATCTTTGCATGTTTTTACTTTCCTTATTTCTATGTAGTACTTTGCTCCTTGAAGGTGGGTTCTTAGTTTTAGTCAACTCATAGATTTTACCAATCCCTCAAATTGTATTGAAACAAAAGTATTCCCCCTAACACCAATGCATGTGGAAGAGAATTAAATAGCTATAGGAATGCTACTACTCAACAAGTTAGCCTAGATCCTACTTTACTGAGTGTTTGGTTTATGCTTTCCTTTTACTAGCTTTGTTGCATGATGAAGGATTACATTGTATTTTATTTTATCAGAAGCAAAATATAGAAGTGGGAAACAATTTAATACGGTCTAGTCTGCCAAATTGCAAGAACAAATGTATGGGTTGCACCCCCTATAATCTAGGGTTAACAGTTCCTCCCCATCTTGGAGAGTCTCAAAATAATGCAGATGAGGAGCAACATTATTGCAACCTATCATGGAAATGCAGATGTAGAAACAAAAAATTTCAGCCTTAACTATCATTTTTTTCTTTCTCCTTAGCAATTAAGGTACATAATAGTGAGCATCAATGTGTTTGAAGTAAAGTTCTCAAAACCCTAAGCTACTCATTTATTAGAAGTAGGAGCTTAAAGTATGTAAGCTTCCCAATTCTACAGTGCTACTGCTACTGTATTTAGTGTAAATTTATCCCCATGTTTATTTATGAGCCTCTTGTGTTTATTACAAATAGTGCAATATAGAACATAAGTGTGATTGAGAATTTTAAAAGCACATTTCAAAACCATTTCAAAAATAGAAGCTCTACAACAACTAACAACAAAATTGTGTCCTTCGTTTCATTACCAAATTTTGAATCTCTTAAGGATTATAATTCCCAACAACTAATACTATGAAAATGGATAGAATGATCAAGAAATTGGCCAACAAAAATTTGTATTCCACAAATACAATTCACCATCAGGATGTTACCAGTAGAATCCACTTGTACGGAATACCACACCAAATTAGTGGCTCAACACTCTGCAACTCCAAGAGAATCTTAAGCCATGAGAGTACTGGCAGTTGTTGATTCACTATAGTCACATAGCATAAGTTGTACAATTAGCCAAACAAAATAAGTGTTACCCACAAGGCAAGCATAAACTACATCAAATAAACTTAACCAATAATAAATTTCCTTGCAACAGCATAAGGCAACATGCTCAATAAGAATAGATTGCAATTTTATGATAGTACAACTTGATGATTTCATTATCAATAGTAAAAACACCTTGAAATTTCATGAGCAATACTTTTTTCTAAATGATCCCTTTATTTAATAAAAGTTCTAATTAGAAATGCTAATTATTACTTAAAACTCACAACCATTATTCACAAACTTTTCAAGTTCAACTACATTCATTACCAAAAAGGTTAAAATACCAACTTCCACCATGCCATCATGAAACTATATATCTACATAATCCTAACTAGTTCCATATGTCTCCCACCATCATCAATATCATTTTCCTTTAATTCACAAAGCAATAGTAACCATTGTTCTATACAGTACCCTTTTAATGTGGATAATAAAAGGTAGGGATACCTAGCTAGAGCCTCTACTCCTTAAAATCCAAGACACAAGGGGGAAACATTAATATCAGTAAAAAGAATATTTTTTATACTAGTAAAATCTTGTCTAAGTTGGAGAGACAGTGCATGGCCAGAGAGAAAATTTGCAAGACAAGATTAAAATTATTTGTAGGGGAAACATATAGGGTGCACAAGAAACCCCAAACCAAACTCAGAAAAGTATGGCCCAAGGGCACAAGAAACCCTACCACGGACCAAGGAAAGAGGTCGACTAGGCAATGGGATGGAAGTTGTAGTGTGGATGTTGCCTAAATTAATCATCCCTTAATGCAAAGAGATCCCAGGTACATTCCTATTGTATCCTTGCAAACTAAGGGACACATTTACCAGGAACATGCCCCCATTGAGCATATAGTAACAACAAAGATTTGCTTAAACATAGCAAGTTATATTCATTGTATGTCTCACAAAGATGGATAAACAAGAATAATAAAATAAGGAATATCTTACTATTTCTAAATAGGTGGCAGCTTCTTGACCCACTTATAATATCTTGCCAACCTATGGACTCTACTCTCTACTACAATCAAGCAGAACTTAGAATCCTTATTCGTGTGATTCCTCTCAAGATTCTTACTTACTACAATTGTCTTCTTAATCAGATGATATAGATCATCTGGTATTTCTAGTGCAAGGCCTGCAAGAATCCTCCTCTTAGGAAAAATACTATAAAATTTCATGGTCATACATAATAGTTATCTAAGCTATACATCAAAAACTAGAATGTCACAATTTATAGATAATTCCTAAAGACCAAATTAGATACTATGTTCTTTTAGAACTCGCAAGATTTTACTTCTTGTCGTGCACTCTTTGCCTAACCAATCCCATGAGTGTCGCGAAGAATTACACCAATTTGTGATGGTGTCAAACCCTTCTTTGCAAAATTCCAGATATTCTCCTCAACCTAAAGAAGAAAAACATTACGAAGATTATGTGCAATTTGCATTAGGTCCAAGAGAATTAACAGTTGCACATAACCATTAGTCATAAGAACAACATGCAAAGCAAGATAGCATGCATAACAATCTGCAAAGAAGATCAGAATGCCAAGTTAGAAATATAGCATTACCACAAAATTAACAATTGCATAAAAGAATGTTATTGAATGACTATAAGTGAAAAATATGATTTTGACTTTTGGAATGCCAAGCTAGAAATATAGCATTGCCACAAAATTAACAATTGCATAAAAGAATGTTTTGATTATATGGGAAAAATAGGTTTTGAAGGGACCTAAAACCCTTTACAACAAAAGATACTAAGTGTTGCTAAAAAGGATTTTCAAAAAGTCACCAACAGCAACCCAAAAGCCAAAAAAATAACAAAATGAGTGTTAGTCTAAAGATAAGACAATAAACTAACAACACCCATCAACATCAAAATAGAAAAACAACAAGAAAGAAACCTACACCCAGTAGGAAACAGAAAGCAACTAAAAAGAAGACTAGACACTAATTCAAACTACTCAGGGTGTTGGCCACCTCAAGTTTTTGGCTTCTATGTCTTTCGATCATATCCAGCAGCTCCTTAGCATCGAAGGATCTCTTCCAATCATCTAACCCTCTAACAGCAGGTCCTTTGTCATCATCTTTAGCACCTTTTTTACCTTTTCCTTTAACGGACTGCTCTTTCTCCATAAGCTCATAGAAATAAACCCGATCCTCCATGAGCTCACTTATCTTTCTAAAAAGGACTTCCAAGGAGTCGACATTGTTCTTCACAGAGATATGACATGCCTACAAAATATTTTTGATATCTGCATTCGTTCCCAGAATCTTGGCTTCCAGAACAGCCAATCTATCTTCACACAAAGATTTGAAATCATGGTAGGAACCCTCAAGGTCCACAATTTTGTCAATAAGAATGTCCGACACCAAACCCTTCAGAACATTCTTTGGATTCTCCTTCAAACCTCTAATTTTAATATTAATCTTATTGAACTCTTGAAGAGTTCACTTAGCTAACTTAAAAGTTCCAGTAGCCCCATCCCTAGCCATTTCCAGCAAATCAAACATGGAGGTAGAATCATCATCGAGGTAAGAAAAGTCCTCGAAGAGAGGAATTACCTTTAAAGGCTCATGTTTATCTTTCTTCTTCACCGCATCCTCCTCATCAAGGCCCTTTATCTCCTTTTCTTGCTCCACATTGGGAAAATCCTACACCGAGGAGTCCTCAATGGCCACCGTCTTATCACCAGAATCCTTGCCATCACCAGACACATTGGGGTCCTTAGCCAGCACATCCAAGGTCTTATTCTTCAGGTTGGAAATATGCTTAGACAACCTCCATGGCTTGTCTTCCAAACCCAAAACATTATCCTATGGCCCGACCTCAAAGCCACCACCAACATCATCCTAACCAACAACCACCTCCTTGGTCTTGGGAGGGGAACCATCTGAGCCTACTTTCGTGTCCTTGCTTTCAGAAAGAACAAGTTGCTTAGGCTGCCCTATTACTCTTAGAACCACCCAACTTCCTCTTCTTTGAAGACGTAGTCGCCACGACCAAAGACACATAAAAGTATGTTATTGAATGACTAAAAGTGAGAAATATAATTTTGAATTTAATATAATGGAGCCATTATAAATATTAAAAACTTAAAAAAGTAAATCCATCCTAAATGAGGGATAAAATACTATATGATCAATTCAAGGGTCTATATAACCATCCAAGTAGTATCACTAATGAAAGTCATAAATTCATCTAATATGTAGATATGATGATATAATATAGATATAACCATTAGTTTGAAATACCATCACTTGCAACTTACATCCAGAGCTGAAATATTCAGCCAACTTGGGGGAGTCCTCTTGTAGGGTAGTGCTGAAGAGGAAATACCTTTTCTGCAAAGTGAATCAGCCCATAAAAAGCATTATAACTTAATTTAAAAATTGAATTTTCATAACTAGTATAGAATGTGACTTGATGAGATCTAATACTTTCAAAAAAGAAATAATGACACACTTACAATATAAAAAAATATTTTACCCATTAAAACCATTGTGCCAAAAATACAACAAAAACAACACTGACTTAGTGTTTTAATGCATCCTTCACAATAAAATAGAATATTTTGAACTTGTGTTCAACCCTAATCCATGCAAGTATTTATAGGCACTAGGAAACTACTAAATGGTATTACATACAAAGGGTATAAAACCATGGGCAAGAAAAACCTGCCTATAGGGACCTTCAAAAAAATTCAGGGGCCCAACTAATTGTGGGCCCGTGGCAAAGTGTACTCTATGTATGGAGTGTAAAACTTGCACAATTTACTACATACAACATCACTCTTTGTTTGATAGAATATTAAGCCCAAGCATTTACCAAGAAGTCACAATCTCACAGTGTTGCCATACTACATATATCTTTAGTGTCAATGAAAAGAAATATCTATCATAAGAATAATCCAATGAGTACAAGACACAAATTCATGTACCAAATATAAAAGGATAATAAAAACAATTATAATATTCAAAAGAGAAGCTACTTCTCTAAGCTATTGCTAACTGGATTCCATCCAATTTTAACACATGATAGAATTACAAAGGCACGCGGCTTCAAGTCTTTGAATGAACTAAACAACCACAATTAAAATTTACTTAGGAAATGCATTCAAGGCCCCATTCTTTAAGCTTTCTCAAATACAAAGGACCAAATAATTTCAATATCTATGAATTCTGAAAACTAAATAGAGAATTTCTTACTCTCACTCCTTTCCACTACCTTTCAATATCCCATCCTTTACCAACACAAACCAGTTTTGCTAATGCTAAGATACAAATTCTCTAAATGCATTCAACCTACTACAATTTGAAAATCATATGATGCAATACATAGACATCCTCCTTTTTTAGAATAAGCAAATCAATCCAAAAATGAAATCATCAATTAATGCAAGATGACTCCTCCCAGGAAATCTCAAATAATCTCTCTTATTATTTTCAAAATTGCGTGAATACCATTATGCCCTTTACAAAGTGCAATTTTTGGACAATGAAACCTTCAGAAATGTAATATAAGAACAATCCCAATTCCTTGGTACATTTATTGGAGATGAATGCAAGAAAGATTCAAGAAGAAAAGCAGGAGCATGGAGCAGTTACATAACAAAATCCTTAAAGCAATAGAAAAATTGATGCACATTTGATAGGTAAGAACAACATGGTCAAAATAACACTCCCAGTAAAGAGAACCATGGAAATTGATTATGGGAACCACCTGAAATAGGAAGTCTGAAATTTAATTTCAATTTAGTAGGTTGTGGACCTTTACATGAGAAGCATGGGATGAACTTATTAAATGATCAAGGTACTTGGTGTTTGTGCATGCTGCAGACATGTACTGGAAATATTGCAATAACAAAGCTAAGGTTGAAAAACATTACAGGGATTTAAAGGATTGCTAAGAAGATAATGCAATAAGATGTATTTGGAAGAAGATTATAAAACAAGAATGTTAAAAAAGAGCTTATCAAATAGATCTTGGAAGAAATGATAACGCATTCTTAGCATGTACTTTGAGAACAACATTGCGTCTATCAGTAGACAAATAAATCTTCAGATTGTGTGGAAAACAAGGTGTCGGTTGTTCTAAAAAGAGTTAATACAAGAAAAAATTTAAAAATGGATAACGAAGAAGATGAGGTAGGGTATAACTTTAGAGCTCCTATTTGTAGAGAAGACCATAGTTGGTCCTCTAACTTGCTTGCATTCTATCACTACTATTATTCATCATTTTAGGATCTAAAGGAGTTGGCTCTAAATAAAGTTTTGTAGCTAAGAAAAAAAGGTACAGTCTCACATGACATTGTTATGCCAAAAAAAGTTGAAGTTATCCTTATAATAGGGAAAAAAGACTTCCCATCAAGCATGTGCCTTAAATTCAGGATGAAAATAAAATGAGAATTAATTTTAGACTCTATAAGTTTCCAGCCTCAAGTTATATTCGACAACACTTACAGAACTGCAAAAAAAAATTAAAATGAGCCACACACATCTGAATGTAAATAATATTGGTGTTGAACAATATTTGTTCCTTTGATTTGAACCGCCTATGCAAGAATGATTACTCAAATGAAAATTAATGGTAGTCAATTGTTTATTCTATTGTAACATTTGGATTGGGAGTTTTACAACAATAAAGAAAACAGACATAAGTTTAATGCTACTGCAAGGCAATTGTTTGTAAAAAAATCCTCTACTAACATTAGCTGAATTTCATTTAAGAAGGATGAAAAAGATTAAACACGACAAATATGATTATAGGTGGCAACTAGTAAAGAAACCCATTGTCATTTTGGCATATCTCATGACTTTCATAAAGATCAAAGTGCACCACTATTTGATTCCATTCAATATGGATTGTTATCCATTGTTTGATGTCACTCCTTAGTAAAGGATTGTCTATTAACCCTATTTCAAATATCCTATTGAAAGTTTATCATTGTATCTAGGGTTTCAATAGCCTAAATGTAACCTCTTTTCATAGAAGAAGACAAGCACTTAATAGCATAAGGCCTTTGAGGCGTACCTGGTATTTTTATGCATGGGAAATGCATGCAAAGTCTTCAGATCTCTCAACTGGCAGTGTGGGAGGTGCCTGGGAGTTAGGAACTGCATATCTCTCTTCAATCCTCAGGAAAATCATCTCTTCACTTCGCCTTCAACAGGAGAAAAACCATAGTATTCATCTTCAGCATGGAGTTCTCTTCATATTTACCCTTCTCCATGAATGTTGTTGTTCAAACATGAAGTTAACCCTAAAATTTCTTCGCAACGTGAGCTTCTCCTACCCTTTCCTTGAAACTTGGGTATCTTTTAGTTTTGCTTTGTTTTTCATTCAAATTTCAGTGCCTAAACCTGTTTTTGCTTTATTTCTTTATGGTTTGAAACCTTTTGTGTGAATTTAATACCTTTTAAATAAAAACTCTTAGCAAATTTTCTAAATAAAAGGTCAACATTTTCTCCTCCCTCAAAACAAAGACTTTAAGACAAAAAATATTTAAATCAAATATCTAAATTTGATTTTAAACAATTGCCTAAGAGTTATGAAAATATGTATTACAAGTCTATTGATACATTGTTTATTAATTGCATAATCATTATATTTACTACTAGTTTAGTAGTAAATTTTCATTTATATGATACGAATAATTTATTAAATACCATTTAAATTGTATAATGCAGAAATTAACTTATTATTAAACTTGAATTAAAACATAAAAGAAAATAAAAATACAAAAAATAAACATATTATTACATACATATTATTAAACTTTAATATCATAATGTCTAATTTTATTTGTGTGACTAATTATTTAGTTGTGTTTCTTACCCGATGATCAAATTAGTCACTTATTATGATCAAATTAGTCATTTATTTAGTTATTTATAGTTGTGTTGCAAAAAAAATAGAATTTAGTCATTTTTAGTTGTCGTGACTAAAATTTTGTCACGTAGTCATTTATTTGTCAAATTCTACTAGTGAACAAGGTTTTTATTTTTCAAGGTCCTTAGACCCTTTTCTCCAATGTGGCCAAGTCTCTAGTGTCATAACATAGTCTTCTCTACAGGTAACTTTGATTCAAAAGAAAAAGCACCCTTGGGTTCCTAGAAGCCATGACCATCTGTTGAAGATGAAACCTTCACATATTCCAACAAAGTAGCCATAATATTTCTTTTCACAAAAGTACTATTGCACTCAACATTGCATGCATCAATTTTATATGTAATGTGTCATCTAACACCTGTAACCATCTTACATCTTAAATCAGAAAAGACTACCTGCACACCCACATCTATTAGTTTGCTCACAAATAACAAATTTTGTGTTAATCTAGGAATATGCAACACTCTATTAATATTTTTTATTTGACCATCAGGAAACATGATTGTAACTTTATCATGACCAACAATATTTAAACAAGAATCATCACCCAAGTACACCTTACCTCCATCAAATTTTTCATATTCAAAAAACCAATCTCTATTAGAGATCATATGATTAGATGTGCACCTAAGTCAATTAATCATACATCATTACTTGCACGAGTGACCAAAGCTGCAATGAATGCATTGCCATCCTCCTTCTTGGATTCAAAATCATAATCAAATCCCTTTCTTTTGTTTTCTTCTTTGCACTCCTTATGAAAGTTTCCAAGCTTACTACAGTTCCAACAAACAACTTTGGACTTTCTAGGAGATTTAGATCTCCCCTTGGATTTGGAATTATCATGCTTCTCATTCTTCTTTCATTTTTTCTTAGGTCTTCCATGAACATTTAAGGCTTCTTTGGCACTAATGGATACCTTCCTCCCCATCTCTTCAAAGAGCAAAGAACCCACCACTACTTCAATCTTCAAAATAAGAGAAGCACTCCCAATAACCATAACAAGATAATCCCATGAACTAGGTAAAGAATAAAGCAAGATCTAACATTTCTCCTCCTCATCCATTTTGACACCAACTGATGCCAATTGAGCCACCAACATATTGAATGCTTCTAGGTGGTCTATAATTTTTCCACCCTCTTCCATCCTCAAGGAATATAATTTCTTCCTCAAGGAATATAATTTATTCCTCAAGAAAATTGTATTCACTAAATATTTGGCATGATACATTTCACCAAGTTTCTTCCATAGATTATGTGCAAAGATTTCTTCATGCAAATTGATCAGAACATCTCGTCTTTCAGGCACAATCTAATTAGACCCTTGGCTTTATGGTCCATAACATCATATTGAGAAGCCAAAATAGGGTTTACAAGCCTCATAACATTATCATCAATAGCATCCCATAGATCTCAATCTATTAACAAATCCTCCATCTTCAGCTTCCACATCTTTCTAGAAAACTTTTCTACCTCTATTCTCCTTGATGTGCTTGTCTTTTGAAATTCCTACAACAAGATCACAAAGTATCTTCTACGTAAGCTCACACTCAAAACTAGATTAGTTAAAAAAAGCCCAACAACCCACAATTGAAACCAAAGGTGAGCAAGCTTTAATACCACTTATAAGGAAACTAAGGTAGCAAAACAACTTCCTACACTAATCTTGAGACGAGGGTTATGCAAAAACTTTTTAGATCTAAATAGTTACAAAAACTTAAACATAAATAACATTCATAGCACAACATAGTGATTTATGTGTGAAAACCCTTTCAGGAGAAAAATCCCACTCCAAAAGTCACCCAATATATTATTCAAAAATCAACAAGATTACAATATACTTGCAAAACAAGCTTGCTCATGGGAGTATCACCAACCAAAGATTCAAAGACAACTCAATAGCTATAAGAATTTTACACCCAACCTCCATCTCATGCACCTAATATATAGGAGATACAATACATGAAATCCTCAAATGGTATTACAAAACCATGAGCTAAAACCACCTAAAAAGTGGTGTCCATACCTATCTCCAATAAAAGATTCCTATTATGTGTCTAAACACTCAGTACCATATGTAACTCCCCCTTTATAACTTATTTATGTGTCCAACACATTTTTACATCTCCCATTTTAGGAGACCCAACTTCCAAAGGCCATAACTTTTTGATCTGGGTGTTTGATTGATGAACCATTTGAACTGTCAAAAAATTTGTGAAGCGCTCTAGCAAGTTACAACCCATTGACTAGTTATGACCACTTCCTAGCCCAAAAAATGCCTCTAAGGCCTTCAAAATGGACTTTGAAACTTTGAAAAATAAAAACTTTAATATCTTCAAATCTAGACATGATCTTGCGATGAAACTAATGCTTATTTAGCAAATCCAAAGCTTTGAGGAAAATTATGCATCAATCCATATTCAAATGTAAACTTACTATAATTAGTAACCTCATGTAATTGCAAAGGTTGAGACATTATTTTTCTAACATTTACAAATTTTGAAAAATATACAATGCACTAAAGGAGAGAATCTTCTCGAAAAGAGTATATTTTCTTTTTAAATGATAAAAGTAATTAGAAAAAAATTGATGTCCCATGAAAACTATGAAATTCTGGTGAAGTTTGATTTTAAAATGTTATTATAAAAAAAGTCATTAATTTTTTTTCAATGCACAAGATATTGAAATTAGCTATTTTGGGGGAAAATATCAAGGAAAAAAATTGTTTGCTCTTTTTTTAATGTCCCACCAACCTCACTTTTTTATGACATTTTCAACAATTCAAATTATGTTATTAAATTTATAAAAAATATATATCAAACCAATTAAAAATTGCAACCTTAATCTTTATCAAGAGTTTTGCATTTCATTAGTTTATATCATTTTGAAATTGAAAACATACAAGCCACTTTTATGCTACTGAAGTTAAAAAATTGTACTTGTGTTGGTCATTTCCTTTATAAAAGTGTGACATTAATTTATACTTCTACCCTAACAAAGGTTATGAATCCTACGAAGATTATTAAAGGAATTAAAGTACATATACATAGTGCATTGTTGCTACAGGTGTTTTTTTACCAATGTTTGAAGTCATGTTGGTTTCAAGGATTAAAGTTTGTAATCAAGTTTCAAAAAGATGGGAGGACGCCTCTAAGGAGCTACAAGCTCATGAACCTTTGTAGACTTTATGTTTAAAGTTGGTATCTAGTGCTATAGGAGCTTTGTATAGGTTTCACTTGGTCTTATATGCAAGCTCTTTTTGAGGCATAATATGCCTAGTTATTTTTTTCTTCAATAGTGGTGTTTGGCTTTTGTTTCATAGGTTTTGGTGAAATACTTGTGTGTCTATTAACTAGGAAGTGATTGTTATCTTCTAGTTTTATACTTGCTATCAATTTATGGTTATATGATGCAATGCTTGTTTTGTTGTCTAAACAAGGTCACATATATAAATCCCCATTAATATATTAAAAACACAACGCAAAGATTCTGCCTTTATATTTATATTAATACTTTGTGTAATGCATTGTGCATATAGTATGAAGTTAAGAAGCATATAACCCAAGAAAAAAGGTGGTTTACAAATACTTGTAGTAGAGAAGCAAATCATGTAAGATGGCAAATCACACTATTGTAAAGACTTCAAAGCATAATAATCGAATTGAATAATAAAATGGTATTTGGTATGTTGCTTAAACAAACTATAATAAGGAGGTATTTTTCCAAAGCATGTCAAATTGAAAAGGTAAGATTTGTAAATAATTTTAATGCAAAGAAAGAAGGAGCTTAATAATAGTTAGAAAATTAATGAGATTGAAAAAGTAAGAAAAGAAGGAGCTTAATAATAGTCAGACAATTAATGAGATTGAAAAAGTAAGATTTGTAAATAATTTTAATGTAAAGAAAGAAGGAGCTTAATCCTAGATAAAAAAAAGTTGTAGAAATTTATACGTGAACATATAACAAACTTGATCTTATTTTAAAAGGATAAAAAATATCCCCAATAACAAGGACAAAATATTTATTATTATTCAAGTATGAAAATATTAATATGAATCATTATTATTATCTATTTTCATTTGGAGTGTTTTTGTCAATTTGATGGCAACTTTCTTTTATCATTTGCATTGCTTTATATTTAAATATGTATGCAAATATTTCATAATCAAATAATATTTAATTTCTTTAAGGAAAAAATCTACAATTGTCTTAAAGTTTATTTCATTCCATTATTTAGTATTTATTATTAATTGTTTAATCCAATCACGTGCAACTAGAATTTGAATTTGCATGCATAAACACATACTCTCTTAACATATTAACAAACATATAATTTTCTATCGATGAAATCCTTGACACTTCTTTAGATGCA
The DNA here is from genome assembly GCA_007258455.2 of Sequoia sempervirens. Classification (NCBI taxonomy): domain Eukaryota; kingdom Viridiplantae; phylum Streptophyta; class Pinopsida; order Cupressales; family Cupressaceae; genus Sequoia; species Sequoia sempervirens. The sequence goes on along the minus strand of VDFB02270651.1, from coordinate 233,179,185 downwards.
AGTGCTAGTAATATAAGAAGAATGAAATGACAAAAGCTTAATAATTAAATTGTTTTTAATTATAAGTTACATATAAAATAATAAATTAATATTAAAATTATGTTTTATTTATGAAAACGCAAAGTTACATCAACAACTAATAAACCCCAAAGATCTAAAAAAAAACACATTAAAGACGCTAAAACAAGAACACGTTGCCATAGGCTATCAATACGCCATATTCAAGTTAGAAGGGGGGAAAACTTAGCTTGTAAATGGGGAGAATGAGGAAGTTCTCTGAAGCCTCTCATGAATGTCAAGTGGAGCTAATGATGTACAATAAATTCCTCTGGAAGGTTACAAAACAAATGTTTTAAGATTCCTTTTTGATTTGACCACCACTTACACGTATTGCTTGAATAGGTTACAAACCATGCTAAATTTTTCCATTAACAGTTTCTTGACTTTCTTGTGTAGGTGCATGTTCACATGGGCCTGGTCTAGCCAGACTAAGCTCCAACCGACATACTACTGGACCAGTCCCATCGCCCTTCCGTCCAGTATGATTACTTAAAATGAAAATCTGTAACATTTTCTGGAAAGAGTTAAAAACATACAAAACTGTCTAACCTGTCATTCATTTGCACCTCTCCAAGCTCCATAGAGTGCAAACAATAATGCATAGAGGCATCCAAGTTATATTAAAAGTTTGGTGGTAAGTCGTAGATCAATGGCACTATCATAGCAGAGTCCCCAACCCAAAACTTATGTACAAAAATGAGTGATATACTGCATCCAATTTGAGGTGCATAAAAAACTTAACAGACGGGTTGAGGACCATGTCCTAGGTAACTGTGATGGAGCAGATGTACCCCTTGGTTGTGGCATCTAAGCTAGAGGTATGTCCCCACCATGATTGCAGAAAAATAGGGCAGTTTATTAAAAACCCAATAAGCATATAGCTGCATACACCATTAAAAAGCTTTATCAACAGGCCAGAAGACAAAACCAAAGAGGGTTGTTTGCCGCTGAAGACAATGAATAACTTAGGATTCTGTTAGGATGTTATATATATAGTATAGGAAGGTGTCTGGAACGATCAAATTCTTATCACTGGAAATAATGAATTTGTTATGACTTTTCTATTATGTGAATATAGGGAATTTTATATTTAAAAGATGTCTGAATGAATAATGTTCAAACTGATTTCTGCAATGACTACAACCAATCTGCCTGTCAATTGGCCCTTGTTTTCATACATCTCTTCTATAGGAAATAGATGAGTGGCAGTATCTGTTGAGGTAAAGCAGCAGCATCCAAAAGAAAATCAAAGACTACAAAATGTATTTAAGACAGAAATTGGGTACTTTAGCTCTTTATTTTTATATGAAAAATAACTAAAAATTCTTCTGAATTTGAATTTTGAATGAAGTAGAAAGGACAACAGATTAGTCAAACCATGAAGCTTGCTTCTAAAATTCAGAAATGATCTCTGAAGATGCATAAAACTTTTCATAAACAACTGAATCATGCAGTAGTGATTTCTTCCATTCTATAAAATTGAAATATCAAGCCAAAAACTAATTATAAAAAAAGAATGAAAATTTCTATAAAATTTCAAATGCCATGTTGTCAACAGTGCAACTTAAGTTGCCGAGCTTGAATATGTTTACTTCTTGTAAGCTCTTTCCTTCTCTTCCTTGCATCAGATGCCGCTACAGCTCCCAAGAGTCTTTTCTCCAAATACAAGGAATCTTCTTGCACACAAGTTGGCAGGCTTCTCCCCATATTTGGGAAGCCATGACAAATTTGTGGATTAGGTAGTTCTTTTGACTGTAAAGACCAATGTCCTGAGTGATTTAATGTATGCTTATCATATGGTAGACCACCATAAAGAACCTCGTTCCTATTTGATAATGTTATGGAGCTTGATGAAGTCTTGATTGGTGACACTGAAATTGCCCTTTCAAATATATGAGTTTGAGGCTTTATGTCTGATTTTTGCGAATGGCTGTCAATGGAGCTTTCTTGAAGCATTTTATTTTTGAGACTATCCAGATCCCTTGATCTAGGCATTCTCTCTGACTTGGCTTCCACTAAAATATTATCTCCATCTGCTTTGACATATGTATCTAATCCACTCTCGCATGCTGAGGAAGCACAAGCTGTTGCAATAGGAGGATTTTTAGCATGTAATGCAAAAGGTTGAACACCTAGAGAAACCGGTAGCATGCAAGGTAGGAAGAGTAGAGGCACGTGCGATTGGCTGTTTTTATAAGGGTCCGTGCATAAATTGGACATCATGTTTCTATATGCTGTTGGGAGTGTATTATTTTCCATGGGCAATCCATTCTGCTTATTTTCAGGAGCTAATGTTTGAGTAGCACTTGAAGGCTGTATAAAGGCAGTTGCCCAAAGAAATGGGGGCAAAGGCATTTCATTGTCATAAATTAGAGGTGTTTTCTTTGATGGTAACTCCGATGTCTGAATGTGTGGTACTTTAGAATCTGCTGGAGTTTTGTGCGTTTGGTCCCTTGAAGTTGAGGACATCTGCGTTGTGGAGACCTTCGTTTGCTATAAGATAAGACATCATGCAAGTCAATCTGGTTCATGTAATTAGGAATTATCCTTCTGATTCATAATTACGATGAGAAAGGATAGCAAATGTGATTTGTTCTTTCTTTTTTTCTTTTTATTGGTTAAGCTAGTTTACCTGTTCTTTCAGTTGCTTGTTCCTATCTTTTAGAGAGTTGTACTCCTGCATAACCAGCTGTGTTTGCTATTTTCATTCCACAAACAAGAACATCATAAGAGCTCTGTCAGTTAATTTAAGCTAGTAAGATGTTCCTGCAAAATACACTTTCCTCAGACTAGAATGATTACCAAAAGCATGGCATATTTCTATCAGGTGCATCTAGAAATATTGTAACGTAAGCAAAACAAACCTGCTTCATAGTTTCATTCTCATGTGCAAGCTGAGCTGCCTTTTGACTTAGCTCATCACGTAAGGCCTTCACAGAAAAGAAATAAATTGTTTAACTTTAAACCACAAGAAAAATTTATCCAGCAAGTAAATCAAAATGTAAATCAATTCTGGAATAACTGTAGTTTTGCTGATGCAAGGGAAATGGATAGAAACTGAGATGAAACTTGGTAAAGCAATTTTCTTTATTCATAAACTTAGAAATGAAACAAATAGTATATAGGAATACCTCGCTGATAATATCAAAGGTGCTAAGATTAACAGGACCGCCATAGAAGCCAATGTTCCTCAAAGAATGAGAGAGGAAAGGTTTGAAAAACATAAAATACATTCGAGTGAAAAATTTAGGAACAAAAACCTAGAAAAACACGAGATGGATTTTGTCTCAACTTCAAGTAAATTAGGGTATTCAATCATCTACTTAGAGTTTGTGGTATATTATAAATTGTCTAAGTAGATATAATATTTGTCTTATTGCATTTTATTTTATTTGTTTTGTAATATTTCCATACTTTCTTTGAATAAAGGATTGTGCTAAAAAGTACTCAGTTTATTGGAGTGGCTGGGAAAAAATGGAAAACAAAAGATTTTTCCGTTTTTCCCATTTCTGCTACTATGAATAGGTTTGTGCATTTGATAGAAAATTTATTAAAAATTGTCCTGTTGTTAGTGGTTCTTTGCCTGTGCAGGCCAAAGACATCCTAAGGTTGTAGCCAAGATTAGCAAAACAGAGTTTGCATGATTCATATTACTACAAACCTTTCCCAAGAGTAATGGAGACAAAACAGAAAGGAAATCTCTCATGCAACAGATGTTCATATTATCACAGGTCTTCATTAGGAAATCTTCAAAAATACACATATCATGATAAAACAAAAATATTAAACATATAGATTACAATCCAACCAGCACTGTTCACCAACCTCCAAGCACCTAAGAGACCATTTAAAAAGATTATAATAGATGTCAAGAGGGCTACATCACAGGTGACTTATCCTTGAAAGGGAAAATGGCATATTAGAGCTTGAATTAGTAAGTGGGGAACATCTCTTAGTTTTGAATCTCACCAGCAGTGTTCAACACCTAACTAGCACCAATCATTAGTATTGAATTAGTTTACCCTACACAACTATTCTTTCCTTGTGACTATCATATCAATCAAAGACAAGTCCCAACCTGTGCAGATTTATGTCCAACTGTCAAGTTCTCATCTTTCTTGGACTGTACTGTTGTAGTTTATATTGATTTACTTGTACCCAGGTTGGTTTAAGTTCCCCTAGTCAATTTTCCCTTATTTGAAAATTCATGAACCTCTTTGTCCAGATAATTTGTAGAAACTTTCATTTGGTTAATAAAGTACAATACTACACAGATCATCACAACCCACACTCAAATTGCTACTGATTGAGCCACCAATCATGACTGATGTCATGCTGCAATGGTGCCCAGATGTGCAGACAGACCTACAGCTTATAAGTTTTGGTATTTGCTTGTGAATGGACAGCTGAATAGAAGTGACATGTTTAATGAGGTAAATAATCATTGTATGTGTCATAGCAGCATAAATCGTTTGGGGAATAAATCGGCAAACCAAAAGTTCAGGATTTTTTGAAAAAAAGGGGAAAAAATCGGGAAAAAATCGGATTTACAAAAAAACATAAAAAATTGAAAAAAAATAGTCAGAAGCTACTTTTAAAAAAAATTTAATGGCATTTCCATAGCATACAGACATTGAGAGCAAATAAAATACAGAGTTCAATCCATGAATTAGAGAAAATAGATTTTTGTTGGTTATATTCATATCGCTGATTACATTGCACAAGACATACTACAACTGCATAAATATCAGATGGTGACAGTTGTTGATGCTACCACATTTTTCATACATGTCTACCAAAGCATTTTATCAAACAGTTCACTGCCTTGCTGCTATGGCTAAAACCCTAAAACAGGTGCTTTTGAACAAGTCATGGATGCTTGGAAAAGATCTATCAAAGCATAATAGTAAGCAATAGCATAGACAAGGTAGTGAACTGTTTCAAAAAATGCCTCAAAGAAATGTGGTCTCATGGTGATGGAATGCCATGACAATCCATAGCAATTTGCTTGTCATGGCATTCGTTATGGCATTCCATCACCATGAGACCACATTTCTTTGAAGCATTTTTTCAAATAGTTCACTACCTTTTCTATGCTACCACATTTTCATACATGTCTACCAATGCATTTTATCAAACAGTTCAACGCCTTCTTGTGCGAAAATCAGCTTGATTTCCTTTTTTTCCAGATTTTAAACACGTTTTTTTGGCGAATTTGCAGTTTGAAACCAAAAAAAAATCATTGACCAAAAAGTCAACCAAAAAGTCAACGATTTTTTGAAAAAATCGGGAAAAAATCGTCCAGGCTGCAGATTTATTAAAAATCGCGATTAATCGGGTTTTATTGCAGATTTATGCTTCATTGGTATGTGTGCACCAAGCACATGTTCCATTTGAGCTAATTTTTATTATTTAACCCAGCCTATCCCATTTTCAGCTCATTGATTTTGTAAATTTAGTCAGTAATATCATCTTTCCTGATTATAAAAAATAAATAAACGCACAATACTTTATTTTACTATATTTTCTGTCACTTTTATTGAATATAATGTCCAATTTTGGATCAGTAATTGATTATCTTATACACAGTTCACTCTACATGCTTTAGTTACACCACTCTTCACATACTGACTCCACAGTTGATACGTTATTTCCTAGATACAACCTAGAATCCAGATCACAGGTCACAGGTTCAATGACTATTAGCTAGAATCCAATCATCCAAACTGTTGCCTCAGCCACTACACTAGAAAATGTTTAGTATTCATTACTTAAAATGCATGCCTTCAGAACTTTCGACCACAGTTTCACACTACACTAGAAATTTTGCAAACCATTTCAGACTTCAATTAACAATCAACTATTGAATCATATTATCATAAATGCTTGTCATTTTTGAAGTTGTGACAGTATCCAATACTAAAGCCATATTTACTATCATTCTTAGTGTGGGAGCAAGCATGTTCACTTTTTACTAAGAAAACTACGGCATTGCAAATCATGGATCTCCCATGATACTTGGCTCTTGAAGTTGATGAATTCCTCAAGGACATGGAGAAGTTAAAAGGAAATGAATGAATTACTCAAGTGTTATAGAAGGCTTCTTCAAAGACAATTAGTAGGAATTGTGCCTTAAACAAAAACTCTCCTCACAGGCTCTTAACATGGATTCAAATTGAATTTCAAACTAGACTGTGATTGTGTCTTGCCTTGCAATGACTAAACCAGTTGCAATCTTAGAGACGCTATATTTACCTCAAAACAGTTTTATTTGAGGGAATAGCCACTTTTAATTCTGGTATATGCTATCCAAGGAGCAAATTCTCCAAACCATTCTCCCTCTGGTAGTTTGCATCTTTTCTGGCTGTATTTTCTCCCTACAAAGTACTAGGTTCAGGAGATTGTTGATTCCATTATTACCTGAATTTTTTTATATGGATTGTTGATTCCATTATTCCCTGAAATTGGTTTGTATGGATTATGTTCGATTCCATTATTCCCTGAATTTTTTTTTATATGGATTATGCTTTTTCTTCCACTCTCTTTTTAAAAAATTTCCATCCATGTCATCTATTTTCTCCCTCCATCTCATCTGTTTTCTCCTTCAACCCTCCTCAATTATGATTTTTACTTTGGAGTTTCAAGTTTATATCTACATGTTAAATGGAAATTACTTTTGTGAGCTCAGATTCATATTCCTTTATGCTATATTTATCTCTTGAAATTAACTTTACATTCATTAATAGAGGGCTGTAAGAACTTTCCTCTGATATATATAGTGTGTGTGTGTGTGTGTGTGTGTGTGCAGGCCATACTGAGAATAATTGAAAATTAGCTGCAGGGATTAGGGAGAGTAGAAGATTACATGTCAATGACATCACAACTCTGCTATTTATAGGAATAATAGAACTTCGAGTCACATTTTACCACCATCATAAGCAAATGCCACTACATATAATGATAAGCTTCCAGCCACATCCATTACTCTGCTATGCCCATAACCAACAGACCTTGTCACTCCTTATTTCATGTTAGCTTTCAAATGAGTATCCCATTGAATTTGGAATTTTTCCCTTATGCATTAAGCTAATCATGATTTAACATTGTTTCATGCAATTTAGAAACCCCTTTCACTTATACATTTATTAACTACTGCAAATGAAAGTTCACTGAGAATCAATTTAAATGATTTTCATCCAATCTTATTTTATGCCCTCTCGGCACAATACATCCAAATTTTGTTTGCTTCTTGCCTAATGTATATGTTGGGCTTAAGAAAATGCAAATGATAATCCAAGGCCCATGCAAAATGTAATGATTTGATTTTTCATTTCATTAGGGAAACTGAATTTTCTTAATTAGGATGATTAAAAGCAATTCATGAATCACCTTAGCTAGTCAATTTGTGATTTATAAACAAATGGCCAGTTTTAACCAAAATAGCTACATATCCATCCCTGCAGCATTTTTGGAAATAGTATCAAGATATATTGTGTAAAGTAATAGAGAAAAGCCACAACTATCTCTGATTAGTCTCCCTCCTCTAATGTCAAGATTATTTCATGTTACCTCAACAAAGTAATAGAGAAAAGCCACAGCTATCTCTGATTATTCTCCCTCTTCTAATGTTGAGATTATTTCATTATATCTTGACAAAGAAATGTTGAAAAGAGGGCCATGGTGGCAGTTTCCACCTTTTTTGGCTCCATAATTCAATGGTTTTGTAAGCATTTCAGTGAAATTCGTAGAAATTTTCTAGTTTTCATTATTTTATTTTATGTTACCACATAAAAAGAATACATTAGGAACAAGGATTATCGAAATTCATGTCTGCTTTAGTCTTGCTATATTGGATTTTATTAAGAATATATTCTATTGGATGACATATTCCTTTGAGAATTTGTCAAAACTTTGAAATTATTTATTCAAACTACTGAAACTGTAATACATTAACCAAATAGCATTCAATATCAATTTGGGATTACAATGATGATCATCCTCAAAAGAGTTGAATACTTTTACCATTTGTATATGAATTATATTCATCCAGTAATGAAACCTGTGTATATGTGTTTTTGAATATAAAAAAGATAAAAATAATTGTGCACACTATTCTATAGCTCAGTACATCATGTTTACAAAGAGATTCCCCTCATCTTTCTAATGCTTCATGTGTAAGAACCTTATCATTGAGGGATATGATGAAGAACAAAGATATCACCTTTGGCCATGCCTTTATGTTCCATGATCTTATCCATAAATTGTTGTCTGTTTTGAAACAAATATGCATCTCATTGACAAACTGTATATCCTCCTCGTACTGTATGTACCTCTCAAATAATATCATTTACTGGAGCATGAGATTCTTGAAGCTTTTAGGTTAGGGATAAAATGTGAATGGACTTGTTTAGAAAGGAAAGAAGTTATGTCTTTTTATTGCTGTTCTCTTTCTTTGTAGAAATGTCTATACAGGCCTCTGTTATATACGGAGAAAGTAAGAAACTATTTACTGTTGCATTTATCAGTCCAATCTCACAGATCTTATCATGAGCTCATTTGTAATATCTTAATATTCAACACTCACTAGAAGTTACAGATGTAAATGTTGTCCTACTTGTATTAACTTCAAATTAGTTGAGATTAAAATGTGTAAAGTGAAAGAATCAATATTTTTTAGTTGTTGGAAACAAAACAATGTTGGAGGTGTATGAAAGATGACAAAAACAACAAAAACTATCAACCAGAAACAAGATTGATATAAAGAATTGAACCTGGGAATCTTATGGTGGGGAAAATCAACTGAAAGTGGTAATAGCTTAACTTCCTATCCTATTAAAAGAGCTCTTGATGGAGCTTATATAACAATCTTCCTACTGTTACACTTGCTCCTCTCTATACCAAACTAGTTTTGCTCCTCCAACCAACTGAACTTCCTAATTCTCTCTCTCGCACCCATATGCTTACAATTGAGCTTATGCTTCTTCAAATAGAACACTAGAGGTGTCCTTTTGTAAACTAAAGGGATCCCATAAATCATGGAATACGAAAAGTCATTCATTTTTTCCATTACTCTTCTAGTATATTTAAAATAGAGCAACTACTACAGTTGTTAGGGAAGAACCACCATGAAACTAATGAAATTGCCATGTAATTGCCACCTTTTGTTTTTGGCAACTTTGTCAGCGATAAAAAATTGCACCTCCCCCTTTCAGGAAGCTTTTGATCCTACAAAAACTTAGTCATTTAGAAGCTGTGGGATGAGTTCCACTTCTTTGAGGTAGCATTTCACTTGCCTTGATATATTTTCATTAATGCAATCGACCAAGACTCTTTTGGTCCCCATCTTGTCACCCTGAACTTTTTCACAAAAACAACATACTCCAACTCTTGTTGATCATCCAAGACACATTCTTTAAAAGAGGATAGCAATTGTCCTTCCTTGAGCATTGATGGCCAATAAGCATGCAAATTTTCACAATTGAATAATACATACATCCTCATGAATCAAGGTAGTTTAAGCTAGAAAGCATTCTCTCCAACCTGCTCCAAGATGGCAAACAGCCCATATCTTCAAGGTTCGAGGTTCCTAGCTTGTCCTTGTAGTCTCTCCATGCTCAAGTAAAGCCACAATTTGTCTCCCACCTTAAATGCGAATACTTTACATTCTTGGTTACATCTAGTCTTATCTTGAGCTCAAGAATTCTCCAACTATTTTTGCAACTTCTGCACACAGTCCTCTCAATGAATTTTGGTACTTCTATCACCTCTAAATCTAGTTCTTTGTCTTCTCTTTGTTTTCCTCAAGAATAATCAAGTGGGTTAGTAGGAAAATATTCCAAACAAGATTCAAATGGAAACTTATTAGTGGATGCATGCACTGCCATATAATAGGAATGTTAAATGTATGCCAAAGATTCATCCAATGCCCTTTGATGGTTGTTGTTGGAGCCCCTATTTGGTGAACAATGGACCTATTTACTGTTAATTTTAGGATCAGAAATTAAATAAGCAGATATGGAACAATTTCAAACAATTTAACACAGCATATACCCTGGGAAAACCCTCCTTGAGGGAGAAAAACCCAGCAACAATATATCACTTATATATTGATCAAATAGCAACAAAGTGCTTTACAAGGAGGCCAAACACAAGGCTGATCTGTATTGATAATAATGACACCACACTCAATGATTATCGAACCTCTTCTTGGATCGATCTACTGTATATATAACTCGACTTCTTGCTGATGCAAACTTGAACAAAATGAATATATGAAATGAATGAGTGAGAGAGAGCAGCGCCCATATATACAATATGAAATGTCTTCTCCCAAGCAATGCGTCTCTACACAAGAGGTCAGCCTCTTCATGAAATGGTGCGACTCTTTCTCCAAGATAAGTCGGCCTCTTTACCAAAAGAAATGTGTCTCTTGAAAGGTGGCGATCATACTCTTTATGTCGACTTCATTAAATAAAATATGATTTGTTATTTTAGTGAAGCGCCTCTTCACAAAGTCATCTCCAATAAATAAATAGCCAACGGCTATATTTAATTTATTGCTTATTAAATAAATCGCTGGAAGAATGAGGCCCGCAACTACAACATCAACACTCCCTCTTAGCTAGAGAGGAATTCTTCCAGATATCCAATGTCATGGAGTCTCTCAACATGACACCCACAATGGCTACACCCATTTGTGGAAAAGAGCTCATCACGGAGTCACTCAACGTGAAATTGTCATGGAGTCACTCAACATGACGTCCACCATGGCTACTCCCATGTATGGAAAGAACATGTGCACAAGTGCCCATCATGGAGTCTCTCAATGTGATGTCATCATGGAGTCTCTCAACATGATGTCCACTATGGCTACTCCCATGAGTGGAAAAACACAAGTACAAAGAATTCATCACGGAATCTCTCAACGTGATGTTGTCATGGAGTCTCTCAACATGACATCCACCATGGCTACTCCCAGAGGGTGGAACAAGGGCTTTCACCTCAAATTTCTCCGTCATAGAGAAAGATGCATTAACAAGGGCTTTCACCTCAAATTTCTCTGTCATAGATAAAGATGCATTATAGCAAGTCATAAGAGATCACTGATGCTGAGTCTCCCTCTCAGCAAGGGCTTCATTCTCCACAACTCCAAGCTTGTCTCGAAAATGCACAAACTTCACTCTAGAGAGAGGCTTGGTGAGAATATCAGTCGTTTGCTTATCAGTGCAAATGTATCTCAACTGAATAGCTTTCCTCAGTACCATATCTCTAATGTAATGGTATTTGATCTCAACATGTTTTGTTTTGTCATGAAACATTGGATTGACAGATAGCTTCACACAGCTTTGATTGTCACAATGAATAACAGTTGGCTCCAATGATTGTCCAAACAATCTTGCAAGGAGCTATCGAAGCCTGTAAGGAGCCTAGCCTAAGCTGACTCAAAAAAAAAAAAACTCTTCTTTGTTCCCTTGAAATTTTGTCAAACAATTCGAATACAAATAATTGTTTGCTGGTATGTTGTTTCAATATTTTGTATGTATGACAATGGAGCATACTATGGTGCAAGTATCTAAGAATGAATGCTAGAAGAATAAGCTAGCAATGCAATGTAGCTAATTTGTATTTTCAATGCAATAAATAACTTATGCAACCATAAATAAACACCTACAGCCACAGTGAGAATATGTCAAGTAGTTGGCATACAACTAATAATGCTTATCAAGAGCAATGCTACCCATTTCCTCAACATTTATTATGAAATATATCCCTTCCTTCAATAATGTAATATCTCCTTACAATGCTTGTTACAAATCTGATATGACTGATTACAAATATTGCTAAGATGATTATGCACTTGCTGTTCTGGAACAGCGATTTCATTAATGCAATGATATGACTACAATGTATGACAACGCTGGTTTGATCATGCGCCTACAGCAACTACAAGATGCAAGCAACTGAATTGCAAACCTCGACCTATAACAGAGTATTACAGCGAAATGATCATTAATGTTTCAATAACCCTGACTATGTACTAATGCAAATATGACTCTAATCTCATGCTTGACTAAAACAATAAGGAACCTGAGAGTGTAAGTAGCCACTGTGGGAAGCTCGATTCTCCTTGAAGGTAAAAGCTTTGACTCCAATAATTGAGCGCCCAGCTTCCTTGAATTCCAAACAAGTCTCTTGAATTTATTTGAATTTTTTGAATGCCTCTTCACTGGAAATCGCATCACTCAAAGAGCCACCCCTGTTCTTGCAACTTAGACCAAGCTAACAAATTAATGCAGCCACTAAGATTGACCCAATGGCTCCAGATGTGTTCTCAACTTGCCTTCTTGTCAAGCGCTGGAATGATATAGAAGAATTGATGCAAAGAAGCCCTCCAAAGAATTAAAATCTGAGTATTGTAACTGCAGATCGGCCCTTAGAAATAATCTAATCAGAGGTAGAAAAAACCCTTTTTAAATACTCTGTTTCTGCTCTTATAGATTAAAGAGTCCTCACACCCATACTATGAATGAAATCTGCAATCAACATAATCTTTAAACCCTTAAATGTCAGAATATTACTGTAGCGTCACTGTAGCGACGACACTGTTCACGCCACTGTAGCGATTTACTGTTCACGGGTACTGTAGCGACGGGCACTGTAGCACGGTTACTGTAGCAACGGGTACAATAACTCCAAACTTGCAATTTTATTCTAACCCTATGTTGATTCTTCACTTGTAAGCACAAATATGACTCCTGTATGAAGCCACCTTACTTAGCAATCTTCAGCTGATCTCTCACAACCTCAGAAAGCTTGACTCTGAAGAGGTATCGTTCTCCAAAGCCTGAAAAATGCACGAATGTGCAGAAACCCTAGTTTCTTCACAAACTCCACAGCTCTCAATAAAAGACAAAGTTGAATAATCATATCATAATGAATTCGATTTGTCTTGGCAGTATATATATATCTCCTTTCAAGAATTCGACCCAAAGCAATCTTTTAATAATCATTTAAATAAATGATTAATTTCACCCTTTTTGACTTAGGACAAATATTTAATAAATGGCGTCCCCTTTTGATTAATAATTAAATGCTCATTTAATTATTATTTTAACCCCTCTTTTATAAAGTATTAAATACTTTATAACTCGCCATTTAATAATTTTAATATTTCATTAAAGTGACTTTATATTATAAAGTCAAATTAATAAACATTTAATAAATATTAAATGCCCAAGTAAACACTGTATGTTCATCAGATCATCAAACTGGGTCGAAACTGAGTTGACCAACTAAACCAGGTGCCCTGCTAAAAATAGCAACTCCTACCTGCCTGACTTACTATAAATAGTAAGTATCTGTAAATCACTCTGGAAACATCTGCTAGGGCCCAAACCTGAATCAACTGAAGGAGTAACGTCCTGAAACTCTGGATAACTGCCAAGGAAGACCCTCTCATTACATTTGTCAGCCTACGAGGGTCAAATGATAGGCTAATCCTTACGAACTCTGATGCTTGCAAAAAGGGGACATTACAAAGCCACACTGCTTCTCGAGCTGCTACACATGCTGCAATATACTCGGCCTCTGCAGTGCTTAGTGCCACTAAAGACTGCTTCCTGCTACACCAAGAAATCATCGCAAACCCCAAGCTAAAGCAACATCCAGAGGTGCTCTTCCGATCAGCTACACTCCCAGCCCAATTAGAATCTGAATATCCTTGCAGCTTTAGGTCTACACTGGAAGTATATCTCAAGCCATATCCAACTGTTCCACGCAAGTATCTCAAGATATGCTTAGCTGCAACTAGATGAATTTGCCTTGGTTCACACATGAACTGACTGAGTGCACTCACTGCATAGCAAATATCTGGTCTAGTATTGACTAGATACATCAACGATCCAATCAACTTCCTGTACATAGTAGGATCTACCAGATCTGAACTAGTTGCAAACTCACTTAACTTCTTCAAATTTGTTTCCATCGGTGTAGACATAGATTTGCAATCCATCATCCCAAATCTCTTCAAGATGTCTATAGTATATTTCCCTTGACTCAAAATAATCTCATTGGGTCTCTGCCACACTTCCAATCCTAGAAAGTAATGCATAAATCCTAGATCCTTCATCTCAAATTCAAAAGCTAACTCCTTTTTGCATTTGCTAATGAGATATTTTGCTCTAGTAAGAAATAGATCATCAACATAAAGAACCAAGATTAAGGCCTCACCATCAACTACCTTGAAGTAAAGATTTGAATCAACATCATTCTTAGAGAATCCCAAGCTCATCAAGTATCGATCAATCCTCTCATACCAAGCACGAGGAGCCTGCTTAAGGCCACACAAAGCCTTCTTCAATTTACAAACATGAGACTCCTTCCCATGAATCACAAAGCCATCAGGTTGCTCAATGTATACTTCTTCTTCAATTACACCATTAAGGAATGTTGTCTTCACATCCCTTTGATGTAACTTCCATCCCTTAGTTACTGCAATAGCAATGATAGTCTTGATGGATGTATAACGAGCAACCGGAGCAAAGGTTTCTTCATAATCTATTCCCTCTTTCTGAGAGAATCCTCTAGCCACAAATCTAGCTTTGAACTTCTCAATGCTCCCATTAGTTGCATGCTTGATCTTGAAAAGCCATTTAGAAGATACAATTGATTTCCCTTCAGGTCTCGGTACAATATCCCAAACATCATTCTTGATGATAGATTGATATTCTTTAGCCATAGCATCTCTCCATACTTGCTGACTTGATGCTTCCTCAACACTAGAAGGCTCAGACTCAATGATATGACTCATTAATGCTACATAGCCTGGAAACTTCTGTGGTCTTTTGCTTTCTCTGAATGTGCCTCTAGGAGCTGCAAACTTTTCTGCCTCCTGCATAGTTTGCCTAGCCCATAGAGGTCTCTTTTGACCTATGACAATATCTCTTGGCCCATCAGTTGGTTCCAAAGGCTCAACTAGATCAATATCCTCTTTTGGTTCATTAGACTCCCTCTGAATCTCAAGAGTAAGATCAACGTCCATGCCCTAAGGAGTCTCCTAATCTTCATTATCTATCTCCATGTGTGAACCTTTAGATCTTTTGAATGCAACATCTTCTTCAAAAAAGACATCCCTGCTGATCTCTATCTGTTTCTGACCTGGAATGTAAATCCTGTAGGCTTTTGAAGATTCATTATAACCCACAAATATTCCTTTCTTGCCAGATGGTTCTAACTTAGATCTCTTATCTTTAGGTACATGAATATAAATAGGACAACCAAAGATTCTCAAGTGACTAACCTCAGGCTTCACACCTATAAAGGCTTCTTCAGGAGTCATATTTTCCAAAATACGATGAGGGCTCCGATTCTGAACATACACTGCAGTTTTGGATGCTTCTGCCCAAAGGAAGATTTGTAAGTCTTGATCATGGATCATAGCTTTGGCTGCCTCAACTATAGATCTATTCTTCCTTTCTGCAACTCCATTTTGCTGTGGATTGTAAGGAACACAAAACTCCCTCTTAATCCTTGCCTTGATACAAAAGTTACAGAAGCCTCCAGAGGTGTATTCTCCTCTGTTATCAGATCTCAAAACTTTGATCCTCTTTCCGGACCAATTTTCTACTTGAGCCTTAAATTCTTTGAATTTCTCAAGTACTTCTTCAAATTCCTCAGACTTCAAGAAATAAATCCAAGTCTTTCTAGAGTAGTCATCAATGAAAATTACATAATACCAAAAACCACTCAAGGATGCAACAGACATTAGACCACACAAATCAGAATGAACAAGATCTAGAATACATTTTGATCTACTTTCACTACTATGAAAAGGAGCCTTAGTATTCTTACCCAATGCACATCCTCTACACGTACCATCATGTTCTTGACTGAGTTTCGGAAGGCCAAAAACCATCTTCTCCATGGATGAAAGAGCTCTGAAATGGAGGTGAGCAAGCCTTCTATGCCAAAGCTCGCTTGAACTGGTGGAATCATGCAACAATGCTTGCATTGGACGAATGGAAAGTCTATATAGACTCTCTTTCCGAACACTAATCACTCGGGCTGTCTTGATGCTAAAGTTCTTCGGCCAAACAAGAAATTTTCCCTCAGAAAATGCAACTTGATATCCTTTGTCCTCCAAAGCTGAAATTGATACAAGGTTCCTCTTGATGCCTGGTACGAACAAAACATCACTCAAATGAAGAGAGATGTCGGAATCTAGGTGAAGAGAAGAGGCTCCAACACCTTTCACTGAATAGCAAGCATCATCTCCAATTATTACTTGAATGTTGGTTTCTCTCTCCACCAAATCTAAAGGTGCTCTCTATATCCTGTAATGTGTCGAGAAGTGCCACTATCAATCAACCATGTGCTCCTATCGGTTGGAAGTGGAACATTGCTTGATAGGGCTGAGATAAATAGAAATCCATCTCTTGATTCCTTCTGAGGAGAGACATCATCCACATCCACAATAGAGGCATGCTGCTTTGGTCTCGTTGCACAATCTCTAGCATAGTGACCATACTTGTCACATCTAAAGCACTGTATATGGGAGAGATCCTTTTTCTTCTTTGATTCAGGAGCAGCATCCGATTTCTTGTCTCTATTCCTCTTGAAGTTGCCTTTTCTCCCTTCTCTTCCTTTCTTCTTTGAAGTTTGAGCAGCAAGAACATGATTGTCTTCATTGTGAGAACTTCGTCCATTACCCCTTGCTGCCAACCTTGATTCCTCTTGAATGCAATCTGCTCTAAGGCAATCAAACTTAGGTAGCTTAGATCTTCTACTTATACTTTGGATAAAAGGCTCCCAAGATTGAGGAAGACCATTAAGCGCCAACATGACTAAGTCTCGATCATCAATTATGTCTCCAATGACATAGAGTTGATCCTTCAACTCAGTGATCTTCATAAAGAAGGAGATGATTGAATCTCCTTTTGCCATCTTGATGTGATGTAGTTGTTGCCTCAATGCAAGAGCTCTACTGGTATTATTGATCTCATACAATCCCTCCAAAATCTTGAACATCTCTCTAGCTATCTTCAACTTGGAGATAATAGGCACAAGGTGATCCTTCATAGAATCAATCAATATCTTCTTGGCCTTTGTGCCATTCTTCCTCCATTGTGTCTTCTCAGTCTCATTGGAAGGTTTGCGTACCTCGCTCTCCACGAACTCGAGAATGTCATTTTCTTCCAATGCAATGAGAACTCTAAACTTCCAAGAGGTGAAGTTAGAGGCACCATCGAGTCTATCTTCAACCTTGAGTCCATTCACCATTTTCGTAGTTAAGATAGACACACAAAGATGAGAATAAGAGAGGAAGATAATGCTGCTTATATAAATCTGATCACAATCTTGCTTAAATCCGCTCTGATACCATGTTAATTTTAGGATCAGAAATTAAATAAGCAGATATATAACAATTTCAAACAATTTAACATAGCATATACCCTGGGAAAACCCTCCTTGAGGGAGAAAAACCCAGCAACAATATATCACTTATATATTGATCAAATAGCAACAAAGTGCTTTACAAGGAGGCGAAACACAAGGCCGATCTGTATTGATAATAATGACACCACACTCAATGAGTATCGAACCTCTTGGATCGATCTGCTGTATATATAACTCCACTTCTTGCTGATGCGAACTTGAACAAAATGAATATATGAAATGAATGAGGGAGAGAGAGCAGCGCCTATATATACAATATGAAATGTCTTCTCCCAAGCAATGCATCTCTACACAAGAGGTCGGCCTCTTCTTGAAATGGTGCAACTCTTTCTCCAAGATAAGTCAGCCTCTTTACTAAAAGAAATGTGTCTCTTGAAAGGTGGCGATCATACTCTTTATGTCGGCTTCATTAAATAAAATATGATTTGTTATTTTAGTGAAGCGCCTCTTCACAAAGTCGTCTCCAATAAATAAATAGCCAACAACTATATTTAATTTATTACTTATTAAATAAATCGCTGGAAGAATGAGGCCCGCGGCTACAACATCAACATTTACAACTTCTATTTTCCCATCTGTTTGGCAATGGAAGGTTGTACTTCTTTTAAGCTTGGTATCTATCTTTCTCAATAAGTTGGTCTAGAATTTCAAATATCTTGAATATTTGTTTGCTACAATCAATTAGGCAAACCAAAATGCACCCAAACATTAGAAATAATAATTCCACTGCTTCATGCCCTCCTATTGTTTTCTTACATGGAATTAAAACACATATCTTACTAAATCTATTTATCACAACATAAAAGTAGTCATGTCCATGCTTAGACATAGACAAACCCCCACAAAATCCATAGAGATTCTCTCATGGTCTAGAAGGCAAAAGCAGAGGCATGTACAACCATTCTTCTCAAATTACATTGGCTTGTGCAAATAATTAATATCCTCTAGTGAAATTTGAGATCTCTTTTTGTATTTAGGCCAATACACATACTTTTGCAAATGAGCTATGGTTTTTCCCATAGTTGGAAAACTTGCCTAGACTAGCAAGTTCTCAATGTAAGCAAGAAACTCACCTCAGACTTGCAGTTCAAGTTTGGAGCAAGTACTCACCATTTTTGGGTGAGTTTCAACTCCAAAACTCATCAAGTCTTGGGCTCAAACTTACAGGTCCTCATCATGAACTTGACTACACCCAAAAATGAAATATGGGGTTTTAAAACTTATTTTTTGTCATTTTTTCATCCTTTGCTCTTCTACAAGTGCAAATTGAGCAAAGCAGGGTGATTGATGAGTGAGTGGAGGTTGGATTTGAAGATTGAATCAATGATTGGAGATATTTAGTATTTCATGTTCTTTTCTCCTTTTCTTCACAATTTCAAATGTTGAACAATGAAAACCTTGCTATTATGCTTCCTAAATTCTACTTTTTAGAGTTCTCAACCCTCCCTACTAGTATTGTGTTTGAATTTGTTTTGTTTTATTGTTCTAATGTTTTTAATTTCTTCTTCTTTTTAAATTCTGTAATAACCACCCTCAAAAAAATTGAAAATACGTTAGCCTCAAAGTAAATGAAAGCGTAACAACTTCCTTTCCACTTTCTGATTACCAGCACTTGGATTGGGCAAGGTAAGAGCATACAGTGTCAGGATTACAATTCATTGATTTACAAGTTGTTGGAAAGAAGCATCAGGCGACAAGTCAGCCAAACCACTTATTCAGTGGAATGCATAAGGTTAAACAATACAAGAAAGAAATCATCTACTTATTCATCGGGAATTACAAGGCATTTCCACTTTTTGGTGGGAAAGCTTATACAATGTTTGAGGAAATTTAAACATGCTTCTTCCACTTTTCAATGGTGAGCTATTACAATATTAACACTAGCTCAATGGGGTTAAGTACATCAGCAATAACAAATTTAAACCCACTAGCAGTACTACCATCAAGTGCTTACAAAATAAAGTGCATAGAAATTGAAGTTTTCAATAATATAACCATCCAAAGCATTACAAGGTTAGCAAATATGCATTGCGATCACCAAAATAAGAGGGATTAACTGCTGATATAAAGTGCTGATGTAAAGAACTGCTGAAATACCCCACAATAGCACCAAATAACATGTACCCAATAACCCAACTGTGAAATAGCAACGTGATACCTTGAATGGATGAAAACACCCTTTTTGCTGTTGTACTTTGAAAAATAAGAACTGAAACATTGTTGTTGATGCTTTGGAAACTTAGAAAAGGAGCATACAAACACATCCACAAGAAAAATACTGAAAAACTCCCTTCAAACTCCACTCAACACACCTCAAAACACTGTATACATATTCATCTAAACAACATCCAAAACTGAAACTCAATTTGAAGCACAATGGTGATCTCTGGAATGAATCACTCCAATCTAGCTTGGGATTATCTCTCAAATCCGAAACTAGAAATTGAATGAGGGTTTTCGTCCTTAAAAGATTATGAAAGAACTTGCAAGTTCAATCCGACAACATAATAGTATGAGAAAACTTCAACATAGCCAAATGAGCCCCCAACACCTCCTTTTATAGCTTTTTTCATTGCTTTTTGAAAAAAGTGTTTTTTGTTTTTTCATTTTTTCAAAAAAGTGTTTTTTTGCTGGTTTTTTTCGAAAAAGTGTTTTTTTCCAAAAATAGAGTTTTTGCTTTTTCACTGTTTTGTTTTCAAAAAAACACTTTCTTTAAATTAAATAATTTATTATGTGCAAACATATAATCACCTTTCCAACGAGCTATTACACTAAGTTGTCCTTTAATTATTTCTCAGCATTAGACAACATTAGTGAAATATTAATTAAATAACTTAATAACTCACCCAAGTTGTGGAAAGTACTGCAACATCATCGGAAATCAATTATGACCACACCATGATGAAAATGAAGCAGTAGGAAGATGATTAAAATTAACTTGGTGACCTTCTAAAAATAGCCTGCTCCTCCAAGAAGTCTGGAGAGTACCCAAAAGGTTGGAAATCGATTCTAAATGCATCAAAGGGCTCCAACTAACCAATTGAACTCAAACCCAAGAACAATCGCTCTGCAAGACTGATCAAATGCTTCTCCAAGAATGTTGGAGTTCTCCCTAACCAATTAGCCTAGGTTACCGGATTCGTACCCACAGGCCTCGAACCCGGTTCGGGTGCGAACCCGGTACGGGTTCGCCTATGGGTACGACTGCGCATGTCGGTCGCCTGCGCGCAGCTAGGGGCAGCGTTACCGCAGCGCCAGCGCGCACGCACTCGGCGCACTAACGAAAGTACCATGCCCATGGGTACGGACCCGGGTACCAGCCACGTACCCAGGCGAACCCCTGAGAACCCACGACCCAGCACTTAAAAAGTGGGCCCAAAAGTGAAAAAAAAACAATTTTTTAATTTCTATTTTGCCTCAAAACCCTAAAACGACCCAATATGAGGCCTTTCAACACTAAAACATTTCATTTTTACCTCTCATTTTGCTCTCTCCATATTTTGTGTCCATCTTAGCATTTTGAAGGGAGGTGATTGCATTTGAAGGAGATCGATTGTGGAGTGGCAAATAGCTTCTACAAAGGAGATTTAAGTGTTCAAGGTATGCATTTAAACCCTATTCTTCAATCTTTTGATGAATTTTTTTAAGTTTCTTAGTTTTTGATGAATTTTTTCAAGTTTGTGAATAAGTTTTTCAAATATATATATTTTTTTTCATTTTTTTTAGAGATTGCAACAATGGCTAGTAGTCAAAGTTCAGTGGGTGGGGATGGAAGCCAAAAGTTCAAAATTGATAAAGGATCTCCTTTATGGAGACATACCACACGAATTTCACAAATTCCTGGAGGTGGGGGGTTTGTTTGGAAGTGTAATTTTTGCAATGTACAATATAATAGCTCCTACTACCGAGTGAAACTTCATTTTATGGGCCCTGGTGGTAAAGGGATTAATATGTGTGTGGGCCCAGATAAGAAGGGGTTTTCTGCTGTACAAATAGCAGCATTTATAAAAGAACAAGAAGATGCTGACAATTCCATTGCAAGAGGAAAACAAACTAGTTATAGTTCCGGAAAGAAAAAAACAACATTACCCACTCATCAGATAGTTAGGCCCTCTAGACATCCCTTCTTGTCTATACCCTCTACGGAAGAAGAAGATGAAGAACCAGAAACCACCACCCGCAAGAGAGGTCCATTAGAGAAGGCATTTAAAATGGAGGCAAGAGATATTGCTGAAGAAAAAATTGCACGTTGCCTCTATGCCAATGGTCTTCCATTCAACTTGGTGAGATCACCATATTGGAAGGACATGGTGTCAGCAATAAATAGTGCACCTCCTGATTTCACAAGTCCTGGGTATGAAAAGGTGCGTACCACCTTATTGCAAAAAGAGAAGAAATATGTAGAGGCCCAACTAAAACCAATTAGAGATTCTTGGGTTGAAACAGGTGTATCTATTGTTTCCGATGGATGGAAAGATTGCAAAAACCGTCCATTGATTAATGTTATTGCAGTGTCCCCCAAGGGGGCAATGTTTTTGAGGGCGGTTGACTATGAAGGGGAAGTGAAAGATGCAGTGTTCATTTCCAGGATTCTCATTGACTCCATAGAGATGGTGGGTAGTGAAAATGTTGTCCAAGTAGTTACGGACAATGCAAAAGTTTGCAGGGCTGCAGGTGCTTTGGTAGAGGCCAGATATGAGCACATCTTTTGGACACCGTGCACTGTACACTCCCTCAATTTGGTGATGCAAGCAATTGGCACCCAAATAGAGTGGGTGAAAGAAATATACCAGGAGTCTGAGGAGATCCAGATGTTTGTGACAAACCACCATATGTCACAAGCAATTTTCAGAACTTTTTCAACATTGGAATTGTTGAAGGTAAATTTTAAAATTTAATTTATTTAGTTTCATTTATCATTTATGTCATGTTTTACATAATTGAATAAAATAATTTTTTGCATTATTTACATATTTTAAATGTGTTATTAACTTACTATTAACATGTTCTTAGGTTGCCGAGACCCGGTTTGCATCTCACACAATTGTTCTGAGACGACTTGTGAAGGTGAAAGATGCATTGAGTCAAATGGTTATTAGCAACCAATGGAGTATATGGAAGCAATCAAATTCAGAGAGGGCCCAAAAAGTCAAGGCATTGATCTTGAATGACGATTGGTGGGATCGTGTGAATTATGTATTGGAATTCACCGAACCTATCATGTCTATGCTTCGGTTTGCTGATACAGATGAACCATGCTTGGGGGATGTCTATGATAGCATGGACACAATGTTGGAAAAAATAAAAATAGAAATACAAAAAAAAGAGAATGATCCTGAAGACACCTTGTACAAAAGGGTGGAAGCAATTGTTCTTCATCGTTGGAACAAGATGACAACTCCATTGCACCTCCTTGCATATGCCCTATCTCCAAGGTACTATACCACTGAAGTACTTTCTATCCCAGGGAGAATACCGCCATATAGAGATGCTGAAGTTGCTAATGGGTATAAGACGACATTTAGTAGAATGTTCAGTGATCCAGAAGTGCATGCAAGTGTCATGAGAGAATTTGGAATGTTTGTCACAGGAAAATCAAAAAATCATAATGCTTCTGTTGCTAGAGACCAATACAAAATGGATGGTCTTACATGGTGGTACCTCCATGGTCAAGATTATATGTACCTCCAACCTCTTGCAATCAAGATCCTCTCACAAGTAAGTTTTTTTTTTTTGCCACTTGTATTGTAAAATTTAACACTTAACATTCTTGAATTTATCTTGCATTTTTTTATTTTATTTTTAATTTTGTTGGTTTTCTCTCCAGGTTGCAAGCTCTTCTGCCGCTGAACGGAATTGGAGTACATACTCCTTTATCCACTCAGTGAAGCGTAACCGGTTGGCTGCAAAAAGAGCTGAAGACTTAGTGTATATTCATTCCAATTTGCGTCTTCTGTCACGTAAGGATCCTCAATACAGGCAGGGGGCAGCGAGGCTTTGGGATGTAGCACCCGAGTCTACTGACTTGGATGCAACCATTCAGGATCTTGCTAGAGCCACTATGGATGATGTGGGTGATATTGATGACATATCACATGGTGTTGGATCCGCTTTGGGTTCAAATGATGATGATTTTGAAGTTGAAACCACTCAAAATCCAAGTCATGATGATTCTAACAATCCTTTTGATGATTGATGAGCACATGAACAATGAACATTGAATCATGTTTCAATGTTTCATGAACTACATTTTGTAATTCAGTAATTTTATTTGAATATTTTTCAACTATCAATTGGCATTTAATATTTATCTTTGGCATTTGGCATTGATCAATGATCAAGTATCATACTATGAAATGATTTAGTTTTACAATTCTCTATATTTCTCTTTTTTTTGTATATATAATACATATATATAGATTTATAATATATTAAATTATTAATATATATACACACGTAACCATACGTACCCAAACCCCTAAAAAAATTTTGCCCGTACCCACGTACCGGGTTCTCGTACCCGAACCCGTCCCCGAACCCGAACCGGTAACTTAGCAATTAGCCTTTGGAAGACTTGGAAACTGGCTAAATGTGCACGAATTGGCTAAGTGCAAAAAGGGGACATTATAAATTCTCTTGTCATAGGAATGAAAACCCTGTTGAATGTTTTTGTTATTTTCAATGTCCAAAATCAATACTAGGAAAGATCTTGCATGGAAGCATAGCACACTAGGTGAGACCAAGGGCATGACGATCTGCAATATTTGCAGCTTTAGTAAGAGAGAAGAAATCAATGGATTCAAATTCCACCTTGCTCAAATTGCCGATTGGGATGTATAGTTGTGTTAGAAGAAGTGAGGAAAGAAATGAATGCCCTACTTTCCAATTATGGAGAGAAGAAAACTGAGAGGAAGATGACAAGGGAAGCAATGGCATTGGTGTTGAATTCCACGACCAACCCCAAATCATCTGGAGATTTCTTTACTTGTCCACAAATTTGGCATTCCTCCATTGAGGAGAGTCCTAGTTGTCTACATTATCCACCAAATTTCTTTGATTCTCACAAGGTTCAAGGGGAGAAAGATTCGCTTGAAGGTAACACTAGGAACTAAGAGAACACCAAGGGGCTAGGATGATAGCAACAAACTGTTGGTACTATAATAATATACCCTTTAATGTGGAAAACAACCCACATTAAGAAGGGTTGGTGAATACATTAATAGTTGCGGGTGCAAAGTTTAAGTCTCCAAACGTGAAGGGTTTTAGTGGCTCATTGCTAGAGGAAATCATAAAAAATATAAAGCTTATAGTAGATGACCAAAAAAGAATGGAGGAAAAAGGGCTGCAATTTTTTATTAGATGGATAGACAAATGGCAAGAACAAGATGCTAATAAAATTCTTAGTGGCTTTAAGACACAAATTGGTGTCCTTGAAGTCCATAGATACCTCACACAAAGTCAAGAATGTTGAGACTTTGTGATATCTATAGCGTCGTAAGGGCCAGGACCCATTCACCCTATGGCGAATGGGTCCCCCTATTCTGTCAGGGACCAATTTTTAGTATGTCGATGTTGGCATTTTAACATTCAAATTTCAAATTTCAAATGTCGGCTATCAAGATTTAATTCTCGGGAAATTAGAGAAATGCCTATAAATACCTAGTTATTGCATCATTTGAAATCTAACAAGAGCTATCGAAGAAAACTATTGGCGAACTTATGATCAAGAGCACTATCAAGCAAGTCAAGAGTAGCATTTCAAACCTTTATTGTAGCGATTCAAGATTCTAACATCATGTCAAATCTTATGTGAGTTTATGTTTTGTTCATGTTACCATTTTTTTGTGAAGGCTAATACTTTTGTAGGTCTCCAAAGCATTCAAGCAAATCAAGCAAGTAAGATCCAAGACCTTGAAGTGATGTGCATAACTTTAGTCCTTCAAGGAAGCCATTGAAGGGTGGCGAGTTGCAGCACTTTGTGATTTCATCATTCCTTCCTATCCATTATCATTTTATCATTGACATTATCATTGTGGAAGTGGAAACACTTACACGAGGTTTGACTGAGGCAAGCCCCTAAATGGTACATCTCTTCTCTTTGTGAATGTGTAGATTTTAGATTTGAAGAGGATTGAGGGAAGCTTGAAGACAAATTATTCATTGTTGCATTTGAAGCCCTACATCTTGTCAACTCACGGAAACTCACCCACAAAATTATCTGATAGTGTTCCGACAACTATGCAACCGGAAATCAGAAGCTCAGATCTATCATCAAAGGATCCCAAAAGCAGAACAGAAAAGGCCTACAATGACCCATATGCCCCTTTGCGATTGAGTCCTCCTATGCATCCCAGATCCAGCTTTTTATGATAGGTACACAATCCTCTACACTTCCCAGATCTGGTGGCAAGTTACTGTTTCAGTTTGTACATTGTTGAAATCTTGCATTTTTCATACTAGGTCATATAGCTTAATTAGGTTAATCATTGCAAATCAATTCCAAATCATCCTAATCCTTAATAAGATGGAGATTCAGGTTTGATTGACTCACCTTCATGGTTGAAAGTCAATCTACTCACCTTGTTAATCTCCATCTCAATGAAACCCTACGAAAATCCCTTGAATCCTATTGTTCTAAGCACTTAGGATTTAGTGTTTCCTATTTTCTTTGTTTCAATATCATCTATTGTAGGGGGTGATCCACAAGGTTGGGGTGGAGAATGTTGTCCAAATTATCATGGAAAATGCAATAACATATGTAGTTGCAGATTTAAGAGAGACATCCCACCATTTTTTGGAACCCTTGTGCTACCCATTGTATGGAGTTAATGCTTGAGGACATTGGGAAGAGTAGATGGATCAAAAATGTGGTTGAAGATGCTAGAAACATTACCAAATTTGTC
Organism: Sequoia sempervirens; assembly: GCA_007258455.2. Taxonomy (NCBI): domain Eukaryota; kingdom Viridiplantae; phylum Streptophyta; class Pinopsida; order Cupressales; family Cupressaceae; genus Sequoia; species Sequoia sempervirens. Next base: position 233,152,768 of record VDFB02270651.1, on the reverse strand, counting down.
TACAACCATAATTGGGTACTTGGTTTGATGAGAGAACACACAAAGGCAAGGAGCTTGTGTAATTTGAGGGACACGAGTTGCCACTAACTTCCTCACTTTGCAAAGCATTATAGCTTCCATACATTCTCTCAAGAAAATATTTGTGAGCAATTCCTAAATGGTACATACATTTGAAATCCAACTTTACAAAATAACTATGTTCCACCGGCGTCGGGGACGGGGGGACAAGTTTCCGGGACGGGGGGACAAAGGGGCCTCAATTTCGGGACGGCGGGGGGATGGCAGCGGGACGGCGGCGGGGGCGCGGGAGGGGGGACGGGGTGTATATACTATATACTATACATATGGTACTTAAAATGCTAGTTATGAAAAGATGTATAAGACTATTAAGAAGTAAAATAGCAAAATTGAAATACTAAATTAGTACTTGAACATTGAACATTGAATAATGAATATTGAAGTTTTCAATATCGAATTACTAATTAGAAATTAGAATAGTAATACTCAATACTACAATGTAACAATTGTTGAATCGGAAAATAGAAGATTTCTATTATATTATATCAAAAGTATCTGATTATAAAGATGATTACAATGAGTAGCATGATTATATGATATCAAAACGAGTACAAAATCAAAATTTCAAAATGACAAAATGTAGTGAAGGAGGCAAAGGCCTCTAATCATCCCTCGGGAGGTCGGCAAACTCCTCATCACTAGAACCACTGGACTCCTCAAGGTCAAGATCCGCCAAAGGAACACCAACCAGCCCTATATCTGAAGCATCCTCATCCTCATCAATCTGTGATGGCTCCTCTGGCTCTACATCCCATCGTGCTGCTGGGCTCTCCTTGTACACACGTGTCCTGCGGTCAGTGATACGCAAGGCACTATGTACAGCCACTAGCTTCTCTGCTCTCTTAGAGGTAAGTCTATTCCTCTTAAGAGAGTGGATGAAGCTATAAGTAGACCAGTTCCTCTCAGAAGCTGAAGAACTAGAAACCTGGGACAGCAAACGAATGGCTAGTGTGGTAGTCAGTGATTTCGGTCCATGACAAGTCCACCACAAAATCGGATCCTCCTGTGCCATAGTTCTTATGTCCGCCTTTGCTGCAGCCTTATAACCCCTAAGAGTAGCAAATTTCGTCCACTCAGTGCGAATGTTGCCAGCAGCTTCAGCATCATACATCCTATCAATGCATCTGAAGAACCCTTCCTTCACCTCATCATCCTGAATCGGTGTAACTCTCCCAGGCCTAGGCATGTACCACTTCGGATTCAATGCATAAGCAGCCATGTGCAAGGGAGTGTTTAGGCTGTCCCATCTACGCTGAATAATAGGCTGAATGTAAACATTGTAGAATGCTAAAGTGGGGTCCTTCTCTCGCACAACTGCCCTCATCTGACCAAGCATAGAATCAATGCACTCATACACCTCCCCAAGGTTAGGTGCATCCCCATCCCCATATCTGATGACCTGTACAACTGGTGTAATGATGGTGACAATATATTTTGCATCATGCCAAAATGTATCACTCTTCACTATCTCCTTCACCCTCTTCCCCTGCTCTGTCCTGGCCCCATCCCAACGATTCCATTCTTGTGTCATAACCATGAGTTGCAATGGCTCCTGCAACTCAAGCATTCTCTCCAAAAGAATGAAATAGGATGCATATCTGGTCTCAACTGGTTTCAAGAACTCCTTATTCGCGAAGCTCCTGAAGATGGCATGTGAAGTGTGGTGGTTGCAGATATACATCTGCACATCTTTAGCATTGTTGACCACTCCTCTAATCCACTCAATCTTCCCCATGTCCTTGAGTGCATTGTTCATGGCATGCACACAACATGGAGTCCACCAAATGTGTCTGTATGATGCCTCTATAAGCCTCCCTGCAGCTCTGCACACATGTGCTGCATCTGTCACTACTTGGACCACATTTTGTGGCCCAATCTCCTCAATAGCTGCCCGAAGGATCTCAAACTGAAAATCAGCATCTTTTCGATGCCCTGAACAATCAACCGCCCTGAGAAAGAATGGCCCCTCTGAGCATGTAACTATAACATTGATGAGTGGACGATGCCTAATGTCCGTCCACCCATCCATAACTATGCTACATCCAGACTCCTCCCAACATGCCCTCATCGTCTCCATCAATGAATTGATCTTGGCATAATTGTTATCCAAGATCGTGGTCCTCAATTTGTGCTCACCAGGTGGCACATATGATGGTCCTCCCTTCGCCACCATCGACATCATCTCCTTATAATAAGGAGATCGAGCTACATGGAATGGGATTCCATTGGCAAAAAAGAACTTGCCAATGGAATCATCTATCTGATCCCTCAGGTGCACATTAAATAAATCAGCTATGGGGTTAGGCTGACTTTGCATCTTGCGTTTCCCCTTGCCCTGTTGTGATTCAGCCATAGTGCTATAAGTGGATGATGGTCCTGAGGCTGACCCTGACAATGTTCCTGCTCTCTGATGCAATGTAGGAGTAGAAATATGTGGCTGCGTCTGCATTTGCTGCTCCTGAATCTGCTGAATAGTCTGAATATGTTGCCTACCAGACAAGGTAGTAGGCATTGGAACTGCCACGTCATCTGGAACACCCCAAAGCTTGTTGAACTCAATTCTGTATTTCAAATTTTTAGCTTTCTTCAAAAAATCGCATGCTCCCACACCCTTTCCTGGCCAAAAGAGGAAGTGTGCATTAACTCTGGTGATGCTCCCAAACCAATCATCACCACAAATGTTGCATTGCCATTTCCTCGTACCACCAGTTGATGACGTTGGGGCTGTTATTCTTGTTGCAAACTGTTTGAGAGGAGATTTGGGATCATAAGGACCCCTAGCCCACTTTGCCAAAAGCTGGGAAGGGCAATCAGTAGAAATTGGTGCACTAGCTATGGAACTAGTATGCCCTTCTGGATTTGACCCATGCTCACCCCCCTCATTGTGCTCATCCTCATGCTCAGGTTCATATTCTGGTTGGCTTGCACTATGAGAATCAGTTGCCATCTCATCCTCACTCATTTCATGACTATGGGAGCTCATTTTGACACTGCATTTCACAAAATGAAAAAAAATTCAATAAACACATAGTTTCAGCCTATGCCCTACTTTAAAATTAAAAAATAAAACTCTATATTTTAAATTTTTCAACAAATTTTAAATTGCAAAACAAAATCTAAGATTCTAAATTAATTTAGAAATTAGAAAATGGAACATCAAGAATTTAGAAATGCAATAAGAAAAAATAAAAAAATGAAACAAGAAGAAATGAAAGAACATTGAAAATCAGAAAATAAAATAAAAAATCAGTTAAAGACCCTACCTTTTGCTTGAAAAATCTCTTCAACAAGGTGAAAAATCTTCCTCCTCTTCTTCTTCTTGCTCCTTGACACTCCTCTTTCACTTGCAATCACTCCTTTCACTCCTCCAATCACTCTTTCCTCAGCCTTCACTCTTCTTCTTCTTGCTGTAGCAAACAAGTAGAAATGCAAATGTGAATAAAAATGACTATTAGAGGGCCTTTTGAAGGCATGTAAAAGGTTAGATGGGCCCCACATGGCATTAGGGTTCGAATAGAACAAATTATATATTAAAAAAATGTTTTAATTTTATGTTTTTTTTGGCTTGAGTGCTGTCCGCCGCGGGAGACGCCTGGGCGTCCCCGAGATGCTCGAGGGACGCCCAGGCGTCTCCCTGGGCGTCTCGGAGACGCCCAGGCGTCTCCAGCGGCGCGCCAAGTTAAGGTGGCACCGCTGGAAACATGGGGACGCCGTCCACACGTCTCCGGGATGTCCCCGTTCCAGAGACGCTAGGGCCCGGAGGGGGGGACGCGTCCCCGGGGTTCACTGCAAAATAATTGTCATGCTCAATTTGTTCCAACAACTCATCAATCCACAAGAGCATATGCATGTTCTTAATAGTGATCTTGTTCAAGGATTTGTAATTATGCACATCTTACATGTATTAAAATATTAAATGTAATATTAATGGTCATCTTAGCTTTAGTTACTCATCAGTTTACTTCAGTTAACTTAGTTAACATTTTAGTAACTTTTGTTTACACTTTCATTTGTTTTAGCATCTTTCTACTTTTTTGCTTTAGTTAGCTTTAGTTTATGATGGTTTCTTTTTAGAAACATCGTCTTGTGATTTTCTATATAAAGAGTATTCCTCTCCTTTGTAAATATGCAATTATGAATATCAATAATCATTTCATGGTATCAAGGCTTAGGCTTGACCTTAGAAAAAAAATTGAACCGATTTTTTGAAGATCGAGGGTTTTTTTGGAGGCGTATTTTTGAAGTTAGTTTTCGGCATTTCTTCTTGTGTGCAGGCGTCTATTGTTTGTGGGCAATTTGCTGTTTGTGAAAAATCGAGGGTTTGGCAGCTGCTTTTTGGGCAATTTACAAAATTGTGCTCTGCTGAGACTTGTGGAGTTTTCTGAGGTTTCAAAGATTTTGTTTTTGTCTCAGGTTCACGGTGATTTTCTGAAGTTTCATGGCAGCTTTAAGGGTTATTATTTTTTAGCCTGTTTTGACAGAATTTTTCTAGGAAAAATTAAAATTTCTGCAAAGAGTTTTTCAAAAAAAAATTGAAAAAATTTACTAAAAGAGTTTTTGAAAAATTTTCTATAAAAAATTTGCTTAAGTTTTATGAGGATTTTTTCTGAAAAAAATCTTACTTTTTCAAAGTTTTCGAAGGTTTTTCTAAAAAAATATTACAATTTTTGAGCCTCTTTTTTATACAATTTTTGAAAAATCGTGGGTTGTGCCAACCATAGTTTACATACTTGGAATCAGAGAGTACTCGGCAAGCCCAAAAAATTTGACTCGGCAAATGTTTGTGGATATTTATGTATGTGTATACTCAGGTCTGCACTGTGCAAACATACATATCTATAAACATGCACAGGATGCCAAGTTTGCATGCATACACACACACACACATATTTATACACACACAAACATGCCAAGTTTGTGGGTTTTTTGCGAGCTACTGCCGATTACTCGATAATTTGATGGGAGAAAATCCATCTGCATACTGCCCACGAGTAAAAGCAGAAATTACTCGGCATGCAAATTTTTTGGAGATTACTAAGCTACTCGGAGAGTAATTGGAGAGTATGTAAACTATGGTGCTAGTTGATCATAGAGTTACCTCGTTTTCGTGCATTGGAAAATGGGAGGGATGGCTGCTTTGTCCAACTTCATGTTGGAAAGTACGTAGAGGTTCAATGGGAAAAGTTATACTACTTGGAAGCAGAGGAAGCTCATAGTTTTCGAGTGTCGGTGTCTAGAATTGATTGTTCTACGGGAAAAGACCAGTAATTGCATAGCGGTTATGCTTCTCCAGTTATCAGTCACCGATGATATGTTTCCAGAAGAATATGGGTAGACTTAGTTTATGTTTGTAGGATGACCATTAAGGGAGGGTATTAAAATATTAAATGTAATATTAATGGTCATCTTAGCTTTAGTTAGTCATCAGTTTACTTCAGTTAACTTAGTTAACATTTAGTAACTTATGTTTACACTTTCGTTTGTTTTAGCATCTTTCTACTTTCTGCTTTAGTTAGCTTTAGTTTATGATGGTTTCTTTTTAGAAACATCATCTTGTAATTTTCTATATAAGGAGTATTCCTCTCCTTTGTAAATATGCAATTATGAATATCAATAATCATTTCATGGTATTAGGGCTTAGGCTACCTTAGAAAAAAAATTTGAACCGATTTTCTGAAGATCGAGGGTTTTGTTGGCCGGAAAAAAGGAAGCTTTTGCTCTGCAACTTTTGGCCGCGCGTGTGAAACCCTGGTTTGTGGATGTCCTTGGACACCCGTGGAGGAGGCTCGGCCCTCCTCCACGTTCTTTCATTATTCCTCCGTGCAGGGTAGTACGCCTTTGGCTGGGGGCGATTTATTTGAAAGATTCAAAGTGTGGCGAATGTGATGGGATCCTCCCGTCGATCATTTTGGTCGTATTCTGGCTTGTGTGAAGTGGCTTTGGTGTTTCGGTATGATGGCGGGGGATACGAATCCCCCAGAAAACCCTCTTAAAAACTCGGCTTCCGGCAGTGTGTCCACTCATTCAGTTAAATCCTTCCGAGATATTATTGCAGGCGAGCGTGCTCGGCTTCCTCAGGGCGCTAGATTCGTGGCCGAACTGGTTGAGTCAGTGATAGAGGATGGAGATGAGGGAGAAGGTAAGCAATGCTTGGCTTCTCTCTTGAAGTCTACGTTGGTTCCGAATGATGCTTTAAATGAGGCAATTTCTGAGGAAGATTTAAAGCTTTCAAAATCTGCAATATTTTTTGCGGCTGTGGATTCTAATAGGGTCCCGGCCAGAAAGTATATGGATGTATGGTTTACAAATGTGTGGGAACAGAAACTAGGGTTTCATTTTTATTATTGCCGCATCGTTCAAAAAGGTTTATTTGTTATTTTCTTCAATAACTCTAAATCACAACAAGAAATAATCAATAAGGAATTCTAGAGTGTTAGGAAAATCACATTTCGAGCCCTGGCATGGCACCCAGAGGCTTTGGAAGATGAGGTGTCGGCTTTGTCCAACCCCCGTTGGCTGGTAATTAAACACGTCCCTCCGCGGATATGGAAATTTGTTCCTTTAATGATTGAGCCGTATGGTAAAGTTTTAAGAATTGAGGAGACCAAGTCTCCTCTACCGCACTCGGATTTGAGGGTTTTGGTTTCCTTAACCCCTGGAATGGATCTCCCATAGATTCTTGAAATCAAACTCAAGTATGGAATTGTAACTTGTGTAGTGGAAACCCTTGGAGGGCTTAATGCCTGTTATTTATGTCATCGAGAGGGTCACATTAGGAGAAATTACCCTCTAATAAAGAATAAGACCAATAAGTCTCCTGCATCCAATGGTAACAATTACAAATCACTGCCCTCGCCAGAGATGGGGAGGGTTGATAATGTATCAGAGAAGTCTAAGGAATGTAGCCTTGCCCATGGAAAAGATAAACAGACTAATGAAGACAATAAACCTAAAGCAGATAAAAATGACACCATTCAAATTAAAGATAACTTGACTTCTCTAACATGGGAATTGGACACTTCCCTGGCAGTCAATTACACTGAGAGGCTTGACATCAACAATAGGAAGGAATGTATTCCTCCCTCCCGACATGATGATCTGAAAGAACCTTTAAACAACGGCAAGCTTAATGCTCAAAAATTGGCATTACTAAAACTTAGACACTTGAAGCGGCCTGAAGAACATAATAATCACATTCCAAAGGAGATTTATTCCTTCAATGATAAGTATTTTAGAGAACTAGACAAGGTAGAGGGGTTTGAGAAAACACTTGTTGTTTTCTCCCAACACAGTGAAGGAGAATTATTCTCTGAGAAACAAGGAGACTGCCCCTTTAATGACAAAGTGAGGCCACAGGATTCAATCTCTGATAGGGAGAGGAATAATGTGGAAACTTCGCAGTTTACTGGAAATGAGCTAGATTCGAGGCCAAGGTTGGGCTTCAATACCATCTCCTTTGTGAATGGGAATGAGAAAGTGGATGAGATTCAGATCTCAAATCTTTTGCAACCAGCACACAACTCCCTTGATGGAGTGCTCAGTTCAGAAGGGTTTGCCTCCCAGTCGGGTATGGATTTTGCAGATGACCTAGGGATTTTGTCTACTAGGGAAACCACTGATGGGGAAGGTGTTCCTTTGGAGGTGCTTGTTAAAAAAACCAGGAGGTACAAAAAAAGGAAAGGAGTGGAAAGTGCCAAACAATAGGAGGACATTAATCATTTGTTGAAAGATAAAAGGAAGAAGCTTAGTGGAGTGACCCTCCCTCCCAATGCCAAAAGAATAGAGGTAGAAAATAAGCTACCTAAATGTTTTGACAACTTTAGGTGTGACAAGGCCCTTCCTTCTAATGATCAAAATGATGGGAATTAACTGCCTCTCTTGGAATGTAAGGGGTCTTGAAACCCCTGATAGAAAACATATGGTCAGGAGACTTGTCCCTCACAAGAAGGAAAAAGATTTTGTTCTCTTGCAAGAAGTTAAGTCCACTGGTTTTGCCTTGGACACTAGTCTAAGGGTAATCTAGAAGGATGCTTCTCAGTTTACTACCAAACATGAAAAAGGTAAGGGAGGGGTTGTAATTCTTATGGCTAGTAATTGGACTCAGTGTGTGGTAAGCTCTGGTACTTCCCTTTGTAATAGGGCTGTTTGGGCAATTTTGAAGTGGAAAGGTGAATATTTTGGCATCTGTTCGGTTTATGCTCCTAATGATTATAGAGACAGAGTCCTGTGGAAATGGATGTTTAATTTGCAGGATATCCCATGGATTTTAGGGGGAGACTTTAATTTTGTTGAAAAAGGGGAAGACAAATGGGGAGGACTTAGTCATGATTGGAAAGAATTTGAGAGATTCTACTAGTCAAGACTGAAATCCAAGTTAAATCTTGAAGACCCCATTGAAGGCCAGAAGAAGGACTGCAAGGATATTTGGTACGCTTGGTGTAACTACCAAAGAGGTCGGAAGAGAGTTCTCTGCAAACTTGATAGATTCTATATCAATAGAGCTTTCTTCTCGGCTGCCCTGATCAAGGATGGCTGTAAGGTTTAGGTCACCCCTTACTCTCTCTCGGATCATCATCCTATAAGGGCAAGGTTCCTGTTCAAGAATGGTGCTTCAGCAAGTGTGGGATCTAAGAATGGGTTATGTCTCAATACCAGCCTCCTCAAAGATGTTGATTGTTCAAATGCCATCTCCTCTCTCAGGTTAATCAACGAGTGGCTACATAGGACTTTGTCCCCTATTGAGAGGTGGGATCTGAATGTTCAAGGTTGGAAGATCCTCTTCCAAACTATTGGGAGAAAGAAAGCAAAGGATAGGAGGAAGAAAGAGGCTCTCTTACAAGATCTCCTCTATCAAGCAGAGTTAGAAGTTCAAAGTAACCTAGCTGATAATCTCCTAACTGACAAACTTGCCTTGGCAAGAGATAGGCTTAGGAGGCACCAAACTAACAAGATTCAGGGAATGAAAGTCAGAGCCAAAATGAATTGGTTGGAGAATGGGGACAAGGGGACAAAGTTCTTCTTTAGATACCTAAAAGAAAAACATGCGAGAGAGCATATTGATCAGATTAATGCAAATGGTAGTATTCTTGTAAATCAAGAGGAGATTAGAGAGCAGTTTTTCTGTTTCTACCAGAACCTTTTCACTTCTAAAGGAGGTGATGTAACCCGTTCTCAGGCCAGGGAATATATTAAGAAGATCATGCCTAAAAGGATTAGGGATGAAACAACTGCAGAGCTTGATAGAGAGGTCTCTAAAGAGGACATAAGGAAGGCCATTCTTTCCCTCAAAAATGATAAGTCTCCAAGACCTAATGATCTACCTACAAAGTTCTATAAGACTTTCATTGACTGGGTGACTGATGATCTTTACCAGGTCTACAATGATGCCATTGAGAAAGGTTCCCTTGGAAAAAATATCAACAAAGGTATCATAAAGTTGATCCCAAAAGAAGGTGATAAAACCCTTGTCAAGAACTGGAGGCCCATTACTCTTTTGAATGTTTCCTATAAAATTTTGGCCAAGGTACTTGCTGAAAGGTTGGCTAACATCTTGCCAAGTATCATCAATACTACTCAAACTGGGTTCATAAAGGGGAGATATATTTTGGAAAACCTTATAACTAGCTGGGAGGCCATGCATTGGGCTAAGGTCTCAGGGCAAGATACAACAATGCTATTATTGGATTTTGAAAAAGCCTATGATAGGATAGAGTGGGATTTTGTGCTTCTTGTGTTGGAGGCATTTGGATTCCCTAAGGCTTTTTGCTCTATGGTTAAAACTCTCTTCCAAGATGCTTCTGCATAGGTGGAGGTTAATGGAGTTCTTTCTCAGGATATCCTACTTGGGAGATCAATTAGACAAGGGTGCCCACTTGCACCAGCTCTCTTTGTTATTGCTTCTGATGCACTTCACTATGTCTTAAGGGATGTGTCTCTAGGCCCAAGGGTAAGAGGTATCAAGCTACCTGATAATAATGAGCTCATCAATCTACAGTTTGTTGATGATACTTCTATCCTTTTGCAGCTTGAGGAAGAAAATCTTGCAATTTTGATGGGGAAGTTGGAGATTTTTTGTCTTGCTTCGAAAAAGTTGCCCCTACAAAATCATGTCTCTTGGGCTAGAAGGACAAGCCCCCAGATTGGATTGACAGGTTTGGCATTCAGTGGGGGGGTCCCCAGAAAATGGTGAGGTATCTTGGCATCATGTTTGCAGTTGATCCTAATCTAAAGGAGATGTGGTGTTGGATCAGAGACAGGATTGAGAAAAAGTTGACAAAATGGAACAAACAGTACCTCTCTTTTGCTGGTAGGTTACAGGTTTGTCAAAAAATACTGTCCTCTTACAGTATTTACTTTGCTTCAGTTTGGTTCTTTTGCTCTTACCAAATTAATGCTATTCAAAAAAGAATCAGAGAATTTCTTTGGTCTAATGGCAAAGGGAAAAGGAAGAGACATTCAGTCAAGTGGGAATGGTGCACCATTTTTAAATCTAGAGGTGGTCTTGGGTTAAAAGACCTGAGGGTTCAAGGCATAGCTAGCAGCAAAATGGGTGATTGGTGCTTTGGAAGGGGAAGAGCCTTGGAAAGTACTTATTAGACATAATATTTCCAATGCTATGCCTAAACATGCTAAGTCTTGGAAACTGCTCCATTTCATTGATATCCTTAGTAGTGAATATCCTATGTCACCTGCAAGATCCAATGTTTTTAAAACTATCTGGAAGGCTTGGGAAATGGTAAAAAAGAATCTTTCCAATTGCCACTTCACCAAGGGTGATAATAGTGTCATCCTTTCTAACAGATCTAGCTGGTGGAATTTGAAGCACAAGGGAAGGCCTCTAGCTCTAATTCAAGGCTGCTCAACTAAAAGTTGGTCTCAAAGAGGGATTCAGTGCTTTAGTGAAATCCTGAAGGAAGGGAAATTGAAGGATTGGAATGATTTAAGCTCAAAATATAGTATTCCATAGAGTAATTGGAAGACTTATACAGTGCTAAGAGAAGCCTATAGTCACCTAAAATTTCCAATTGAAACTAAGAATGATCCACTTCAATTCAAATAATTCATTTGGAAAACTGGTAACACACTTATGAAATCTAAAGTTAAAGAAATTTATACTATGTTAATTGAACAAGTGGACTTAACTGATCACATGAATAAGTCTTGGAAAATGAACTTGAAAAAAGACCAATGGCAGAAATTTTTTATGAAAAACTAGCAGAAACAATTGGAAGCCAAGAAAGCTTGTTTCAGATGGCTCTTGATTTTACAGAAACTCTCCTTTAAAAGTAAAATGGATGACATTGATATATGCAGCTTATGTAGAAAACCTAAATCTGTAGCTCATATCTTTTTTTATTGCATCTTTGCTAAGGAAATATGGAATATGTTTTGCATCTCACCCAATATTTGGGGGAAAAATGGGGATCCTCCCCCTGAGAATATCCTTTTCAATCTAAATTGTAAAATGAGTAGTACTGGTGCTTTATTCTAGCATATTCTCTCAACTGAAATTTTGTGGGCAATTTGGAAAGCTCGGAATGAGGATAGATTCCAAGGAAGGAGGAGATTGCTTACTGAGTCCTATAAGGGACTCATTTTCTATAATGTTGCTATGCAGGTTTTCATCACCGTGGAGCTCTCAAAGGACAAGTTCTGGAAATATCTAGAGGAAAAAGAGATTACCATCAATATCTTGGAAGCCAAATATGGGCATATGTGGCAGGAAGGCCACCCTGGGGCAAATTTTTTTCTAAAAGCTTTGCAGGCCTTCAGGGAGGAACTTAAAGAAGAACAAAAGAACAATCCTGATAGGAACAAAAACAGAGAGGTGTTAATTGTGCTTATGGAGGGACCGAATAGCAGAGCTCCTAGTCTTTCACGGGAGGAGATGGATGCTGTAGAGACTTTGGTGTCACTTGGTGATTCAAGCTACCCAATTCAGACTTCTTAAGGCTGTGTCATGACTTCTGCTTTTGGATCTTTTTGGTTTCTGTTTGGGTCTTATGAGGCATATGTACATGGCATATATGTAATTATTGATCAGTGATATACTTGTAATTTTGGGTGGTGACTTGGTTCTGCTTTATTGTACATTCTGTTAGCTCTTGTGGGTGTTGGGTATGTATATTTTGTAAGCTGGGGCTGTCGGATTTGATAGTCTTTGCAGAGCTTCCTGGATACTGAATCTGATGATCTGTCTCTGAACTTTTGTATTGATCTCTCTATATTTAATATAAAGAAAAAGATCGAGGGTTTTTCTAGAGGCAAATTTTTGAAGTTAGTTTTTGGCGTTTCTTCTTGTGTGCAGGCGTCTATTGTTTGTGGGCAATTTGCTATTTGTGAAAATTCGAGGGTTTGGCAGCTTTTTTGGGGGCGATTTACAAAATTGTGCTCTGCTGAGACTTGTGGAGTTTTCTAAGGTTTCAAAGATTTTTTTTTGTCCTAGGCTCACAGTGATTTTCTAAAGTTTCATGGCAGCCTAAAGGGTTATTATTTTTGAGCCAGTTTTGACAAAAAAATTCTGGGAATAATAAAAAAATTCTGCAAAGAGTTTTTCAAAAAAAATTTACTAGAGTTTTTCAAAAAAATTCTATAAAAATTTTGCTTAAGTTTTATGAGGATTTTTTCTAGAAAAAATCTTACTTTTTCGAAGTTTTTGAAGGTTTTTCTAAAAAAAATTTGCAGTTTCTAAGCCTCTTTTTTATAAGATTTTTGAAAAATCATGGGTTGTGCTAGCTAATCACAGAGTTACCTCGTTTTCGTGCATTGGAAAATGGGAGGCATTGCTGCTTTGTCCAACACATAGTTATGGGACTCGCCAGGACTCAGCGAGTCCCAAGCCGAGCACCCCTAGCCGAGTCCTGGGAGCCCAGCCGCGTCCAGGCGAGTCCCGATCCCTGGACGCGGCCGACGGCAGCAAGGCAAAGACACAATAAAAAAACATAAAATGCAAGTTAAAGTTTTTTTTTTTTGGTCCTATATTATCTCCCCAACCCTAAAAGCAACCTCATTTCATTCATTTGGCAAAATAGGAGGAGAAGAGAGAGTTGTGAAGAAAAATAGGAGGAGAAGAGAGGGCAACCAGCAAGCTGTTGAAGACAAATCCAGGGTCATATATCATTTGGGAAGCTTCATACCAGCAAGGAGGTGCATTGTGAGCTCATTACCAGTGATCGGGAGGAGTTTGCATTGCATTCCAAGCCAAATCTAAGAGGTAAGTTTGATTTTAATTGGTTATTTTTGTGTTTTTTTAACAAATAATTCATTGTAATTTGTAAAATCATTGTTTTTTTGAGTTTGCATTTTTTTTACAAACCCTACTTGCAACTTAAATAATTTTAGAAGCCCTACTTGTTATTGCAGCCACATTCATTTGCAAATCAAACCATATTATTATTTTCACAATGTCTCAAACCCCAGGCAAAAAAGACCCTGCTTGGAAACATGATGAAATCTTTCCCAGAATGAAAAAAGGAGAAGCAAAATGTAACTACTACAAAACAATATATCATGGAGGCATAAATAGATTAAAATACCATCTTGCACGCATACCCATCCATGATGCAGTGGGCTGCACTATAGCACCTCTTGAGGTTGTTCGTGAAATGCAGGTGCAATTAGAAACTTTTGAAATGCAAAAAGAAATGAAAAAGAAACAGAGGCAGGAGTTTGCGAGTGTTGGAGTTGGACAGGGACTTGGTGTTGTTGGAGATGCTTCTTCCATGCCTCCATACTATCCTAATGCTAGTGCTTGTGCTAGTGCTTATGCTTCTGCACCAGCTATGCCTATGCATACTTCTAGTGCTAGTGTCGTTGCTACTACTAGTGGTAGTGGCAATATTAGCATTGGCCCTAGAGTTCATAAATCTAGGGTGGACTCATATTTTGTACCACACACTACTCCTGGTTCCCAACTGTCGCTTGAGAGCATGGGTTGGAACAAGGACGCACATGATGCAGCAAAAAAGACAATTGCAGACTTTTGGTACTACTGCACCATTCCCTTCCATGTAGCCAGGTAATTCTTTTTTGTTTAATTGTTTTAAAATTTATATTTAAATTTTAGAATCTAGATGTATCTCATTATCGAATTCAAATTTAAAGTTAAAAACTTAAAACTTTTCATTTTACAATACTTATGTAACTTATTAATTTATTTATGACATGTTTTAGGTCACCTTTTTGGCAAAACATGGTTGATGCCATAACCATATGTGGGGCGGGGTTCAAAGCCCCTAGTGAAGATGAATTAAAGGGCCCACTTTTGACTCAAAAGGTGGTAGATGTGAAAGCACAATTAGAGGAGCAGCGCAAGCAGTGGAGGATGATTGGTTGCACCATCATGACTGATGGTTGGACCGATAGGAGAAATAGGATGCTGCTTAATTTCCTAGTTTCCTCCGGAGGTAATTGTACTTCCCTCAATGCATTGAAATTTGAATTTGATTTAGTGATTAATAATTTAATATGGCTCATTTATGTTTTTTAATTTATTGAATAATTGGTTTTGCTTATTTTTTCAAGTGACACCGTCTTCATGAAGTCCATTGATGCTTCTACCCAATTCAAAAATGCCACATACTTGTGTGAGGCTATAGAGGAGGTGATAGCTGATGTAGGGGAAGAGAATGTAGTGCAAGTGGTGACAAATAATGCAGCAAATTATGTTGTTGCTGGTAGATTATTGAAGGAGAGGCACCCTACTATATTTTGGACTCCATGTGCCGCCCATTGCATTGACCTCATGTTGGAGGATCGTGGCAAGCTCCCATGGATCAAAACATGTGTGGATGCAGCAAAAAACATTTGCAAATTTGTATACAGTCACACATGGGTGTTTAACCTTATGAGGCAATACACAGGGTTGAGGGAGTTGTCTCCTCCTGGCATCACTAGGTTTGCAACAAATTTTATCACGATGCAATCCTTGATTCGGTCAAAGGCAGCTTTAAGGCGCATGTTTACTAGTGAGGAGTGGTCTTCCTCATCCTTTTCTACAAGCACTGCAAGGATTGTTGTGGCTGATTGCATTTTTGATGAGCAAGGGTTTTGGACACCAGTGGACAAGATTGTGAAGGTAAAATTTAATTCTTTATTATGTTTTAATTTTAAATCATATCTTTTATTTGTTTATTTTCGTTCACACTTATTTGTGAAACATGTTTGCACTTTGCAGTTTATTGAGCCCTTGCTAGTTCTCCTACGAGTTGCAATGGGGAGAAGCCCGCAATGGGCTACATATATGAGGGCATGGATAGGGCCAAAGAGGCCATTAGATCAATCTATGGTGGAGTTGAGGAGAAGAATCGTCCCATTTGGGATATCATTGATAGGAGATGGCAAAACCAACTTCATAGGCCCATCCATGTAGCCGCATGTTTCCTAAATCCGACCTTCCAATTCCGTCGTGATTTCAGTGCAGATAGAGAAATTCTTAGTGGGCTCTACTTGACAATAGAGCGAATGTTGCCCGCTATTACTACACAGATAGTGCACGAGATAGATGCCTTCACTAAGGCACGAGGAGACTTCTTTGCACGTCAAATGTGCAAAGATAGTAGGACAACATTACTACCAGGTAAAAATATATTTAAGGGCATAATTTTCATCTTTTTATATTATAATTTATTATTAAATGTTGAACTTGAACTTGAAACTTGAAATGAGATTGATTTCGTTTCTTTTTCTCATCTCAGATAGATGGTCGAAGATGTTTGGTTCTGATACACCGAACCTGCAATCCATTGCCATTCGTATATTGAGCCAGCCATGCAGTTCATCTGGTTGTGAGCACAATTGGAGTATGTTTGAGCACATACACTCCAAGAAGCGCAATAGATTGACAATGGAGAGGATGAATGACTTGGTATATGTTCATTACAACCTTCGGCTCAAATATAGGAAGCTTTTTGACCACAATGACACCCCGATCAATCTAGAGGAGGTTGATCCACACTCTAAGTGGATCACTAAGGCTACAAATGCAGTCTTTAGTGACGAGGACCTTGATTGGGTGGACCAAGCAGAGAGAGAGGCTAAGGTTGTAGCCATGGCTGAGGAGGAGGCTAGAGCACGAGGAGACATAGCTGCTATTGGTGAGAGTGGCATGGAGAGTCAAACACAAGCAGAGACTATGGTTGCATCTGCAACATCATCCAAGACCCTTAGACGCCTTCGTAGGAAGGATGCTGGCTCCACTATGCCATAGTCATAGACTTATAGCTATTGTTTTGATATTTCATATTTGTATGGAACATTTGATGTCATGGATTTCATATTCCATGAGTTTTGTATACATTTGAATAATTTTATATATCTAAGTATGCTATTTCCTTCAGTAGCGCAACTACAATTTGTGTACTTTATACTTATGTGATCGTTGTATACTTGTGTAAGTGATCAAATTTGCTTTTATTTGTGTTGTATTCAATAAAGGGTGCTTGAAACAAGTTTTAAATCCTTAAAAATCTCTAGATTTCTAGGGTTTTTTCAACTTTTTTTCATTTTGCCGAGTCTGCGCCAAGTCCGAGTCTCGGCCGAGTCCGAGTCTCGAGTCACCGAGTCACCCTCGCCGAGTCCGAGTCTCGTAACTATGGTCCAACATCATGTTGGAAAGTACATAGAGGTTCAATGGGAAAAGTTATACTACCTAGAAGCAGAGGAAGCTCATAGTTTTCGAGTGTCGGTGTCTAGATTTGATTGTTCTACAAGAAAAGACCAGTAATCACGCAACAATTATGCTTCTCCAGTTATCAATCACCGATGATATGTTTCCAAAAGAATATGGGTAGACTTAGTTTATGTTTGTAGGATGACCATTAAGGGAGGGTATTAAAATATTAAATGTAATATTAATGGTCATCTTAGCTTTAGTTAGTCGTCAGTTTACTTCAGTTAACTTAGTTAACATTTAGTAACTTATGTTTACACTTTTGTTTGTTTTAGCATCTTTCTACTTTTTGCTTTAGTTTATGATGGTTTCTTTTTAGAAACATCGTCTTGTAATTATCTATATAAGGAGTATTCCTCTCCTTTGTAAATAAGCAATTATGAATATCAATAATCATTTCAACATGAGTCATCCTTCTTTTGTACCATGACAGCCAATTACCCCCATGGCAAAGTACTTGGTTGTATGAGCCCTTACTCTTGGAGGTTTCTTTTCTATTTCATTAATTTCCTAAATAGATAGCCTACACAAGATAATGTTTGATAGAAGAGATTTGAACAAAAAATAAATTTCATGCTCTACTTCCCACTTTGATAGCAACTCTTTAGGAATTTGAAACACTTGCTAAAATTATTGTGATACCTCATCCAAATTTTCCAATCCACTTTAAGAACACTCTTGAACTCTAAAGTGTCTAGCCCATCCTAATTCTTTATCTTCAAAATAAGTAAATAAAATGTCTTATTTGATTGAATCAGTCTTTTATCTTAGCACTTAACACGGCAAACTTATTCTTTCTTTGGCATGCCTTTAAGGTATAGTTGATCCTATCATTGATCCACTTGTATCGTTTTTCTCTCAGGATAACATCCCTAAGGTACAAATAAGGACTATCAAATACAACATTGTTTTAAAATCATCAATGTAACTTGAATTAATAGCAAATTTGACACTACATTTCTGGTCACTTGAATATCGACACCTTTCTTTGCCCAAACAATGTATATGGGTGTGGATGGTTAGAAGTTTCCTAACCAAGGCTTCTTACAAATTCATTTGAAATCAAATTAGATTGTAACCCCAAATGCAGAAGTGCAGTTACTTTTTCCTTATGGACTTGGATTTTTATTTGAAAGAGCCCATTCATCTCCTTTTACTCCTCGCTTGTTGCATTAGTTGTGGTACAACCAAATGTCTTGTCTATATCTACACTACCCTCTATCTCCACTTTTCTGCCAGTCAAGCCAAGCCTCAAGGTTACCATGGACTTCTTGGAGTCCCCTTTGGTACATTAATCTAATTGTGATTTAGAATACAACCACGACACTTTGCTTTCAGTGTGTCCATCTCTAACACAATGACTACAATAATTCTTGGGAACCTTGTAAACATGTAAAGACGTGCCATTTTTCTTAACAATTAACTTTGTAGGATTTATTAGGCTAATTTTGCTACTTCTTGATGATTTGATGATTGATTTTGCTTAGATGAGTCCTTCCATGAAGATTATCAATATATTTGTTTCCTCCAAATCCAAATTCATCAAAATGGTGTCTCTATGGAATTTTGGGGTGTAATCTTATATTCTTTGGTTATTTCCTTGCCTAAAATATTGCTACTTAATCTTCTAATCAATTTTGTACCCAATAAGACAGAAATTATTCTTAAGAAATTCTTTAAATTATTCCCAACTAGACACTACTAGTCTTTAATTCTTATTAGATGCAATTAGATAGATTTCCTACTAAACTAAAGCATGACCTTCCATCTTGAGGCTGACAAAAGATATTTTGTGTCTTACTAAATTAATACACACTAAAACTAATCTCCATTTCCTTAACCAAGTTATCAACAACTTCAGCATCTCTTGTTATATACACCTTAAAATGGTTTTAGTAGCATTTTTTTTGTCAAGACTTGGTGGTGATTGACCTCCCACATTTGAGATTGGGTGAGCTGGTTTGGTGTGTTGTTGGAAGATGTGTTTGAAGTTATTGTCTTCCTCCTTGATGTTCTTTATACTTTCCCCACTTTGTGCATGTATTGAGTTATCATATTTCCCTCACAATGATCTCTTATTGTCTTCTAGATGAATATCAACATCACACCAAAATGCTGAAATTTTAAAATCTAGTTAAGTTTAAATCTGAAGAGATGATATGAATGTCACCTTAAAATGCTAAAATTTCAAAGTTTCGTAAAGTCTAAATCTAAAAAGGTCGTTCAAAACTATCTTCTTCATTACAACTCCTACATATCTAAAACCATTTGCAAACATTGTATCCATAATATTTATAAGATAAACTTATAAATATAAAAATTAAAATATGACACTTGTAGATCCCTTAGTGACCCATTTTCCAATTTATTCCTTCATTAGAATTAACTCCAACCAAAATTACCAACCATAGTTATTAACGTCAACTGCTCTAATTCCCAAGAGGATCAAAGGACAAACTTGCAAATTAAAGTAATAACCTACAAAATTTGTGGAATATGCATAGGAGACTCTAGAATAGTAGGAGTATGCACATTCAAGAAGAGAGGAAGACTTTGCAATGTAAATGTATTGCATAAAAGATCCATACAATAATATGTACACAACAATTACTAGTGTGAAATTCTCTACTTGTACCTTGTACAAGACAACTATTTATACACAAGGACCATCAACTAGGCCTACAATAGTATGTTGATAGATGCAAAAAAATGTATAGAACTCTTTACATGTGGACAGAAGTGTGACAATTGTTGAACTCGTACAATGCATGGTTGGTAAAACATGTGATGTAGATGCAACCAAGTTTGGATGTGTATGGTGTTGGATTGGTGTATCCAAGTGTAGGCATGTGCTCCCATGTGCTAGACTAAAATATATGAGCAAGCAAAGTTGTGCAAATATGCATAAGAGTTGTATGCTAAAGTGTTGTGCACAAATGTGTAGTGATTGTGTGCTAAGTGGTGCATGGAAAGGTCTCACACAAAGTTGTGATGTAGTTGCTTAGTGCACATTAAGTAAAGACAAGCACACAATTTGAACGAATGGGTGAGACTATAGTTGTGTGCATGACTATGCTTAGATCATTTGGCCCTTCTTGAGAAGCAATGGTCTCCATTGCCTCTAAGTTGAGTGCAAGAAACTATGTACGAAGTTGTTCCAAGTTGTACCATTTTTCCTGGTTAGCATGTTGTCTAGTTTTGACTATGCAGAATAGTTGATGATTGCTTGAGCATGTACTAGTGGTAATCATGTCAATGATGGCATCCTTTACCATGTTGGATTGACCTAAGTAGGGTCTAGGTTTGTTGGATAGTGCATCTATATTGGCTCCAAAAGTAAAGGGAAGTATGGTCTGAGTAGCTCTATATTGAAACCAAGATGCAAACCCAAATATTATGATATGTCAAGAACGAAAGCATTCAGACCTATTACATGTAGTGTGGTGTAAGGACCATAGTGCAAAGGCTTGAACTTCTAGTGTGGACCGCAGAAACATTCCTTCTAAAGATAATCCATACTTGGTCACTAACTTGGAAGGTATGTGGTGCAGAACGGATGTCATGTAGATCTTTGTATTTTTGTTGTTGGTGTTGAATAATTTGTTGGACCTATTGACGACGGTCTTAGATTTGTTGGATGAATCATTGAGTTTTATCTACTTCTCTTTCTTGTGTGTGTGTTTTGGTAGTTGCCAGTGCATAGTAGGATATGTCAAGGGGTGCCATTAGTTGAATCCTAGGACATGTTTTTAAAGGACTATGCCTTGTAGAGCCATGTAGTTCTTTATTGTAAGCATGTTGGATGAAAGGTAGGCCGTCATCCCATGTTTGTGAATTTGCATTGTTATGAGTTCAAAGAAAATGAACTAGTGTGGGATTCACCACCTCTATCTAACCATCAATTTGTAGGTAGAAATTTGTAAGCCAATCCAATTACATGTCTAAAATGGCCAAAGTATTTGCCAAAAAATGCTAACAAATCTAGGATTGCAGTTAGAGACAATGGAGATCAAAAGCCCAAAGTGAAGCCAAACATGGTTGAAGAAGATGTGTGTAGTTTCAACTTTCAAGCACTATGATGGTCTTCTTGCAAGCAATCATGATGTCATTTTGGAGAACCTATTGAACACAGCAAACAAATACAAATTCATTTTGGCGACCAGCAAGGGCACACGTCAAATCCTTCAATTGCACAGCTAGCAAAAAGCCAAACTGAAAATGCTTCAAACACACATAATCTCTGAAAATCAACACTAAATCACTTCCAAAAATCTGCAAGTCAAAACACTTCAAAAATATCTTCATATATGAAACTCCAATCTGCAAACTCTGTGAAGAAGAATGGTGATTCCTGAGTAGAACCACTCCAAACCAGCTAGGTATTATCTTCCAAATCCCAAACCAATGATCCAATGAGGGTTTTCGTCCCCAAGAGATTAAACAAAGAACACGTAGGTTCAATCCAACAACATTTCATTATGTGTACTCTTCAGCATATGAGAAATGAGAGCCTCAAACCTCCTTTTGTTGCTTTCCAAAATAACACGTTTTTGGTTTTTTTTTAAAGCATTTTTTTTCTTTTTTCGATAAAGCGCTTTTTTGAATTAAATAATTCATTACATACAAAAGACCCTTTATGCCTAGGCATCCATTTTTAGAGGAAAAAGTCACTTTAATAGAATATAACACTTAGCAAATATTTTAGCATTTAACATTATAAACTTATGTGTATTTTAAGTACTCCACCTGAGTTGTGGAAAGAACCGCCAACGCTTCAAAAACCAATTTTGATCATGTCAAGATGTAACTGAAGCTTAGGGATGATGACACATGCCAACTCCGAGACTTACTAAAAATAGATGTTCTCTCCAAGAAGTATGGAGAACACCCCAAGTAGCCAAGAACACTTCTGAAAGCGTCACTATGGTCCATAACACCCACTAAACTAAACACCACAAACAAATGCTAAGAAAACTTGAACCAATGCACTCCAAAAACTTTGGAGTCCCCCCTTCTCTTACCAATTAGCCTACAGGACTCAGGAATTGAGCAAAGCTCACAAATCAATTCGGCTCAAATTGGGGACATGACAAAATACATCACTATGAATTACTTCCATTAATCATTTTGCTCTACTATTACCAAAATTAAACTTTACTATGTTTACCAAACACATAGTGCTCACAAATGATCAAAATCCACAAAATAACCAAATGAATCATTCACCATATTTGTGTTAACTAGGACTTATGCCCTTTTTCATTAATGTGAGCAATCTTGTGGTGTCACACATACATGTTTGAGTTTTTAATTGCATAGGCTAGGTTATAATAAGTAGACACATTAAGCTTGAACAAAGTCCCACATCAAGATTCCATAACCAACACTAGATTCATTCTAGCCAACCTACAACCACTTCTATCAAATGTAACATGCACCCCAACATCATTCATTTTAGAAACTGTAAGAAAATTACTTGCTAATGTTGAAATGTGCAACACATCTATGAGAGATTTTACTCTCCCATCATTGAACACAAGATTTACCTTCCCTTTGCCAGCAATCCAATGCAAATTGTTGACACCAAGGAACACCTCACCACCATCATATGCTTGGTATGAAGAAAAACACTCCCTGTGAGGAGACGTGATACAAGGCATCTTAATCAATCAGCCACATATCACTAGCAATGTTAGCTAAAATGAACAAAGCATCATTTTCATCATTAGATAATTTTCTATTGGAGAAATCTTCAGAAGACTTCTTGTTTCTACATTCTTTCTTCATATGACCCCATTTCCCATAGTTTCAACATTTATTCTACTCTTACTTAGGGTTCTAAGCCATCCTTTTGACTTAGTCCTCTTCTTATTCCTCTTTTTCTTACCACCTTTTCCTTGAGCTTACCCCATACATCTAGTGCATCCTTAGAACCCTCATCCATAGATTTTTGTCTCATTTCTTTGCTAAGCAAAGTAGCAACAAGACTATTCATCTTATGCTCTATCATACCACCACCAGTTGCAACTATTAGATTCAAGTAAAAAGCATAATAGTAAAATACATCTATCATCCTCATCTATTTTAACATCGCCAGTTCCTAGCTGACTCAAAATAAAATTAAAGGCATTTAAATGCTCGACTATAAAGTCCCTTTTCTTCATGTTCAAGGACTACTACTTTCTTCTAAATAAAGCTTGTTTACCAAACTCTCCATTGAATAGATATCACCAATCCTTCTCCATAGACTGAATGCAATAGTCTCCTAAGAGACATTTAGAAGGATGGAAACAAAAAAACATAGCCGAATTGTTCCTTGATCCTTCTTGTTCGTTTTTTTTCCAATCTACATTAGACATTTCCACAAGTTTTCCCTTCACTGTCACAAATTTCCATTGATATCTCTCCTCCAAGAAATTCTCTATTCTCAGTTTCCACAACTCATACTCAAAGCCATTGAACTTCTCAATCTCCAACCATGATGTGTGTGCCATGGCTTTTTTAACCACACTCAAATCTGCAAAACCACTAAAACAATACTCCCATTGCAACCACGAAAAACCCAACAACATTGCAAGAAAGGTGTCCCCTTCTACAATCAAGTTGTGGCTCTAATATCATATGTTAAAATAATAGGATAAACAACATGATAAAATATTAAAAATATTAAACAATGTAGAGATTTAATCAAATTACGATGTGATTTAACCAATAAATGTATATCAACAAAAACAAAGGAGAAACAATATAACAAATCAGAAAACTCATAGAATACAAACTATAACACCAAATATACATCGAGAATCCCTTGCAGAAAAAGCTTCACCCTAAAAAGACCCAAGCTTGAATTATTCTAAACAATGTAGAACAATAATACAATCCACTTATCCCTATAATAGTAATCCAGTAGCATAAGAGTACCTCCAAAAGAATGCCTCAATCCACTATCTCACACCTCCAATATATAGAAAAGTCAAAAACAAGAAACCATCAAGCAGTATCCAAAACTATGAGTCAAAACGATAAGCCATAGCAAAAAACCAATACCCCTGTGGTCATGGTCAAGCATCTTGAAATAGTTAGTAACTCCACTTACACCTCTTACACCTTTCTTAGACATCATAGATGTCATAAATTATGTTGTAACAGTCAAATTGACCAAGATCCCAATCTTAGGCACTCCATGAGGATATTCAAAGTTTGTGGCATAAACACTGAATTGAGAAGATGCTTTATAACTCTGAATTTTGACCTTTGTAATGTAACCTCCCTATTTAATGCATTCTTACACAGTATCTCAAGTATCCCAAAGAATAAATAATAAACAATGTCCCCGCCCACACATGGGCGTTCCATTTTGCTGACTCCAACATGTTTGAAGATCATACATTATTTATCATCTACTTAATTAAATACAGTTAATCAAGACTTAATATTGCAAAGTAAATGGCACGACTTAGCCTAACACAAGGCATTTTATTATGTTTGTAATATCATTGATTTAAAGGGATATGAATGAACCTATAGAAAGACATTTAGAAGCAGCAAAAAGAATACTGAGATAGGTGAAAGGAACAAAGGATCATGAAAGCTGTTATTATTCAATTGAAGACTCAAAGTTGTTTAGTTATTCAAATGCAGATGGGGAAGATGCTTTGTAAATCTGATTTTTTACCTTTTCAATGTAACCTTCCTATTCAATGCCTTCTTACATAATATCCCAAGCATCTTGGAGAAAAAATAATAAATAAATAATGTATCCACACACATGGGCATCCATTTTGCCCCCTCCAACATTTTTGGAGATCATACATTATTTATCATCTACTTAATTAAATACAACTAGTCAAGATTTAAGATTGCAAGGTACGTGGCACCCCTTAGCCTAACACAAGGTTAGATATTGTGTTTGCAATATCATTGATTTCAAGAAATATGAATGAAGCTAAAAAAAAAAACATTTACAAGCAGCAAAAATAATACTAAAGTATGTTGAAGGAACAAAGGATCATGAAAGTTATAATGATTCAATTGAAGATCCAAAGTTATTGAGTTATTCAAATGCAGATTGGGTAGGATCATCCAATGGTAGAAAGAGCAAATAAAGCATTGCTTTATGTTAGGAAGTAAATTGATTAAATGGTGGTGCATTAACAACATATACACATGCAGTTTGGTTAAGAAGGGTTTTGGAATATCTAGCAGAAAGAACAAATAAATCCTACAATATATTTTGTGACAATGGTGGAGCAATGCATTTAAGCAAGAATCCAATGTTTCATGCAAAGACAAAACACATAGAACTGAAGCACCATTACATAAAGTTGGTATAAGACAAGAAAGTCAAATTCAGTTTTGCAAGTCAGAAAATAGTTGTCAGACATCATGGCTAAAGGACTGGAGAAGATAATACACTCAAAATTGAAGACAAAGTTGGCATAAGGGGGGAAAGGTAGAAAAAATTGATGTCAAATAGGGTTAAAAATAGAAGCAGCAGTTAAACATGAAATTAGGAAGATAAAAAATAGGAGCAATAATTAGGAGTTAAAAAGATTTAAAAGGATAAAAATAGGGAGAGATAGAAATGTTTCTTTAAAAGCAAGGCTATGTTTAGAGTGTTTTCTTTATTGTTATAAGTAGGATGTTTATATCATTGTTAAGACAAGAAAATAAGTAGATAGAGGATAGCAAACAGCAAAGAAAGAAAAGATTTTGTGAGAGTAACTATGTTCCACGGCGTTTCAGGGACGAGGACGGGGAGACGACAGCGGACACATTTCCGGGACGTTTCCTAAGGGGCCATTTTTAGGGGACAATAGGGGACGGCGATATATATATATATGAAATTTTCAAAATTTATTAATATATTATAGAGAGAGAGAGAGGGAAAGAGAGAGATATGTCAATAATTGATAACAACAATATCAATATGTAAATAAATCACGAGAAAAGTAGTATAACAGCATAATAAATGTCAATAAAGCATTATAACAGCAGTCTCAAACATCAATAAAACCTTGGTCTATTACTATCCAAATGTCTCAAACATGTATCTAGAAGTCTCAAAATTCAAACATGAAAATACTAAATACAACATGAAAAGACTAAATGTCTCAAACATGTATCCTGGGACGACGAGGGACGTTTCCGACGTCCCCCAGCCATCCCAAGGACGGCGAGCCGTCCCCAAATGGACGGGGACGTTTCCTATCGTTTCTTGCTATTTAGCCTGTTTCGAGGACGACAAGGGGACATCCCCTTTGCATCCCCCCGTCCCAAGGACAGTTGGGGACGGGGACAGCCCATTTTGGGACAGGGGATGCGTCCCCATGTAACATAGGAGAGTAAGCTCAGTATAATGCTGAAGCAAAGTAGAAGATTGAATATCATAATGGCTTTTTCGATTTGATTTAAAGAAAGAAGAAAATTGTTCAAAAAGTTTTGAAAGGCTTTAAGATTTTTTGGATGAAATTTATTTCATGCTTCTGATTCCTTACGGTTGCTGTCCTGCCCCTATTCCATATAAAATTTCCCAACAAAGGTCTATACTTGTCCAATTCAAAGTTTTGAAAGGCTTTAAGGTCTTGTGGATGAAATTTATTTAATGCTTCTGATTCCTTGAGGTTGCTGTCCTGCCCCTATTCCATACAAAATTTCCCAATAAAGGTCTATACTTGTCCACTTTAATATCTACTTTTCTCTTAATTTTTTAGTGGAGTCTCCCGGAGTCCTCTACCTTAGTTTTTTTACCTTGGGCTGCTTCTTTCCCTCCATGTACCAATTTTTTTTCTTTGCTTCTTCATCCTCATCATTGTGGGCTGCTCTTCTTCCACTCCAAGCTTCACGGCAAGAGCCTGTACAACCTTCTCTAAGGATGTTTGATTAGTAGCTATCAACTCTTGTTGTTTGATAAGGATTTATTGTGTTTTCATTATTAACTCCAAGTTAAGACAACTCTCCTTCCAAAGCTTTCTTCAGCCATCATCCTTGTTTCTTGATTCCACCTTCTTGTTGAAATCTCTAATTACTAAGATTGCAATTTATCTTTTTCAGATGCTGTGACTATCATACAAACAAACACAACAACTCCTGATAATAGACAAAAGGATTAACTTGGCTCTAATACCAATATGATCTATAACCTCTCAACATTTAAAAATGTTGTCCTAGTTGAATTTATTTCAAATTGATAGATATTAGAATGTGTAAAGTGTATGAATTAGTGCTATTTAGTTATTGGAAATGAAACAATGTTGTAATTGTATGAAACAAGATGAAATCAACGAGAAACATCAACTAAAAACAAGACTGACAAAGCTTTTAACATTGGAACCTCGATGTAGGAATAAATAGTTGGAAGTAGTAATAGCTCAACATCCTATCCTTCCTTTAGCCAAAAGTAATTACAAAGAGCTATTGATAGAGCATATACAACAACCATCTTACCACACTCACCCCTCCTCTCTACACCAAACTAGTTCTACACCTACAACCAACTAAACAAATCTCAATTCTCTATCTTACACTCACATATTTACAATTGAGCATACACCTCATCAACTAGGATGATTAGGAGTGTCCTTTCGTGCACTAAAGGGCTCTAAAACATCATTGAAAATTATTGTTTTTGTCACTACTCTGAAGTAAAATGTTTTTTGAATCCTTATGGATCTTGAGCCTTCAACAAAGTTTGAGTTGACAATCTCTCAACAAAGTTTGAGTTGACAATCTCTAGTCCAAGATGAATTAATTTTTGAATAGAAGTTTCTATTCACAAATGTGCATTCCAGAGCAAAAAAATAAGTATTGTATACGAGGATTTGTAAAGAATTGCCTTGCTAACTTACCACCAAGAGCAATGTTGAATAAACTATCATGGCTTATGTTTTAGTTGTCCTTCTTGTGAGAATGTGTAGCTTTATTTCTTTAGATTGATTAACTCCTCAAGCAATGTAAAAATGTGCAATAATAGAGCAAGAGTAAGAGTGAGAGAAGAGAGAGACCCAAGCATCCCAAGAGATGCCGCGTGGAGATATACCCGATCCCCAAGCACAATTCACAATTGGTGATCAACGAGCCCAACAAGGTAGTTTTACATTAGCATTGAAGTATGCACCAACATTATCCACTTAGGTTGACAAATTTGTTTCAAGAACACTAAACTGATCTTATGCAATGATATGCATTTCCATAAGCAATGTACCATCTGATCAAGAGTAGTTATATAAAGCATACACTTAGAAAGATTTGAGGACTAATTCATCAAAATTTATCCATTTAGGTATGCACAAAAATAATTGACTAAAATAATGTCTTTATATGCAATCCAATTGAAAACCTTAAAATGTCCTTAAAGACAAATGCCTAACTTTTGTATCAGTAAGTGAGCTTTGACATACCCAACCAATCATCTAATTTCTTTTAGCATACATGTTTTGTATTGACAAAATGAATTCGAGATTATCTATGATTACCTCTTGATCATAAGCCTTTGAGAAGAGAATTAGAATGTTAAAAATTTTGGACCTTGATGGGTTTCTTCTTTCCACAAGGGAAGTACCGTTGGAAAGATGAAAATAGTATTTACACATGCTGAAGGAATCATTAAGGAAACCTCTTAATACTTGAACTACTTTTGCCACTACATTTCTCTATTGAGTGCCCAAGCCATCGAATAGAAACATAGGGAGGGAAAGGATCTCCTTGTGTCAATCCTCTACTAGCTGGGACAGTCCTGTAGAAGAGCCATTTACCAGGATAGAGAATATTGTGGCGGAGTACCAATATCATATCCATTTAGACAAATTCATAGTGAATCCAAACTAAAGAATTCCATCTATAGGTTCCCTTTATTTTGTTCAAGTCTGGAGACACGTCCAATTTAAGAAAAACACCTAATCTACTGAATATCACATAAAATTAGTTATGCCCAACTTGGACTCCTGTATTGTCCCCCCTACACCTCCCCCCCTCTATCCTGCACCTCGCTCCCCAGCCCCTCACTGCCCAACTTCCACCCCCTCCCCCTACTATAATTTTGATTTTGGATCCAAAACTACAGGTTTCTTCCATAGGAACAAATTTTATTCAAATTAGATTGTTTCTAAATACATGAACATCTTTTAAAAACCTAACAAGGACCTCCCATGAGTAGAGCGAGTTATCTTGTGACTGTTCTAAAGACAAGGAAAGAAATGGCTAAATATTTAGCTGCATTAGAATATTATTAGTAATTACTTGCAACCAAGTTGTTTTCAAGGTAACCATTTACCATGACTTCTTCTCATTCCTTGAGAAATAGATGGCATCAGTATTTACCTGCTTTCGACGTATCGTCTTCCTTGCTGATTCCCTATTTGCTTGAACCCTTCGAAGTCTTCGAGCTTCTTTCTCAATCTGCCAATAAGAAAATCATATACGAAGCTACAAGTTTTCACAGAAAAAAACTGTTACTACTGCTCAAATAGAACTAAAACCAAAGTTCAAGGACAGCTCAGAGATTTAGATACCACAGTCAAAGGCTGTCTAAGCTTGTTCCCATGCTGATATTCAAGAAGTGATATTTTAGGTTGCACATTTGGTGTACCATACGTTGGCTCAAGTTTTACATTTTTCAGCTGAACAGAATGACATGTATTTGGGGGGTTACCCTCTGATTCTTCTTTCTCAGCAGCGCAAGCCTGGTACTAAGAACATGCCAGCATAGCAATTTGGTCAGAATAAATGCAGTAGAAAATATAAGATGATCAGTATTTTTGGAGCTAGTGAGTGTATATAAACAACGCATTTAGCATCCAAAATTGGATCATCCAACCAACACAAAACAAGCAAATAAAATGAGGGTTCTTACCTGATAACGATGGACCAATTAAAGACTAAATGTCAGTAATAAGGGAGATGTGAGAACTATGTATCTTTGTTTTATCGTCATGTGCTAATTACCTCTCCCGGTCCTATATATCGTTTTCTTTCTTGGACTGTCTTACTTCCTCTCAAAAAGGTTATGAAATGCTTGCAATCAAAATTTGAATTTCCAGTTTCCGCAGTCAAGAAGGTATTTCCTATATGTTGCCTGAATATTTTTGCTTCATACGGAGCAACCATCCCAACCTTCAAAAGGACCCTCTGCAAATTCATTAGAGAAAGGTATGGAGAAAACTTGCACCATTTACATAGACCATTCTGCAGGGGCAGGGGGTCCGGGGAGGAACTACTCCAGCTTCACAAAATGGGCAATAAACTCAAAACAAGAAAACAAATTCTAAGTATAGATCTCAAACCAAAACTTCTTACAGTGTTGATAACTTAGTGATAAAATAATAAAACATATTAAAATAAATTACCATCAAATCTGGCTCTTAGCAGCTCTCACCGAATCAGGTTTTCTAAACAATACGCACTTCCACCCAAATAAATATATCGGTCAAACTAATTAGGAGTTTTGGTATTTAAAAGGTCAATTCCCATCAAATTCCCTATTTCAAACAAAACCCACTTTGAATTTCTTGGGAGAGTAGCATAAATACCTCAAAAGCTATATAACAAACACCATTTATCCACCCTCGTACTTAGTCGAGAGAAGCAAAAAAAACCTACCTTGGCTGCTTGTTGACGAATCGAGCATATTTCCAACGGACTCTCTGCAACTACTGGTTGGCACTCTTCCTTAACTGTAACAGTAACTTGTGAACTTGACCTTTGACTCGTTGAACCAATACTGTAGGATTTCTTCCTCCTCCCCTTCCCTCCCCATTGCTTCACTAAACATCCTTCACCATTCCTGTGAACAACCTGCGCAAACTCTGCTAGTGTATAGGCTGCATCCAGCTCAGTTTTCACAAGCTCACAATTACTCCCTCCAAAATCGGCAGATGGCGAAGAATTTGACCTTTTTTTCTTTCTCCTTGGAGCCACCGTTCTCCTTTCATTTTTCACAGTAGCATCTTCCATCTTCTGAGTCTTGATTGCAGTTGCCAGTGATGAAATAAAGTGCTATAAATTTGTCAGAAGATCTAACAGACGAAGATGCCACAGAGGCTACATCGACACCAACCAGCTAAAAGGGCAAAAGTTTAATACACTGTTGTTTCCAATCAAATGGTCTGATGCGGAAGAAAACCCAAGACTCGGAATTCCGTTACGTGTCTCCAATAAGAAACCCACAAAAACTGCTGTCGTATGTCCTCAGGCCAGCAGCGAGCTCTTCGAACTTGTACCAAGTCAGAGTCGGGGCCAATTGAATGGCAACATATAACGCGTGGCATTCCAAGCAGATCTTTCGCGGACACGGTATTTAATTCCAAGTAGAATTCCCACAAAGCTTTTGCCAACATGGCACCTTTTTCTCAGACTTGGAGACTTTTTACACGTGTAAACTTTCGAGCTATGGATGTTACTTATCCTCCTTTGTTCGGGCAAGTGAGCCAATTGGCACGACTTATGGGCCAGAAAAATTTAGGAATCAAATCAAAGAAATAAGGATATTTATGCACAAAATATTTTAGTGTTAGTTATAGTTTTTCTTAGGTAGTGGAGCTTTTATAATTAGATAGTCTTGGATTTTTAAATAATAGACAAACTTCAAATTTTGAACTTCAAATTTTCAGAGATTGATGATCTCATGATTATTTTTAGCAACGACCAATATTAAATCTAATCTACAACTAATAGAAAAAAAAATTAAAAAAAAATCACAAGAACTTCAATGCTTTTATTTTATTGTTTGAAAGAAAAACCAATTACTATTTGAAAGAAGAAAGGTTTATTAGTTTTTAAGTTTATATTATTAGAAAATAATAAATTCAATCGAACCAAGCAAACATATCAAGTCCCTTCTACATAGCCCACTTAGATTACAGGTCCATCCAACCAAAAGAAATGGAACCTCAATTAGAAAAACAATACCTAAACAAGTGAAACTAGTGGGGAAGTTTAGGATTTAGTTAAAATATGTTTCTACTTTTTGTTAAAGATCAATTTCCTTATGTTAATTATGATCACAAGTAAGTTTGTTTTCTCAATTTATTAGTTGTCGAAGGTTACTATTGTATTTGATATGTTCGGTTGGCCAATCACATTCTATAATTTAAATATATTTCTTTGTATTTCTATAGTTTGAATTTAAAGATATATTTTTTATGTTTAAAAATTATTTTTTATCTCTTTTTCTATTGGTTAGAGTAGCTCTATTATTCATTTTTTTTTAAGCAAATTAAAAAAATAAGATGACAAATATAAATTTTGGCAAATATTTAGGCATTAAATGCAAATTGTGTGAGCTTTGCTAGCAGGCCAGTGGGTACAGAATTACTTAATGCATAGTTAATACATTAAATGCCATCGCAGTCGAGGAGACTTTGCTAGAAGCGTTGAGTTTTTTGTGTGTTGATTCTCCTTTGTTTATTATCCATTAATGCAAAATTTAGGAATGTGAAGCCTTTTTTGCTCTACCTTCCTCTGATATTTTTACATGCACCGCAACCTAGTAGGTTGCTCAAGGGCTATTGCATTTACTAACAATTTTTGTTTTGTTTGGATTTGGTTTTGTGTATTCAGTTCAGGTGGGATTTTTAGCTTGAGGTTAATTTTTGGGAAGAACTATCCAGAGACATTGGCTTACAACTATCCATTATTTGGACACATGAATTCCTTAACCAAATTATGAATTTCTTAACCAAGTTAACATGGCTATAACTTATTTCCCTATGTTTCTTTTGTGCTTTGCAGAGCTCCCCCGGTTGTAGGTTGTTCACCCATTACTCCTCTCTCATAGGTGCTCTTCTCTTTTGAGGATTACTAGTAAAACTCTAAAAGCATTTTCAATAGAAGAGAAGAAATGAGGAATTCATAGCAGTGGGAAGTTTGACAGCCATTTTGAAGTGTATTCATCGCAGATTATTTCTAAGGTAAGATTTCAAAGTACCTGATGCATATTTAACTTCACCCAAGCTATTTTTCTAAGTTTTTTGGTAGGATTTTAGGAATAATAGTAGGAATTACAAGTGAAGTTCTATTTGACTTAGTTACATTGCAGTTGCATTATTTTGTTCCTATGTTGTTGCTCTATGAGCTACATTGTAGGCAACAACAAACCCAAAGCACAATATAGGATTTGAATAATCTGTGCTTTTTATAGGATTTATAGTTAGGGTAATTGCAGGTTTTTTCCTTAAGTCGAGAACTAGCCTAGTGGGTATTTGAGAGTTTTGAGTTGGGAAGTTACTCCATTTTCCTGAAAAAATAAACCCTAACAAGAGGACATGGTAGTATTTCTAAAACATTTGACAAAATATTTTTTTAAAGAATTTTCTCTCTAAGTAATATTTGTACACGATGAATTCAAAGCTTTTGTTCGGATTTTGGTCTAAAATTATATCTACCAAGAAAATCTTCAAAAAGACCTTTAAGTTATGTTTATTTTCAAGATAATATTTGTATAAGTTGTTTTTGCATTATTTGTTTTAAGGAATTTGTAAAGTAGTCACATATATAATAGAAACCTCAATCTTTCTACTATTTTACAACTATTTTGAATCTGTAGATGCATTCCTTTCAAACTGTCCTCATACTGAAGAAGAGGATCACTAATGTCTTGTCTACTATTTTGATTAAATTATGCATAGATTTGCATCTATAATTTGAGGTAATAGAGTCCCTCTTTTTCAATATGCATGTCATGTCTTTGTAGATGATAATGTTTTTGTTCTTAAAGAAAAAATGCTATTATTTATACCTAATATTGTTATATGTAAATGCAGATCTATAGCAGCTTTATTGTGTCTTCAGTTTCACAGAATATCTCCAATTTTTGTCTTTACAATGTGAATTGCAAAGTGCTTAAAGTAGTTATAAGATGAACATGAATGTTTTCAGAGATGTGATATATGCATCTTTGAGGCCAATCCTTTATATTGATTGTGTTGAAGAATTTAATAATATGTCCCCTTGATTGTTTGTTAGGCATCCGCATGAAGATCTTTTAGGTTCCATCGCTTTGCAAGCATCAAAAGGTATATCAAACGAGATTATTTATTTTTGGATTAAAATGTTCAGGTTGAGAAGATTTCAAGACGTGGAAGAGGTTAACATAGACAAGTCTAGGGAGTTGTTCCCTCAAGCTTGCTTAGAAATTGACAAAGCTTTTGGTGAACATAATGCTTCATAAAATGGTCCTTGATTCACTGGAGATTAATTATGCACATACAAAAACAAGAGAAGAGGACATTTAAGTCAATAACTTGTAATCAAGAAAGCACTACAATGAGAACAATCACTCAGCGTACCACATAAGGTGATAGTCGTTGTTAAAAAGGATGCAAGTCTTAAAAATAGATCTTTAAGAAAACCTTCAAAAATAGTTGATTTCGTAAATTCTTTGTTGTGTGAAGTTCCTTACTCTTTGTTGCTTACACAAAATAAAAATTTGAGGAGAATTTTTATTGTATCTATTGAATTTTTTGGTGAAATTAGAGAGGTATATTATTGTCTATTTGGTTTAACCTAAATTCTTCACATCCTTGACCAGGGATGTCTTGGTTTGTTCATTTTAGATTTGAGTAGTAAATAATTTCAGGTGATCAGCGAGGTTGGGGATATGGTCCATATCAAATATTTTCTAAATAAACCAGAGAAGCGGCAAAAAAAGGAGCAGCAACAGTTGGAAGAAGAGAAAAAGCTTTGTTGAAAACAACCTGAATCAAGAGATGACTATCTTGATCATTGCAGGCTTTTGATGATGCTTGTGAAGCAATTATATTTTATAGTGTATGAATATTTGAGTTGTTATTCCTAGGGAGCTTATGTCTTCTATAATGCATGTGCATATGATCCTTTTTAATGGCATTGTATTGTAAAACCATGAACTGGTTATAAACTAATCTATTTAACTCTTTAGACTAACATGAACAACATTATGTCATCTCGGAAGCCATACAATTTTAAAATTTATAGGTTTGCTCATGTTTTCTTTCTTATCTATAGATTGGTAGTCTTTGACTAATTCTTCTTGAGAGCATACACTTTATCTTCCAGGACCTTAAATGACACACCCAATTCTATAGAAATCATGTGAAACTCTACTTTTGTAGCTTGTATGATGCTAAAAAGCTAAAATCAATGTATTATTTTTCTTTGTAATATATTTTTATGATAGAGTAAAAGATTGAAAAGGGTACCTCTAACCCCCATTGATAAACATGAAACTTTTTTCAGCATATGGATTCTACTCTAGAGAACCTAGCCTTTGGCCTCTACCTCCCTTTGTTATGACAGCCTCTAGTTTAAGCAGCCTCCTTTGGCTTTCAGCCTTATCCCAAGCATCCTAGATGTCAACACTTCAGATCATGGGTCTTTCTACATGTTGGCCATGCCAGTTTTGATTAGGTCTCCCACTGCAATAGTTATGTGTTTTCATTCCCAAAAAATATCACATAGATGATGCAATTTTTCTATCCAAATAAAGGGAAAACATGAAATTAAAATACTATCCAGATAATCAAGCTCACCAATTTTCTTTAAGCTTTCAATTTAAATTGAGTGCAATGCATGATAGCCCACTTATTTAGATACTTACATTAAGAAAGAGACTACCCTCTATTCAATCTCACCAGTCTATCTGCATCACATGAGATTTTTATCTATACGAGATTAAAATAGGCATTCCCTACACTACATAGAGACAGAAAAATGACTTAACAAGCTACATGAATTATGTCTCAAGCAAGTTGCTGGATATTTTTTACAACAATTGCATAGTCTTTTGACATTTTAATATTAAAAGAGAAGTGAAACCAAAGTGCATTTAATGTAGGTAGAATCTACAACATAAGTAACCAAGTTGGAAGCAACATTGTGTCTCGATAAAGGAACAAAATTATTCAGATCAATAACCTTTTTGCTTGTTGACAAACTATTTTAATTGTGCACTCGTAAATATGGATGTAACAGATGTCGATAAACTATATGTGTATCACTCTCCTACTATATATAGGGGATCTGAAGTTGTTGAGTAATAGGTGAATAGACTTGTAATGATTAATTATAAATTATTAGGAAAGTGTCATCCTTTTACCATGCCACATACTTCGAATTGTGAGTTCCACCCCTACCTTGTGGGTTGAGAATGCAACTACAGTTGACTCATTTCCAACCTCTTTGATTGGTTCTGCTTCCCCCATTGATTCAAATATCTTTGGGAAAACATTGATAGCCAGTTGTCCAAAAGACCAGACCAGACATGCTACATAAGAGAACACGAGAGTCAAATGAAAAAGTGGAAGAAAAGTTTGTAAGTGATAATTTTGACCATAGTTATACTCATTCAATGGTTTTGGTTGCATATGGACTTGTCGTGATAGTAGGGTGCAACTGATGGTTTCAGCTACATACAAATTTGTCATGGTAGTAGGATGCACCTTATGGTTTTAGCCACTTACAAACTTATCATGATGGGATCAACATTTAGTTGATGTTTTTGGTCGTGTATGGACCTGTCATGATGAGAGCAGGGTGCAGTTGATGGTATTGGTTGTGTACAAATGCATCATGATGGGAGCAGGGTGCAACTGATAGTTTCAGGCATACAAACACATCATGAAGACAAGTGTTATATTGATTGCAAAACAGTTGTTAAAAAACCTAACGAACAATGAATAGTGGAGTATGCTCCATGTCAAAAATGATGCGACTATGTCAAAAATGAGGTGGTGGTTGATTAAGCATTAACACTTTCATTTATGCATTTTGTAGTGTTTAAATTGTAATGCTCGATTCTACTTAAACCATCTAAACATCAAACTTTGCAGACTTAGATTTTGTAGCTCAACCAAAATGGGGTTCTCAACCCACCTATCAAGCATCCAATTACTAGGCATATGATGTCACCCAGCTATGTGTCATATCAAAATGAGTGTGATACACTATTTCTCAAAGCTTTTGGGGTTACAAAAAATTCCACGACATTTATGCAAAAGAAAATAATAAAAGGACTAAAATTATACCCTACAACTCTTGTCAAATCCTAAAATTCAAATATCATTAGCATCTATCACATTGAACATTGACCATTTAAAAATAAAATTGAACTTACAAAATATGATGCAAAACTACAAACCCAACTATGAAAATGTATCCCTTAAAAACTATAACTAAAAGTTACTTAGGCATAAGATTTTTAATATTTTAAATAATAGCAATTGATTTTTAAACAATTAATTTTGAACATTACTAGTTAATTTGGTTCTGAATCGAAGTCCTTTTAGCAGATGATGGGATGGCATTGTCGCTTTGTAAGTCTCACATGCCTTACCGCAGCCTTTGAGGCCTAGGATGCATGTTGTGTCTACTCTATGCATGTGTCTACTCTTTACTAGGTCAGCTTGCTCATGTTGTTGTGAGTGTGGGGAGGGGTGTTTTGTGCATTCCTGGGGGTGGGGTATGTGTCTATTGTAAACTTCTTTTGTTGTGAATAACCTCCATTGGTTTATGCCCATTGCCTTGGTGCTCTGTGGTGAAGGTGCGTGGGTGCTGGGAGAGTGATGACCTCTTCAGCCTGCGTGTTTTTGTGTTGACTTTGGTTCTTTTTCTTTAGCCCGATATTCTTCTTGGCTTCTACGGGTTGCATTGTGGGTGGTTGCTATTGTAAGCCCACGCATGTGGGGTTGAACCCCTTTGATGCTTGGTCTCCTCAGTGTTGTGGTAAGGAGACTCTTGTGGTGCTATCAAAGGGTGGGGGTTTTGTATCCCTCATGGATGCTGCGGGGGGTGAACCGTCTCATTCCGGTGGTATTCACCTGTGCAAGATTAATGGGTTCCTAGAAAGATCGACGAAATGTCATGTGCTAATCATTCAACTAGAGTCTATTGTTGAGGACGTAGAATATTTCAATAATCATGTTTTAATTTGCAAGTTTATGGGTTTGCGTGTGTCGCTTCCCTTTTTGGATTCCTAGGTCCGTAAGACTTGGAACCTGGAGGGTGACTATGAGATATTGCTAGGTGCTAATAATTTCTTCTTGGTGGATTTCTCTTGCATTGTTGATTGAAATCGTGCCTTTGAAGGTGGCCCTTATTTTTACAATCAGGTGGGTTTGTTTAGTAAACACTAGCACGTGGTCTTCGATTCTACTAAGGAACTCCCTTTGAGGTTCCTGATTTGGGTCCATCTTCCTCAATTGCCTCTGGAGTGCTAGAGAAATGACATACTCCAGTCGATTGCTCTTACGCTTGGTAAGCCTATTGGCCCTTCGCAATAAGCTTTGTCTAAGAATATTTTTTCTTATCCTCATGTTTGTGTCGAAATTGATCTAAACAAACCTTTGTTGAATTCGATCAATACGAGTCTTGAATCAACCTCCTGGATTCAACAATTAGATTATGAGTCTTTTCCCTTTCAGTGTTGCATATGTCATGAGTATGGTCATCTTCAGCGGAAGTGTCCCAGAGTAGTCAACAATTCTGGTATGGGTTATGCTCCTTCTCAGCCACCTCAAAAGATGGATAATGGGAAGGCACCCATGCAAGGGATGGGGATGGATAAGGATGGTTTTGTTCCAATTAAGCCTCGCAATAGAAATAGGGGTCAAAAGAGGACTATAAAGGATAGACAGGAAGATGAGACTTTTAACAGGTTTGAAGCTTTAGATGATTTGGTTATGGAGGAAGGTATCCCTTCTGACATGCAGGTTATGGGTGGTACTTCTGAGGATCCCCCTTGGGTGATAGTCATGCATATATCCAAAACCAGCCTTTGTTGACAAGCCCTGCAGCTCCACCAGAGTCAAGTATCCCTCCTTCTGCCTCTATGATGTGGGAATCTTCCTCAGCTTAGAATGTCTCTTTGGGGCTTGGTGCTCGGGGCTCATTCTTTGTCACTGGGAAAGGCTCTGAGTTGTCTAGTAAACTTAAGGTTTCTTCCACACAATTAGGTTTGCAACAAAAGTCGATTAAAAAAGGCCCTCCTGAGAAGCCTATGAAAGCGGGTAGGAAGAAGGATCGGAAGAAAGTTAAGTTAATTGGGGAAAATTTGGTGGAATCGGGTTTGGTAAGGACCATTGATGCTCACTTTTCCCAATCCAATCAATGCTTATGTTATCCTGGAATGTGAGGGGTATGAAAAACATCCCTAGACAAAAGGTTGTTCAGGATTTGGTTCAAGTGCATTCTCCAAACTTGGTTTTTCTCTAGGAGACCAAGTTGTCGGTTGCTAGTATGTTAAACTTGGTAATAAGATTTGGGATCATGCTATGTTTTAGTGTGTGGGAGCGCAAGGTAGCTCCAGGGGTCTAACTTGCTTGTGGGATCCGCCTAGAGTTACTCCCTTGTGGTGGATGGTTAGTTGACACTCTATTTCTTTTGTTGCTGTCAGTTTGGAGTCTGGTGAATTTTTTTTTTCTAATTATATTTATGCTCCTACGGATTATCTTGGAAAGGTTAATTTGTGGGTTCATATTAGGTTTTTTTGTTCCATGGTGCCTCTTTATCCTTGGGTGTTGGCAGGAGACTTTAATGCAGTTTGTTCTTTGGAAGAGAAGCGAGGGGTAGTGGTCGAATGGATCCTTCTACTAGGATTCTTAGAGAGAATATGACTGCTTTGCGTGTAGTGGATATCAAGCCTAGCAATAGTTTGTTTACTTGGAATAATAGGAGGTCCAGGAATGATGATATCTCTGAAAGGTTGGATAGGTTTTTGGTTTCCAATTTCTAGGTGGGGGAAAGTTGGATGACTAGCTCTAATATTCTAGATTGGCAGGGATCAGACCACTGGCCAATTAAGCTCTTGACTTTCCCATCTGGATCCTCTTTGAAGAAGCCATCTTTCAAGTTCTAGCTTATGTGGCTTCGGGATGCTGCTCTTCATGATCTTGTTCCAAGATGGTGGAGAATGGGAAAGCTAACTTTTGGCACTGCTATGTATTCTTTTACTAAAAGACTCCAGTTCATTAAATATATGCTAAAGCGTTGGAATAAATCTCACTTTGGCAATGTTTTCCTATCTAAAAGGAGAGCTTAAGAGTAGTTGGATTCTATAACATAGCTAATCTAGGATCAGGGACTTACTGAGGAGTTAAGCAGAGCTGAAGAGTTGGCTGTTAAGGAGGTTGAGGAATGGGAGCTTCAGGAAGAAATCTTTTGGAAGTAGAAGTCTCGTATTGAGTGGCTTCAGGAAGGTGATAGGAATACATATTTTTTCCACAATTTTGTTAAAGATAGGCGACAGGGTAGCATTATTTCTTCTATTCAGGCTCGGGATGGAAGTCTTCCTTACTCTAGTATTGAGATTTCAATTGAAGCTGTTAGATATTTTTCTACTTTATTTTTGGATGACACTCAACTTGATTGTGAGGTGGAGGCATTCATCTTAGCTTGTATTCTTGCTTTAGTAACTAGGGATATGAATGATGCCCTTATCCGTCCCATCTCTCTAGCCGAGTTGGAGGTCATTGTGTTCCAAATGAAGAAAGGTAAAGCCCCAGGGCCAAATGGGTTTCCTATTGAATTTTTCCAAGAGTTTTGGGAGGTTATCAAGCTTGAAATTTTGGAGGTTGTTCAAGAATCCCAAAGGAACAAGAGAATGCTCAAGGCTATGAATGCTACTTTTTTGGCTTTTATTCCTAAGCAGGAGGGAGCAAGCTCTTTAGATCTCTTTAGGTCGATCTCCTTATGTAATGTAGTGTATAAAATTATCACTAAATTGATTGCAGAAAGATTGAATCCTTGGCTAGATTTGTTGATTTCTGAGGAGCAAGGGGGTTTTGTGGCTGGAAGGAAGATTCTTGATGGGGTAGCTATTGCAGTCGAGACAATGCATTCTATGATGATCTCCAGGGAGAAGGCTATGTTTATTAAGTTGGACATGACTAAAGCTTACGATAAGGTCAAATGGGATTTTTTGTCTAAGATCCTGGAGGAATTTGGTTTTAGCAATGATTGGATTGAGTGGGTTATGAGTTGTGTTACTTCCCCGTCTTTTTCTATCTTAATTAATGGAGAACCCTCAGAGATCTTTGGGGCGTCAAGGGGGTTGCAAAAAGGTGATCCACTTTACCCATATTTGTTTATTCTTATGGCTGAGGGACTCGACAAATATTTAAGATCTCGAGTGGAGCTTGGTTTGCTACAGGGGTGGCATTGGGGTAATGGGATCCCAACTCAATCTCACTTGCAGTTTGTGGATGATACGACTCTAATGGGAGTTGCTAAAGTTGAGAAAGCTATCAACCTAAGGAAAGCCTTGGATTGTTATTTGTTGGCTTCGAGTCAAAGGATTAATGAGGACAATTCTTCTATTTATTTCTTCAATACTCTAATTTTAATTCAGCAGAGAATTGTCATGATTCTTAGATTTCAAATTGGCTCTCTTCCCTTTGTTTATCTTGGGATCCCTATTGTCAGGAATTTTCTTTCGAGACTGTTTTGGCAGGATGTGATTGAGAAATTTCGTAAGAAGGTCAGTCACTGGACTTGTAGATGGCTGTCTACTATTGGCAGAGTTATTCTCTTGAAGTATGTGATTTAGGGTCTCCCGCTATACAAGTGTTTTGTGCTTTCTACACCTACTAGCTTTGTCAGTGATTTTGAGTGCCTTTGTCAGCAATTTCTTTGGTCTGGTAATCTCCTTTCAAGGAAATAGAGCCTAGTTAAGTGGGAGGATGTGTGTCGTCCAAAGCAAGAAGGGGGTCTTGGCTTGAGGCGGGCATACCTAAATGGTCAAGCTTTGGCGCCCAAGCTTTATTGGAGATGGTGTATGCAATAGTAGTGTACATGGGCTAGGATACTTACTTTCAAGTATCTGGGTTGTGTTGAGGTCAATGAGGTTCCTCATTTCTCCCTCTCAAGAAAGGGTTCAATGATATGGAATACTCTAAAAAGAGGAGTCAATTTGATCAAGCAAGGCCTATTTTGGATCTGTAATCGTGAGTCAAAAGCGCTCTTTTGGTCTGATTCTTGGGACAGGAATCAGCCTATCTAAGCTTCACATCCTCATCTTCTTGATCTTAGTAGAGTCTTTCTAGAGGCTAGTTGGAGGTATGTGAGGGATTACAAGTCTCCTCAGATCTTGGGTTAGAGTATTGTGTATAAGTGGAAGAGCTTGCAGGAGTGGCCTCCTGGTGGTTTGAGGGAGGATCATCATGAGCTTGCTATCTTTCTTGATAATAGGTTTTGTAACTCTTTGGAGGAAAAGGATGTTCTTTCTTGGGGCCATGATCAGAAAGGAGATATTTTATTGCTTCTAGGTATCAAGCTCTTGTTGGGTGAAAATTATGTAATCAGCTTTCGATAGATTACACAACTTGGACTTCAGCCACAGCTATGTGAGATGTGAATCTCTCCTCTCGGAAAGGGGAGGCGCCCTTCTTACTACTAAGAGAAACAATAGTAAATCACACAAGTAATTACAAAATGTACACGAAATTCACGGAGTGGGGAGGGTGTGTTACATTCATCCTTCTCTCTTTTTTCAGAGAAGATGTTTACAATGCTTCACGTGTTGGAAGTTCCGAATTCTTGATAACTTGAAACGAACAACTAGCAGTAATACCAATATCCCTATCTCGTCAAAGCGAAGCGTAGAGATACCAGAAGTAATTAACAACAAATAAATAAATTAAAAAGGGAAAGCTCACGAAGGCACAAAGTCGTCATAGTTTTTATGTTGATCTATAAAGCGTACCGTTTGCTGCGTTAGAAACAAAGTCTTCTTAGACGCAACAATTCTTCAAACAGCATGAACGATTACAAGCACAAAGTCTTGTAGATCATCCAACAAAAGTAGTTAATAGCACAACGATTACAAGCACAAAGTCTTGTAGATCCTTCGACAAAGTATCCAAGAGTATGAATAATTACAAGCACAAAGTCTTGTAGATTATCAACAAGAACATGCAAGAGCATGAATGATTATAAGCACAAAGTCTTATAGATCATTCAACCAATGATAAAAGAAATACAATGCAATC
The DNA here is from genome assembly GCA_007258455.2 of Sequoia sempervirens. Taxonomy (NCBI): domain Eukaryota; kingdom Viridiplantae; phylum Streptophyta; class Pinopsida; order Cupressales; family Cupressaceae; genus Sequoia; species Sequoia sempervirens. The sequence continues at coordinate 233,110,066 of VDFB02270651.1, read as the reverse complement.
TAAATAACGAATGTAACACAAAGTTTACATCAACTACTTAGAGTCTTTCAGATTCCTCGAACTAATCACTACCAAATCAGATCAACTTACAAAAGTATCGAATCCAACGCAAAGTTTGGCTTGCAATCCTTTTCTTTATTGATTGAATCTCATTCACAAAGCATGAACGCAAAGTTTCACAAGTTTGCTTACAAAAGGGCAGCACTTCATTGCAAAATGCTAAAAGATAAATTACAATGAAAATCCCTCACATTATATAGAAAGAGGGATGAGCAAAAGAAGGAAAGAGATTGAGAAAATCAAGGAGAGTTAGGTGAGCAATTTTAGGAAATCTCACCTAACTTTGACCAAAGTCAAAGTGTAATTTGTTTTGAAAATGTTGCATCTTTGGACTTGGTGTAATTACAATTTACAAAATGACATTCAAAAATGTCGAGAAATATTTACAAGATGCATAAAGGGATGCACCGGAAATGTCTAACACTGGAGAATAGGGGGCTGCTTCACGTTTCTTTGCATTGGGTGCGGAAGTCTTCAAATTTCCTCCTAGTCTCCTGCACGAACTTCTCATCTGGACCAACGGTGTAATCCACAATGGTGTGAATTCTCGTGATCGATCTCATGGCAGATGAGTGAACCTTTTTGCACCTATCAAGATGCGTCTTCAGGTTGTCCAATGTGAGCCTAGTATCACAAATGATGTTCAGCGAAGCTTCTGAGAAGTCTGAACTGTCGATCAAATTCGTGATGGCTTCCTTGAAGATCAGGGATATTTCTGTGGCCGGTAGGAAGATACGATTGTCTTCAAGAAGTTGACCAGGCAACTCTCTGATACTTTTGTCAAGAATGTTGCGATGCCCATCGACATCTTCCTGTACTTGGTGAAGATCTTCAATGAGGGATTGAACCACTTGAATCCTGTGTTTCAGTGATTCTTTTACCTCTACAAACTTTTCTTTGTCGGGAATTACCCCAACCTCCACCAATTTGCTGAGCTTTACCTGTTTCATTTCCAACCATGACAACAGGCATTTTTCCATGTCTCTGCGCTCCTGGGAAAGTACACTCTTTTCTTTATCAAGCTCGATGGTGAGCTTGGCCAACATGGTGGTTTTCTTTCTATCCACGTACCAAAAATTATCCGAGATCCGTGGTTCGATGATCTTTTCAACAAAGTCATACAACACCGCCAAGAGGCTTAATTCTGTTCTTACGCTTAGTCTTCACATTTTACCATCACAAGAGTTGTACAATTTTGAGAACCGGGTGTTCTTTACAAATAAAGGGTGCATACTGTCACTGCTGTACATTGTTACTTAGATTGCTCAACTTTGTCCAACCTTCCCCGCCAAGATATCCAAAGTGACTCTTATGATCGGCTCTTTGCATCTTTCGCTATAACCTTGCCGTTTTGTCTCTAAGCATCGGTAGTCCCTCCATATTGACATCAATTCCTCTTGACTTAGGGTATTCCACCTCAGCATACTTATGGCCAGCCTTATCAACATTCAGCCTCGAGTATACTTTTTCCTTCTTCTTCCCTTTGGCCTTTGGAAGAACTATCTCTTCAAGGTCGAGCTCCTCTGGAGAAATCATTTGCTTTTTACGCTTCGACATTTGAGATATTAGCCAAGGAGGAAGAAAATAGGGCGTGAACTTTTGGATTTCCATCACAATTCAGCCTTACTAAGTACCTCCCTATTATTGTTGTCACATCCTAACTCACCATTGGTATTGTGAAAATTGAGAAGCTTTTGTCATCATCGCCTCAGAATACACCTCGGTGCTGATCACGATTGACTCATCTATGAAACGATTGAATCTATTCCCTGTATGATATCACACAGCTGCCATAAGACAAGCTTAGGAATGGACTAAGGGTGGCTTGACAATATATCAACCGCATGGATGCTTGTCACTGAAGGAGTATCAAGCTGGGTTGATGCTGCAGGGATAGGAGATATCTCGACTGCAGGAATGCATGTGGTAGGAATAGGTGACGAGGGAACATGAGGTGGAGGAGTTCTTGACTCAAGAGGGGTATGAGGTCGCCTAAGTCATGGGTGATGATGTTCTCAGGATTTCCTCAACTACATTCTGGAGGAGAAGTGCTATTTCTTCTATCATGCTTTGGGTTCCCTGCTGATCACCCTTCGCTCTCCGGGACCGCTCACCTTCGTCACCTTTCATATCCTTCTTTCAGAATCTCAATTTACACTTTGCCCGCTTTAAACCCTTCTATTGAGTTCCGCTTCTACCTAATCTTCATCTTCAGCGGATTGGCTCACTGGTGAGTCTTCTTCATCTAATCTATCTCCTCCTCGGATTGCTTTACCCTTAGAGATGGATGAGATCTCGGCTCTTCTCTCGGCTCTACAAATTCTAGGCATCTTCTTCTTACCAATGCTGAACTTGATCCTTGGACCTCTTCGTGAAGAAGTGGGAACGGCCGCTGATTTGTTTTTGTCGCGGAGTTCTTGCTGTTGGCGTGCTTCTGCCTCGGCCTCTTCTCCTTCTGAGTCTGTCCTGAAACTTTTCATTGTATGACCATGTTTGTGTAACCATTCTTCTGTGTTGGCTAAGATTGGTCTCAGCCTTTCTCTCATGCTGGTGACCTCTTTCCTAGACCACTGTATTGCAGGCAACGGCCTCTTAGCAATGCCTTGTTCATCATAGACAGCGTTCATGATATCACCTGGATCCTCAAAATCCTCCGGTAGGTCAGCGATACCAAGATCTCTAATTTGTTGAACTGTCAATCTACAATAGTCCATTTTGCTAATATTTTCTATCTCAAGAATCGGGTTCAGATGTCTTCTTAAAATCCAGACTGTGGTTAAGCACCTTTTGCAACTTCTCTTTTCCGACATCTCAGAGAGCTTCCAAACCAAACCTATGCCTGTAGGGTTTCGATGGTCATGATCCGTGATCTCAGCATAGACAGACTTAGCTTCTTTTTGTGCGCTTTGATAGTATATCCGGGCCATTATCATGGGAACTCTTGAATCCACTTTATGGTTGCTTCTTCATTCTTTCTCTCAGACCATACATCACCAGTCTTCGTGATGTTTCCATGAGGAATCTTACCTATCCAAGGATAACGTGGTAGCATGTAGGGACAACCTGCAACAACTCTACTCTCAAGTAAGTAAACGTTGGGAATTGAGAAAATACATCCAACTTTACTTACCACCTTATAAGCTCCCATCGACACTCTTCTTCTTTCCAAAGTCGGATCAAAGTTGAAGAGTATACGAAAGAAAGCATCGCGACCTGGTCTCGAAATGATGAAAGCTCTCCTTTAGCTCCAACTGATAGAAGACTGTATATTGTGTACTATCATTCGGATTCCCTTGTAGATAGACTCGAATTGTCTCATCACAAATTGCGACAATTCGTAAGAAGTCATGTAGAACTTCAATGTAGAAGGAGTATTAATCAATCGCTTCGTAGTATCTCATCAATGATTTTATTTACCCTAATCAATACGACTCTTCGCTTCCTATGATCCTCCATGTACTCATACATCCAATCATGAAAGGTGGATGATTCCGGCAAACCCTTCGCTCTGCTCAGAAATGTGATCATATCCTTGACGTCATCTTTGAAGTCACTTCTCAGGAGTCCTTTTGGCCATCTAGAAATAGACTATCTAGGATTTTTGAGCCATTGAGTATTTATCAACTGTTTGGCTTTATTGGGATCAACATCAAAGATCTCCTGTGCTTTTGATATAGAAATGTCAATATATTTCTCCATGTGAGGAACCTTGAAGACGATGTCAAAGAAATCGGGGTCGAGTCTCAGAATCTCGTGCCCGGAAGAGTCGATCACACTTCTACTTTCTCGGATGTAATGAGACGCAACTTGAAGAACAAACTCAGTATTGTGCGCAGCTGTGGGGAACATCGCCACCAAGTGGAGATTGCTGTGTACGATTGCCCTCATTGAATCAGGGAGAGGCTTCGTCTCTGTCAACTTTACGAAGTCAACCAAGTCTTGATGGCCAACTTCTGTATCCTTTATTTCTTCAACTTTCGAAAGCACCATAGTTGGCGGATAAACGCCTTGATATTTGTACTTCATCTTTCTTTTTGCTTTCGAAGAGGAAGGAGGCTTCATAGCAGTCATCAAAAGAAACTGGAACACTGAGCACTCTTGACTTGACGATCTCTGAGAGTAGACTACAATCCGTCTAGCCAGAACAAACACCAATTGTTAGGGGACATAGGAAAGCGTGAAATGAGCATGAGGGCGAAAAAGCATGGAGCGGATGGCGAAGCACGCAAAACGATGCACAAATGCAGAAAAATGAAGCTCATGAATGCACTGGTCAAAAATGAAGTTCATTTGAAAAGATCGAGGAAAAGACTGAAAAAAGTGTAAGGGCGCTAAAATTCAGCGCCCTTACATTATGAGAAAAATTGCTTTTGGTGTAAGGGCGCTAAATTTTAGCGCCCTTACACTTTCCAGTGTTAGGCAATTTTGGTTAACTTTGAAATGTCATGGCGCTTAATTTTAGCGCTTTTGCAATTTTGGCAATTTTTTGAAGATGTAAATGCAGTGAGGAATGGCGAAGGCGCTTGAGCTTTAGCAAAGGCAATGTTTGGTTAACTTTGAAAGCTTTCGAAATCATCTCCATCCTATTACATTTTCATTCAAAGGTCAAAGGAATTCTTTTTCACAATGGCGAATCTTTCCAATGTTTACCAAAACGAATGAAGAACTTTTGACAAAGATATCTCAACACGAACATGGCGGGTAGATAGAAGTTATCAAGTGATAATGCGCACAGAGGAGAAAGGTAGAAAGAAATGCATATGAAAGATAAGGGAAGAAACGCGTATGGGAAGAAATAAACGCAAATGTGTAGGGTGAGAAAATAGAAATGAAAAGAAGGAATGAGCATCGAAATGAACACGCACAGAGGAGAAAGATGCATTTAAAATAATGAATGAGGGTTCCATCGCGTATGAAGGAGAAGAAAAACGCGAATGAAGAAGGGAGGACGTGAATGGAAAGAACAAAAACGAATATAATGAAAGACGTGAATGTAAGAAACAAAAACGCGTATGCTAATCATGGACATATACAAATGAAAAGACAAAACCAAATGAAAGTCTTACCAGGGCAAAACGCGAAGCTTGTTGAAAAGAAGAATGGCGAAACTCCAAAAAACGTGATTTGCAGTTTAAGTGCAATTCGCCCAGCAAGAGAGAAAAGAGGACAAAATGAAAAGCAAACAATAAAATGGCGAACTCATTCACTTAATTGCAAATGAAAATTAAAAACCTAACTCAAGTTGTGCAATAAATTTAGGCACGAAAAGTGGCACGATTGACGAAAAACGCGAAAACGTGAAGAAACGTGCTAGAGGCATGAAAAAAGTTTAAGTGTCGAAAGAAAATGTAATGGCGCTAAAATTCAGCGCCCTTACATTTTTTGGAAATTCACTGCATGTAGGGGCGCTAAATTTTAGCGCCATTACATTTCCAGACTTAGTCAAATTTTTGGAATTTCCCTGCAGGAGCGCACTTTTTCAGTGCTACTGCATTTTTCGCAATTTGCAAAGTACGAACAGTGAAACGTCGCGAAAGATCTCGTTTCAAAGGTCTTTGCGAGGTGAACAAGGGGGAATGCTCGAATTGACTATTCAAGACTTGGGAACGCATTTTGAGGTGGCTTGAAAATCACTCCGTTATGCGTACTTGAACTTCACGAATCCTAGGAAACAGACAAGTTTCGTAGGGGGGTTATCTGTGGAACGAGCGTTGCTAGATTCCGTGATAACAGCTCTAGATAAGCAGATCTACAGGGCTACGAGGATCACCTGGTGGAAACAAATTTGGAATAATTTTTTTCTTGGCCCAAGTGTAATTTCTTTGCTTGGCTTGTGATGCAAAGTAGATGCTTGACCTAGAAGAATCTTCGAAAGTGGGGATTTCATGGCCCCTCTAGGTGTGTTTTGCATTCCTGTAGTGAGGAGAATGTGTCTCATCTCTTTTTTCAGTGTTCTTTTGTTAGGACAATTTGGCACTTTTGGTGGGATTCTTGGGGCCTACCTTGCTGGCATTCTTCTTCATTGGAGGATTTTTGGCTGCGATTGGGTAGCCCACCTACAAAGGTTGCTTTCCTCCATATTGTCTAGGCAATTGATCCTAGTTTAATCATTTGGAAGTTTTGGCTTGAGAGGAATCATTGTATTTTTTTGGATAAGAAGCTTCAAGTAAGGAAGGTTTGGATGAGAGTTTTGGGCGTTATTCAAGAAACTATTGTGGCTAAGTGTGATCTTCTGTCCACTTTGGATCCATAGGACAGGGGTGTGGTTCAAAGACTGGGGATTTATGGTAATGGTTTGAGGAGGCCTGGGGCTGGTTTGAGGAGGGAAGTTAGGGGGAAGATTGTGCAGGAAGGACATTGGATGCTTCCTCCCCTAGGAGTTTTGAAGATTAATATTGATGGGTCATCTTGAGGTAATCTGGGTCCTACCGGGGTAGGGGGCATTTGCAGGAATAGTGATGGGATTGTGGAGTTCTTCCTTTCTGAGTATTTTGGGCAATGGTCAAATAATCTTATGGAAGCTATGGCTATTCTGGTGGCTGTGAAGAGGGCTTGTGCCCTTGGGTGGAGAAGAGTTATTTGTGAGTCGAATTCCCAGGTAGTGGTTGATTTGCTCAATAAAACCAGTTGGAGGATGTTAATTGGCAGTTGGCTGTGGTTGTGAGGCAGATCTCTTCTTTGGGTCGGTGTTTGGATTCTATCACCTTTTTCCATATCCCTAGGGAGTGGAATAGGGTGGTTGATGGTTTGGCTAGGTGGGCGTTAGAACACGGTGAAAGGTGGATGGTTAAGGTGACATTCCTGTGAACCTTTCTTAGGAGATTGAGGAGCTCATTTATGATGATATGAGACTATACTTGGGAGTCATTTGATGGTTTTCTTGGGCCTTGGGTGTTTAGCGGTTGGCCTATACTTTCTGTTTGTATTGCTCTTTTGTTGAAATAAAGTTTTTACCCTCCTTTTATTTAAAAAAAAAATTGGTCCCGCATCCAAACTGACAACTATGTATCTGGGCAACCTCACACTTCTCTTCACCACAAGCACATGTTACACAAATCCACACCAAAGTCACCCCTAAAGGACACCAAAGTATGTTTGAATGCCTTTTCACTTCTTTGCTAGAATTCATCGGCAAGAACTCGACACTATGTGTCACTTGTTTTGTTCTATTCTTATACCCAGAACATTGGTGTTAATAATTTTTTTTAAACATTATATATTTTTTATTTGTTATGATTTATTTATTTTATATGTAATGATTAGTGTGTAAAATAATATGTTTTATATAGAAGTTGATAAAAAAAAACTAATTTAAATTTGGTTATATTTATATTTATTTTTATGATTTGAATTTGATTTTTAGTTTATTCATTTTTTTTTCAAATTTAAATTAGCAATTTGTATTAATTCAAGATTTACTTTGTGAATTTTTTAAAATAACATATTTTTTTTAATTTTAAGTTTAGGAATTTCTCTCCATTTATTCATTGTGAATTAATTAAAGTAAAAAACAAATGGATCACACTCTATGATATTATATAAAAGTGTAGTGTAGTAAATTGCATACCCTTGCAATTTCACACTATGTTTTATGCTCACTTTGGTGTCCATTCCTTTAGTGCTTTTGTAGACTTGTTTCAACCCTCGCATTAACCTTTTTCCTTCTCAAGGTGCTCACACCTTCTTTTTCAAGGTCACTTTTTATGTCATTTTTGAGTTTTCCTTATGTTTCTATTGTCTCCCATCATTTTTTAACATAAATTATTTAGACACTAGCACTTAGCGCAAACATCCATGCATAGCACTAACGTCCCACAATAATTGTTCATTCAAAGGTCATTTCTAAGTATTTTTCCACTTGTCACCTTCCCAAGCTAGTGGAAGCGGCTTGAAGTGATTCGTAATGGCTTATCAACCTCTTCCTCTTCCCTCCTCTCATTTTTGAATCTAATCTTTCATTTTGACAACTCTCTTGGCTCTCTCTTTGTGGCACTCACAACACTCTCATACAACATTTTCTCAAGCTATTTTATAGCATTCGTTTAGCTCTTTTTTTCTCTATTTGGCTTTCTCAAAACTTATAGGCGATATCATACTTTTTTATCTTGTATCTTTGAGCATCTTGGGGATTTATCACATCCATTATGAATATTATTTTATTTTTTTCATTGTTATTATCCCTAGATGCACTTAGAATAAGAACACACACAATCTTTATTTTTATCTATCTATCAATTTTGGTTGTTATGGAGGTAGAAATACCAAAGAAAAGGTTTGACCAAGGTAAACTATCAAACAACCTGAAACAATTTTCTTATCTTATTGTGTTTGCAGGTTAGGTGGATTTTGGAGTTCAACCTTTGCATTCTGGGACTTTCTTCTCACATCTATATTAGATGACAATGCGACATGAGGATGTATGCACTATGTGTTGGTGTCCTTGGTCAAGACTCTCATATTTCAACTATAGGTTCCTTAACGTTTGTATGTTTTATTTATGTAGTTATCACATTTTATTTACTTTTTTATTTTCATATATTTTCACTAGTTTATTTCCATTCAAGCATTTTAGATAGTTAATTTAATCTAAGTGTATATAGTGAAGCTTACTCTCAAAGGAAACTAGCTTTCCTTTTGACATAGTCAAATTTCCTACATTACATTTTGGTGAACCTACCACTCACACCACTTCTTTATTGTTGTGGTTCACTACATCTTGGTGGGCCCACTTCTCTCACATTTAAAAAAATCTTCTTAGTAGTTAAAAAATGACAAAAACACAATTTTATCTTCTCAAAATGATTTATGGGGCACTGCCCTAAACCTCATTCCATGCCATCAAAATAAGAATACACATGGTGGTCTTCAACCGACTTGTCTTTATATTTTCTATTTTTTTATTATTTCTAGAATGGAATTGTTATCTTCTTTTACTACTTCAATTTCTAGTTTTCTTTAAAATGTTCATGATGTCTAATTTCATACATGTAATAGTGACTTAGCTCTTCCTATGTCACTCTATGTGTTTGATCCCTCTCATGAAATTCCTCCTATTTTTAAGGATATTTTGTTGCAAGAGGATAAAATCATTAATACCTTCATTAACTTGACTTTACCCTCTCTTCATTCCAATGCCCCTTCTATTAGAAATGAAGCATTTGTGAATGAAGATCTTCAACTCACATTGGATCCTCCATTGATAGATGTTGAACATATTTATTTTGATCTTTCTCTTACATCTCATATTCTTCAAGAAGAAAATAATAACGTTAATTCAATAATTATTAATGAATTTATCCCACCTATTAAGGGGATGTTAGATAAGTTTATTAATGCTCAAAAAAATTCTATAAATCATAGTGAATCTATTAACATGATTGTTGTCTCTAGTGTTTCTAAAAAGCCCGAGAGACCAATAATCTATATTAACGAAGAAAACCTAAAACTCAAAATAGTAATAACCATTCATGGTGACTCTTCTACATCACGACCTCTAAATTATTATTTACATATTGCTAAATATGTCACTTCTAAAGTGCATATTACTACTAATTATACTTCAATATGGGCATGTGCAAGAAGTTGGGTCCACAAAATATTCAAAAATTGGAAGTGTTTTTCTTGATTTTCAGAATTTGTCATAGTTGGACTAAAAAATTGAAGCACTTACACATTGAATCTTTAAAAAGTTTAGTAATATGAAATTTAGTATTTTGAGTCTACTTTTCAAATATTTATTCTAATATTTAGATGATACAAATTAATTTTTAATAGGTATGTATAAAAACCATAAAAGTCACTTTTTTAGGACCATACCATGCACATGTATAGACACCATAATTTGACCTAAATAAATGTATTTTTCTAACTCCTTTTTGGGAAAGATGTGTAATAAACTAAAGATTGATGAGGAATTTTTTATAATTTTTTTAAAAAATATTTTTTTATTAATTTTTTACTAGCCCTAATTGTTGTTTTTGAAAACCCTCGTGTATGAACACCATAATTTGACCTAAACTAACCATTTTTTGAATTTTTTTATTGTGTAGATATTTTTTTGTAGATTGATGCTATATAATATTTTTTACAAAAAAATTAACAAATTAAAAGTTATTAAAAAATATGAAAGTCTACATTTCAAGTTTATGGACTAGTTTCTTTAGAAATTAATTAAAAAATAGAAAAATTAATCCAATCATTAAAAAATTACATATTTGAAAACTAGACATCATGATCTATAATGGGTTTTAATTTCATAAAACAATTCTAAAAAAGGCTTGTCAACTGTATTGCCAAAGTCGGTTATTTCTCTTGACCTTGCCTTAGTCTTGTACTTGCAAGTCCAAGGCTAAGGGTTGGGTTACCGAGCCTTTCCCGAGCCTAAAACCAAAGAAAAAAGTGCTTTGAAAATTTAATTTTTAAAGAACAGGTACTCATTCCTAATTTTCCCATTTAGAAAATGGAATGAGTACCCATTTTAGTTTAGAAAGGATGGTCAGTGCAAGATCATGGGGGTCCAAACTAAGCCATCAAGTGGCAATGAAAATTCAAAAAAATAGAGTTAGGTAACTTGACATAAGAAATGGAATAAGTTATTAACATAATTTAAAAAATATGTAAGAACAAAATTTGTAGCAAATTGAATGTAGTTTCTAAGATACTAGTCCTGTTTTGGGAAAAAATAAATCTATTTGGTGAAAATTTAAAATTTCAATGCAATAGTACTAAATTTTTAGGAAAAAAATTAAAAAATAGGTGTATGTTTGACAACCCTAAGTACAAGCAAAAAAAAAAAAAAATCTTTAACTTTCAATATAAGTAAAGGACACATGCCCAAATATGTCACATTTTTTTGTAATTTTTTTACAAGTAAATAATTAGTTATGAATTTTTATTAGAACTTTTTAAAAATATTTAAACTTGTTTATCTAACCACCATAACTTGGTAAAAAAATTATGAAATTCAATTTTTTTTTTTTTATCCTATAGTATGGGAACAATAAAATGTGTTGCATCTTTTGGATTCAAAAAATGTGAAATTGTTTGAGAATTATAGATGGTTTTCAATCAGCCTATCAATCAAGACTTTAGTCATAATGCATGTAGAAAATCAATAATAATTACCTAATAAATTCAAAATAAGGCATATATTGGTAGAAAGATGACAATTTGTTCAATAAACCCTTTTCGTTTCATCAAATTTGGATTAAAAAAGTCATTAGCCACAAGGGTGAACTCTAGAAAACTAAGGAAATTTTCTAAACATGTTTTTGTAGTTGACTTTGTAGGTATGACACCCCAAGCTAAATCCCAAGGTAACCCCGAGGGAAATCCCGAGGCTACAGATTTTGTCAAATAAAATAGATATTCGTTTGTAACAGATATATGTTTATAACATACATCTGTTACATTTAGTGTTTTTAAAATATTTTTTATTATTAATATATAATAAATATGTTATATATTAATATATTATATATAATATATACTATATATAGTATATCTAATACATAATATAATATATTATATATTAAATATATTATATTATATACTATATATAATATACTATATAATCTACTATATATAATATATATTATATATTATATTATATATATTATATACTACATTAGAGTAGAGAGAGAGTTATCTAGGTACCCAGTGGAAGGGAGAGAGAGAGGGGTAGGATGGGAGGGGATACTTAAGAGAGAGGGAGGGAGTGAGAGAGAGATAGTTATCTAGGTAGGGTGGGAGGGATAGACAAAGGGAGATACTTGAGAGAGAGAGAGAGAGAGAGAGAGAGAGTTATTTAGGTAGGGTGGGAGAGATAGAGGGAGGGAGTTATCTAGGTAGGGTGGGAGGGAGACACCTAAGAGAGAGGGAGGGACAAAGGGAGGGAGAAACATAAGAGAGAGAGAGAGAGAGAGAGTTATTTAGGTAGGGTGAGAGTGAGAGACCTAAGAGAGAGAGAGGGTGAGAGGGATAGAGGGAGGGAGAGACCTAAGAGAGAGAGAGAGAAAGGGGATGTGAGGGATAGAGGGAGGGAGAGACGTGAGAGAGAGAGGGGTGTGAGGGATAAAGGGATGGAGTGACTTGAGAGAGAGGGGTGGGAGGGATAGAGGGAGGGAGAGACTTGAGAGAGAGAGGGAGTTATCTAGGTAGTGTGTTAGGGAGAAACATGAGAAAGAGAGAGGGAGGGACAAAGGGAAAGAGAGAGAGAGGGATGGAGGGAGGGAGGGAGGGAGAGAGAGACCTAAGAGAGAGAGGGAGGTGGGAAGGGTAGAGGGAGGGAGTGACCTGAGAGAGAGAGGGGGGGTGGATAGGATAGAGGGAGTTATCTAGGTAGGGTGGGAGGGAGAAACCTAAGAGAGAGAGAGAGAGGACGAAGGGATATAGAGAGAGGGAGGGAGGAATGAAGGGAGGGAGGGAGAGACCCGAGAGAGAGATATTTATCTAGGTAGGGTGGGAAGGATATAGGTAGAGAGGGATAAAGGGAGAGTTATCTAGGTATGGTGGGAGGGATAGAGGGAGAGAGAGAGGTTGTGGGTGAATTATCTAGGTAGGGTGGGAGGTATAGAGGGAAGGAGTTGAGAGAGAGAGAGAGGGTGGGAGGGATAGAGAGAGGGAGGAAGGGACATAGAGAGAGGGAAGGAGATACCGAAGAGAGAGAGAGGGGGGATGGAGGGATAGAGGGAGGGAGTGACCCAAGAGAGAGAAGGGGTGGGAGGGATAGACCTAGGAGAGAGAGGGAGCTATCCAGGTAAGGGGAGGGGAGATATCGTGAGAGAGAGAGGGATGGAGGATAGAGGGGAGGGAGCCAACCCAAGAGAGAGAAGGGGTGGGATGGATAGACCTAGGAGAGAGAGGGAGTTATCTAGGTAGGGTGGGAGGGAGATATCAGAGAGAGAGAGAGAGGGGGGATGGAGGGATAGAGGGAGGGAGCGACCCAAGAGAGAGAAGGGGTGGGATGGATAGACCTAGGAGAGGGAGGGAAGGAGAGATAGAGAGGGAGGGAGGGAGAGTTATCTAGGTAGGGTGGGAGGGATAGAGATAGAGAGGGACAAAGGGGAGTTATCTAGGTATGGTTGGAGGGATAGAGGGAGAGCGAGAGTTATCTAGGTAGGGTGGGAGGGAGAGACCTAAGACAAAGAGAGAGGGTGGGAGGGATACGATATATTATATATATAGTATATAGTATATAGTATATAATATATATTATATAATACATACTATATAGTATATAATATATTTAATATATAGTATATATTATACAATATATAATATATAGTATAGATTATACAATATATAATATATAGTATAGATTATACAATATATAATATATAGTATAGATTATATAATATATAATATATAATATATTATGTATTATTAATATATAATATATCTATTATTTATTAATAATACATAATATTCATTTTATGTATTCTTTGTTTTTTTAAAACACTAAACAAAACAGATATCCATTTATAACAGATATCCATTATAAAATGATATTTGTTTCATCCTTGCATAAACAATAATTTAGCCTAGGTATTTAACCTTTGGTGCCCTTTGCATGCGATTTAGAATATATATCCATTTTGGGGACCATACAAAAATAAATGGAAGACCATTTTGAGCATTCCAACGGTCCCCACATACTCTCTGTTGTCTGAAACCTCATGATTTCTATCTGATACAGAGAATTTTTTTCTTTTGGTACATTATTTTACACAAATATCAACATAACAATCATTTTTGTGCTCTTTTTTGTAGGTATAATGGGGAGTAACAATTGTCGTAAACAAAAAGATAAGAGAAAACTCATAGTGGAGCAAATTGAAGCATATAGAGAAAAAGATAGAGAAATTCATAGGAAGAGAAGACAAGGTATTTCAAATACTTGTCAAGGTGAGGTTTCTTCTCCACTAGTAAATGTTAATTCAAGTGAAGATGAAATATAATTTGAAAATGTTGAACATAATATTGAAATTAGAAATGAAAATGTTGAAATTGGAAATGAAAATATTGGAATTGATATTGAAAATGTTGATAACATTGATAAAATAAAAAATGAAAACATTGATAACATTGAAAATGAAACATTTGAACTTTATGTATCACTAAATTATAGGAGAAGACGAGACATTTATGAGGAAGAAAGAGAAATTTCAAATCCAAGACATTCAAGAACCCCAAAATGGTTACTTGAAATTGATGAGAACATAATTGAAAATCTTGAAGGAAAGAGGTCAATGTGAACCGTTTGGTTGTGGGCTTCAAAAAATTTCAATGAATACTTTAGCAATAAGACATTGAATGAATAATTCCAACTTTTTGTACAATTTCTAAAGTCACACAAAATGAGACCTTTGCCAACCAAATTAAAGATTCACGTGAGCAAAAATTCGAACAAAAATAATATTATTGTCAAAAACCTTTTTAATGCTCTCAATTCTATTAGAAATACTAGAAAGGAAAGAGATAAGGGAGATGCTCATAGAGTAATCAAAACCCCATTAGTAAGCCATCATTTGAGAAAGGCTCATTTATTGAGGAAAAATTGTGTGTATTTAAACTTAAATTGTAAAACATTGTCTAGAGCACTCTCAAGAAGAGAAAGACTTGATAGTCCTCTTCAAAATGATACATGGGATTTTAGTGGGAGGCTTCCATGTGTTGATAATAAGCTAATAGATACCATAAAGGATGAAATTCAACAATTTTGGCACTCTCAATCTAGAGTAGCACCCAATGCAAAGGATGTTTTAAAGTTAAGAATTGGCAATTGAGACCACACTTTGCATCCTAAACATTTCTTGGAATATAGCCAAACAATATTGTACAATTTTTTTTGTGAAACACATCCAACTTCACAAATCTCACAAAGGGATTTTTCATATTATAAGCCATTTTATTGTGTACCTCTTAAAATTCATAATACATGTTGTAAATACCATGCAGATTTTTCAATGTATCATGAACTATTATGCTATATTCATTCTAGTTTGCATACTAATGAAATGTTGTAGGAGTGTGGTGCAATGCAACTTCCGAAGTCATCCAGGGACTTGTTAGATTTATTTTTATGTGTTAGAGGTGATGGTTTTTTTTTCTACAGAAATGATTGTTGTAATGTGGTGGTTTATCAAAGTTTCTAACATGTTTTCATGAAGTCAACGAACATGATTTTAGAAAGAAAATTGTTGAGAAAAACAAATTTGAGACAATTAAATATAGTTTGAAGAGTGGAGGTGAAGGTTATAAATGTGAGTTGGTAACAAGAGAAGTCAACATTGCTGATTTTATTTTAGATTTTAAGAAAAATATTTTCTACAAGTATGCAAGGCATAGCCATAGGTCCTAATGGTTGGATCAACAATTCAGGATGTGTAAGGACTCTTTCCCAATTGGAAGTATTATATATGTGGTTGATTTTGTAGAAAACTAAACATTGCAACCAAAAAATGAGGTACAATCTCAATATTACAATTCTATCTAGATTACTATTTTTGTCCACATCACATATAGACATGCCCTTGATAGTACAAAAGAGGATAGGAAGATAATCAAGGAGTACCATTTTTACATGAGTGATGATAGATCTCATTCATTAGAGTATGTGTAGGATTGTTTTCAAAACTTTTTTGAGTTCTTGTAGGAAAAATACATTACAATGGGTCGAAATCTCATTTGGTTAGATAACTACACAATACAATTCAAGAATACTCATGTGCTTTATTGGTTGAGTAGAATGCATGTAGAGAGGGGTGTACCTCATATTTGGAGTTTTTTTGAAGTTGGGCATGGAAAAGGGGAGCATGATGGAGTAGGTGCAGGTGTGAAGAGAGCTTTGGTTAACCAAAAAAATGAAGATTAGAGGTGGTGCAACATTCAATGATGCACATTCTATTATTGATTGGTGTAGGTATGCATTGTCACAAGGAGGGACACTTGACTCAGAAGTGTGCAAGTTCTTTTGGTTAGTTGATGAGGGCACAGTGGGAGAGAAAGTAGAATGCTAGATAATCAAAGAATCTCTAAAGATGCATTCATTTCAAAGCTTAGATGCAACACATGGACCATATGGACACGAGATATGGCTTATTTTTGTTAGAATTGTATTCAATGTGACTGGGATCAATGCGAGTCAAGTGAGTGGGTAGATACATGGATTCCACAGTACCTAACCCCTTTATCTACGACACAATCCTCTTAAGAAGATGAAATGGAAAGTTCAGTTGACTACGACCTTCTTTTAGATCTTGTACAACCAAGACATTTCTATGCAGTTGTTTTACCATAGGGGAATGAAGAGAGATAAGACTATTGGTTGGAACGATTTGTATAGGGAAAGCATAAGCTAACATAACTAATGAAAAATGATGATAAGTCCATGTATCCTACAAGTTTAGTTGTTGTTGCGAGAAATTGGTTGTGAACGTATATGATTAGAAAGAATGGCATATCTACATTTGAAGACTACGAGAAACATAAAACCATTCTCAAGTATTTGTACCTTGTTATAGCAACAAATGTTAAGTTATTGAGACATCATGCCAAACCAAGAACAAAAGAACTATGGATAGTTAGTAGTACCAATCATGAAGCAATACTGGGTATTATGAATGTAAAAGATGACCCTTCAGGCACACTTGAGTAGCATATCTAGCTCATACCATATGGGATATTTTTGATAATTTCCATGTCTTCTTGATATTCATGTTTAATTTTAACCATTATTGAGTCAAAAGTAGGTTGGAGTTTATGTGTCTTAACAATTCTTAACAAATGTAGGTCTTTTAGGCGGACAATACTATTGCGGTGATATTTTTCTTGAACATTGTGGAGACATTCAATGTAATTCATAAGGATGTATCTTCTTGATATAATTCTACCTCTTAATTTAAAAGCATTTGAACAATACCAACAATCACTAATTGAATATGTTGA
>VDFB02270651.1:233049409-233092959 GCA_007258455.2 Sequoia sempervirens | reverse complement strand
CCACCAAAATAGGTTCCTTTTTGGAGTTTGTTCCCCAGAATTGAGCCTTGGGACTAAGATGCCACCTAGGGAATCTTAGTCCTTGGCTTATTTTTAGGATTTAGCCTCCTTTATTTAATGATTTCATATGTCAGCTTTTTGTGGTGTAATTTTGTGATATTAAGCATGAATAAGTATAAATACAAGGTTCCTCCACTCATTTTTCATAATAACAAGATAACAAGCATTCAAGGATTCATTCCTAAGGCAAGTTTACGCATTCAAGAGAAATTCATCAAGTATTTGGAGTCATCATCAAGATTCAAGCACCATGTCAAGGGTTTAGTGCATCCATTCATGTTGTTGAGCCAAGATTGTGGATGTAGCATTCAAGATCTATTTTCAACCATATCCAAGGATCCAAGATCTACATTCTTCATGGCCACTACACTGTAGATTGAATACTTGCTTCACAAGACATCATTCAAGGTGATATCATTTACATATTTCATGTTTCATGCTTCATTTCATTTATTTCATCATTTGGTTTAATTACCAATAAGGGGTTTGACCAAGGCAATCCCCCATTCACTAACAATCAACAAGTTTTTCCCATCTTGCATATTTGTGATTGTAGATCTAGATAGAAGTATTGAAGATCACTTGGAGTGCAAAGTTGTAAAAGTTGCAAAGTTGCATTACAAATTTTTCATCTTCATAGAAAATCACCTACAAGTTGAATCAAGAAGTTTCAAAACCTCATATCTGAGAAGAAACAAGTGCAGATGTTGGAGCTCAGGACCACATTCAAAAGGTTCATAAATTCATAATGAAACTAATACCCACCTTGGGCATCTTATTCCTCCCAGGGGTATTTTTTTAGAGATTCTTTGAGATCCTGATCTGGCATCCGAAGACTTCACATCTACCCTAAAAAATAGCAGCGGTACTAATACACCATCCTAGACGTCTTAGTCCTCCACAACATTTTTTGGTGGCATTTTACATTTCTAGAATCCTCAAAGCATCTCTAGACTTCCTAGGTACACACATACTATCTTTTTGTTGCATAATTTCATTATTTTCATCTTTCATTTAGCTTGCATTTCTAATTCTAGGTCATTTTGCATATCACAGTGTGTTTTCCAAAATTTTCTTTTCCAAGCATTTGCTTGGTGATGAACCCCTTAGAACTCAAATAACCCCCCTCCTAGGTCCTTCTCATTGTGAATTGACTCACCTTGTGAGGTTGTTATTCAATCCAATTAGGGCTCTTAGGACATTAGTGAATGATTAGTGGAGAAAGAGTGATATCTCAAGGTATCCATTTTTCCACCAATCAAGGGTATTGGGTTTACAGTTGAGGGTATAAGGTATCTATTTAGGGTTGAGGGTATAGGGTTTATAGTTTAGGGTATAAGGTTGAGGGTATATTTTTTAGGGTAGAGAGTTGAGGTATAGGGTTTAGGCTTTAGGGTTGATGGTGTTAGTGTGATTGGACGAATTAGCATGGGCCAATTACGCTAGATCCATAAAGAATTGAAGCATCACGAAGCCACTAACGTCGAATCTCAATAGGAAAATTCAAATGAAAGTTAAACTTAATATTTATCAAAACTAAGTATTCTAAACTATGAAAGCATTTAAATGTCTACTCTAATCCATTCAACAATTACTCTATTGTGAGAGTGGTGTCGCGTTGATGTGGAACGACAACCCTTTCCCAATCTTGTGGATGAATGAGCTTGTTCAAGTCAGTTTTATTGAAGAGAATTGATGGAATGGTTGTGAGATGGTATGAAAATGTGATTTTAATCTAAATGAGCATGATGCAAACTAATTTAACATGATTTTATGCTAAAAAATATCTAGTTATGCAAAATCTAAGCTAATCTAGATGGAATTTAAACTAAAAGATTCAACCCTAATTAATAAAAAAGTTATATGGATGCATTATGTGAACATGGTGAGGATTAATGGAAGCTTAAAGCTAACTAAATGTAATTAAAACAAACTAAAAGATGCTAAATGTGAGTGTGAGTGTAAGTGATTTCAACATCATAAGTTTTCTTTTTGAAAGATGGATTCCTATTCAATAGAGGCAAGTTCTATTTATAGAATAGGTAAAAAGAGATCAATGGATGACATCAAAAAGATCAATCAATGGTCAAGGATGAAAGAAAGAAGAGGCATGGATCATGTATTCTCATCAATGAGTGAGAATGCAAGATGATATTTAATCAAGGGTTCACATTCCTTCAAACAAACACACTTTCAAATTTTCTAAGAGGTCATAAGTTAACTTGCACAAGAGGTCACATGTTAACTTGCTCAAGAAGCTAAGTATGTTTGTTGAGAAAAGGGAATATTCCCCTTTATTAAATGAGTGAGGAGAGAGAATATTCTTTGGAATATCCTCATGGGTGAGGGAAAAGGATATTTAGTTTATTAAAACTAAATTAAATTGTGTAAAAGGGGAAGGAATATTCCATGGGAATATTCCTTTTGGAGGAATGTGCAAAGGAGGAATATTCCCTTGGAATATTTCCTTACAAGTGGGGGAATTAGATTTAATTGATAATTAAACAATATTAACTATGCAATTAGGAGATTTAGAAGAATTTAGATGATATCCATTAAATAAAATGATTTAATGAATGGGGGAAATGTGGAATGATATTTAATTAAATAACTTAGGGTTATTTAATTAAATAAGAATATTTAGGGATTTAAATTAAATAGTTTGATTTATTTAATTTAACAGGACCCCATTTGATAAATTAGGTTAATAGGTGAAAATGATGTCATTAATTAACTAGCTAGGCTAATTAAATTAGTTAAGCAAAAAGAGGATTGGTTTCAAGAGGAAATGATGTTAGTATACCTTATTCGAGTGTATGATATGATTCGGGACATTTTTCAGTGTCTACATTTTGCCCCTCTTTGAAGTGAGGTACCTGCTGCTTCGGTTCAAAGACTAATACTTTTTAGATGAAAAACGGCTACTTAAATCAAAAAAAAAAAAAATCTAATTTTTAGATGCCCCACTATTGCCCCAGTGAAGGAATAAGCTGGTTCCCGGCCCCCTCGAGAAATCGGGTAGAAATTTTGAATTTTGGGTTGATTTCTCAACAAAGGTTAAAATGTTGCCCAAGGGATCCAGCAAGGCTCCGTGATGCAAAAAAAATGCCAAAAATGCAAAAAATGACGCAAAATAAGGTCAATTTGGAAAATTTGGTGAAAATGATGAAAAACACTAGCTTGATGTTTAAATTAGGGAAAAAACCCTAATTTACAAGCATAAATAGGAGAGGAAGGGTCACTTTCAATTCATTTATGCATTCACACCTTCAAGATTTCTTGCATTTTGAGCTCTAGCCCTTTGACAAAATGGAATAATGAGTGCTCCAACGACACATTTCCGATTGGGTTCGCAAGTACCAAAGGCTTCCAGGCACAGGACCACCGGTATGTGATTTGAAACTTGATTTGAAATTTGATTTTTTGGTGCATTTAATGCCTTTTAAAATTTGAACTTTGGCGGCGTCGCTCTAGAGCGACACTATTTTGAGAATCGGTGGCACTAATTTGAATTTTAGCGATGCATATGTGTTTAGTGACGCGATTCATAATTTACAATTAGGGTTTCAGATAATAAATCGTGACGCATGTGTTTAGCAATGCTTTTTTTATTTGAAAATTAAGGTTAGGGTTTTAAAAAAATTAAATTGTGGCGCATATGTGTTGAGCGATGTGACTTGCGATTTGCATTTTAAATGCCTCGGGTGTCACAATTTGAAATTTTATTATAGCAATGCTATCATAAATAGTGGCACTATTATCATTTTGGGGATGAAAATTCTAAACTTAGCCAAAAAAAAAGAAAATTGACATCATGTGCTTTGTGGGTGAAGGAAGTTATCCCACCTTTGATGTCTCACGAGCACTGGCCCACAGTTTTGTCCAGACTTGGTGATTTATCTAAGTTGTGATAGGAGCACTTGGGGGAGATTTCCCTGTCGTACATTGCATACATGCTCATCGTCCGGACACACTTGGTGATGATGGCAGTGTTGTGTGAGAAATGGCACAGCGAGACCTCATCGTTCCACCTTTCTACCGACGAGGCGACAATGACACTAGAGGATGTATGGAAAATATTACGTTTGTCGCTACATGGTGAGCATGTGATATATGACTTTGATGTTGGATATGATGCATGCCATGAGGTGATGGACCTGGAGGAAATCGTTGTAGTCACTTCTCAGATTGACCTTGAGATGTACAAAGGTTGGGTGCCCACTTTCAGATTTATTATTGTCACGATCATCTTAGGTTTGGTTACTCCAAATCAACAAAGCAGAGGATTCAGTCCGGGATGGGGCCTAGTTTGGCATAGGATGATGTTTTGGGGGACTCAATATGCATGGGGGCTAGTGATGTTGGCCTCTCTTTACCATGATATGCATGATTTCATATATTGTGATGGTAGGGCGATCAGCACAAGGGTCACCTTACTGCACATTTGGACCTAGGAGCACATCGTTGTGCTCCGAATGATTGTTCAGATGGTGGATGTAGAGCTAGATGATATTGTTTTTTGGAGGTATAGAGGTGCCATCACTTTATATTACACAGGGTATCTTGGGATTCCCTACTAACGCAGGTTCATCGATGGTATGGCAGCTTTCATATGGTGACCCTGGCTTCAAATGCTAGCATGGTATGATGATGTTCAACAGCTTTTCTTCACTAGACAAACCCAATACATGTAGGGTCGAGAGCATACCATCATCAAGAGATACCTACCAGATAGGGTGTCCAGACAGTTTGGTGACTGGAAAAATAGGCTAGATGATTCATACATCGCCATCTTTTCTAGGTTAGTACGAGAGGTAGCAACATGGGGACCTACAATCCTAGCCCACGAGATTGTCGAGAGCTTTCGACAGTTGGTTTCTCGACCATGGGCATATGACCAAGGATAGGTGGATGCTCAAATGATGCTTTTTTATGAAGCAAGGTTCACACCCCCTCACCGATTGATAGATCTAGTAGGTGCACATCCACGAGCGAGATCGAGAGGGAGGGGTGCAGGTAGAGGTAGAGTTCAGGGAAGAGGACAAGATGGATACGATGGCTAGGATTGGTAGGATGGATAGGTCCTAGGAGCACCACCAAGGCATCAATAGCCTCCACAATAGCCTCAAATTCAGCAGTAGCCAGTGCAGCCACCACCGTCAAGGCTAGATCCTCACAATGCTTAGATTCAGCATCTGCAATAACAAATACAGGATATTACAAGTGAGAGGGATCAGACCCATCAACATATTTTGGTGATTACTATTGAGATAGATCAGGCCCAATAGTAGGTACAAGCTGTGATGGAAAAGAGAGATCATGAGTGGCAGCTCAAACAGACTGTCGAGGTGTAGTTAGCATAGGAGGTTAGGCGGCGATAGCAACTAGAGACAATGACAGTTGTAGCCTAGGGACGGACAGTGTCTGCCAAATTGTATAGAGAGTCTATGACTGAGGTGGCCTACTATCCCATGCACTACCATCAAGATGTCCCTGCGGAACTTAGACAGCTAGATTACTCGCAGAGGAGTGGGGCACATCCTAGGGCTGAGGATCAACCGGAGAGATAGCCCAGTGAGGGTAGCAGCCATTAGGGCTATCCTGTTTATATAGAGACACTTTTTTATTACTGCCCGATTCTTTACATAGATATACATTCATGGGCTCCTTTTTGATAGTCTCATGGATATTTTATTTTTGATCGATATACATAGATTGATTCAAATATTGTATGATGACAATCACCATTTTTGATATATATATATGATATGATACAGATTTGATGTGATGTGATGGGTTCACTTTATTTTGAACATGCTTATGAATGTATGGATGCATTTGATGTGGATATGATGTGATATGCTTATATACTATCATGTATGGATGCAATTCTTTTATTTATGCTTATGCGATATGTGATGATAATAATGTGATATGTGATGCAATGTAATGCAATGGATGGATGTACTTCCTTTTCAGTACCGTTTCATGATATGTTATATGATGGATGATATGATATGCAGATGTTATGCTTATGAAATTGATATGGATGTATTTATTTTGGGTATTTTCTCTGCAATTTTACGAGATGATGTTGTATGCATATATTCATGCTTATGATGTGTTAATGCAATGTTTATGCTTATGATATGATAATGTGATGTATGTTTATGATATGTATGCAATGATTTAAGATGATTAGAATAAAAAATTATATTGATCTTCACAACTTAAATGAGAATGATGATGCAAGATGGATGTTTTATGGTATGCTATGATTATGTTGTGATGTATGCATGCTGACGATTTGTGGATGCAGGATGGATGCATTGATAATTTTTTTGTTGATTGTCATGATACCAGGTTAGCATAGAGAGAATATAGAAGAAACAAGATGATTAACCATTGATTTGGATGAATGCTTCAAAAGATCCAGCAAGTCTATGATCCATCAAGACTTTATTAGAGATGGTGATGAGAAATACATGATGATGGTGATAATGATTTGCTCATATCTTGGGATTGGGATTTTTCGTCATTCCTTATTGTTTGATATAACACATAGACACAATGCATCAAGGTATTGATAACCAGGATGGCATTGTATCTAGTGTAATGGACTTTGAATCTACAAACAGATAGGATATTTCTTGTTCACACCTTGACATACAAAAACCTCATTGGAATGTAAGCTAGAAGCTTTGAATATATCAGACCAAATCATACATAATAGTCAACAATGTACTCCAAACAACTTCCCCACACACAACTAAGCAAGTATGTGCCAAGATTATTTTACAAGAATACCCACAAGCATAGAAAAATGAAAGATAATGATTGATGCCCCATTCCTTTCTCTCTAAATCATTTTGATAGACCTCATCGAGATGTCCTCAAAATGGGTCATTAAGATAAATCAGAAGAAAAGATCAAAGACAAAAAATCAATGCTATCTATATCTCTTTCCATTTTAATTTTAGTTAAGGTGTTGTCTGATACTGATTTCCATCGTAGGAAGGATACATCCTAGAACATGTTGATCAGATGGTTTGATGTAGGATGATGATGAGCTTTATGATAAGTCATTGATACAAAATCCACTGATGCATTTACCTATGATTTAGACTTTATATTTTGACACTTAGGTTCTCGCTTTACAACTCGCTATACTTGCTTTCTATTTTTTTTGCCAAAGGGTGAAGGCGATGATTGATTTATTATGGATGAAGGTTTATTGTAGGTGAAATTTTAATGAGTTGGATGTTTTTTGGTATTTTAAAATGTTTTGAGGCTATTTTTTATCTTTTTTGAAATTTTATATGAATGTTTTGGTTTTTGATTATTTGAGGTTGTTTAATTTATCTAAGATATTTGATGTTGTTTGGGTCTTTTGAATCTTTTCTAATTTTATTTTATTTTAGATTTTCTATGTTTTCAAATGTTTTTGTATTTTTCGATATTTGAATGTTTAGGGATTTTTCTGAGCTTTTACAAATGTTTAAGGTTTTTTGATATTTGAATGTTTAGGTATTTTCTAAGTTTCAACCAAGAACGTAACCTAAAAGACCTATCCTAGGGGCCTCAGGGGCTAATCAAAGATTATCCTTTCCTACATTATACACGCAGAGACCACATAGTTTGATTGACTCGATTTATTGACGATGAGATATGAACAGTTGATGGAATGTCAGTTTATTATGACAGACTCCTAAAGACTAACCTAGGGTTTCTTTGGGGCACATCAATGATGGTCTTTCCTACATTCAAGCTCAGAGACAACGTAGTTTGACAAGGTATTTTTTTTGGATTTTCGATGTTTGGCATTTTTAGGGATTTTGATGTTTTCTAGATGTTTTAGATTTTGACTTTACAATTTTCTAAATTTTTTGGATTTTAGCTGTACAAGATTTTGCAAATGTTTTTGGATTTTCTGATAAACATTTTACGAATTTTTTTGGTGTTTTCGATTAGATTTTATGAATTTTTTTGAGATTTTCGATGACCTTAAGATATACAATAACTCGATCTAATCCAAAACAACTTGCCCCTAGTGTGATGTGATAAACTACCTCGATATAGGCAGGACAAACTGACCTTTGGAATATGCCAAGTACTACTAAGGGGATACGATACTTCACAATATCAAGCTACAATGTGGACATGGATGGGGGATGGATGAAATAGGATGAAGGATGTGATGTGATGGATGGAATGATAAGATAAAGAGCCCAGGTAGATGGAAGTACTTTATTTATGCAAGGCACTTGTTTTCTAGGTTTTCACCAAGGTACTTTCCCAAAGTTCCACCGAAGTGGTTTTCACTAGAGGACAATTTTTTTCTTTATGGTTTTCAATCCTTTTTCTCATTTTTTTGGATTTTGATCATTTTTTGATTTTTTTGTATTTTCAAATTTATACCCTTCAAGACTAGGCATAAAAAATTTTAAGATGCAAGTTGTTAGTTGGTTCCTACAAGGGTTCACCTTCAAGTGTTGACAATTGGTATGCTCTTGATCCATAGCTTGTTGTGATGAAAAAGGGATCCAACTAGTTAGACTCAAACTTTCCTTTATTGTCTTGATCTAGAAGGTTCTTTTGATTTTGCTTTAGGACAAGATCTCCTACCTGAAAAGATTGGCATTTGATCTTCTTGTTGTAGCTCTATTTCAGTCAGTTTTGATATACTTGCAAGTGATTAAGGGAATCAAGATGATGCACATCCAAGAATTCTAACTCATTTAGTCGAGATAATTTGTACTCTTCATCAGTGATCAAGTTCTATAGTGACACTTGCAATGATGGGAGCTCAACCTCAATAGGAAAAATGGCTTTTGATCCATAGACCAAGGAGAAAGGGGTTGCACTTGTTAGTGTTCGGATACTAGTTCGATAGGCCCAAAGAGCTGGATATAGCTACAGATGATAGTCACGGCTAGCTTCATTGACCATTTTCTTCATGGTTTTTAGGATGGTTTTGTTTGTAGCCTCAGCTTGACTGTTGCCCTAGGGGTAATATGGGGTAGAGAATCTTTGACATAGCTCTTTCACATCCTGATTCTTGAAGGGTGTTTTGTTGTCTGAGATAAGGGTTTGTGGAACACCATAATGATAGATTAGGTAATTTAGGATAAACTTAGCAATTTAATTCCCCATTAAGTAGGTCATAGGAATGGCTTCAACCCACTTAGTAAAGTATTCAGTGGTTATTATGATTAACTTGTGTCCATTAGATGAGGTTGGAGTGATCTTTCCTATGAGGTCAAGTCCCCACTGCCAAAAAGGCCAAGGTGTGACCATTGGTTGCAATTCTTGAGCTGGAGCATGATTCAAATCTTCATGTTGCTGACATTGGACACACTTCTATACATATTGATTAGCTTCTCTTTCCATGGTTGGCCAGTAGTACCCCATCCTCAATAGTTTCTTAGCTAAATTCATACTGCTAGAATGGGAACCACATATGCCATCATGTACTTTTGTTAAAGTGGTCAAGGCTTCTTATCAGTTAATACATTATAGTAATGTCCCTTCAATGCTTTAGCAGTAAAGGGTATGACCTAGGATCACAAATCAGGATACCTTTTTAACAAAGGTCTAGTTAAGATTAGAGGTTCAATATCAGATGGGAGGGTTCCTCTACTAAGGTAGATGAATATCTCATAATACCATGGGGATCCAGGACCAACAATGACACACACAAACTCTGATTCTGAGATTTTGAAATTTGGTATGAGAAGTTGTTCTACCAATAATTCACATTGCAGGACATTGTTCAGTATGTCTAACAATGATCTAATTGTCACCATGGTGTTCATTGCTCGATTGTTCATGTGAGGAATCTGCTCAAAAGTTATGTCAATGAAAAGGTCCTTGAGACTCTACCATCTTCTTGCAAGGAGTAAGCTTATTGTCCTTAGTTTGGTAGTCGTCATTAACTTGGTTGATAACCAGCTGTCGAGTCTCCATAGACTTTTATTTCTTATATCTGCCATTGAACTGTTATCCTTAGACCTTTGATTAGGGCTTCATACTCAGCAATGTTGTTAGTATAGGAGAATGATAGCCTGTGTGACTTTGGGATACAATTTCCTTAAGAGGTGATGAAAAGAATACCTACTCTTGATCCATGTTGGCTAAACGATCCATAAAAGTACATTTTCCACTTATTTGTGAGATTGACAAGGAACACTGATTCATTAGGGAATTCAAATATCAATGTGTTCTCTCCATAGATAGGTGCTTCTTCTAGTTGGTTTGCGATCACTTGTCCTTTGATTGCCTTGTGCTCCACATAATCTATGTTAAATTATGTTAAGATCATCACCCATTTGGCCATTCACCCAATGAGAATTTCCTTAGATAATAGGTATTTTAATGGATCGATCTTTGCAATGAGTTTGATAAATGATGTGACAGCATGTAGTGTCTGAATTTTTGTGAAGCAAAAACAAATGCTAAGCAGGCTTTCTCAATGGATGAATAGTTTATTTCATATCCCACTAAGGTCCTGCTGATGTAAGAGATAGCCCTTTCCTTTCTGTTTTCATCATGTTGTGCTAGAAGAGCACCTATTGTTACTGATGTTGCTAAGATATATAGGATCAATGGTTTGTTTGGTATTGGTGGCATGATCACTGGAGGTGTCAATAGATATTCCTTGATCTATTGGAAAGCTTTGTCACACTTCTCATCCCACTTGTAAGTTATTCATTTATGGAGAAGATGTGAAAAAGGATGGATTTTTCCTGAAAGTTATGCTATGAACCTCGTGATAGACTACAATCTTCCTTGTAACCCTCTCATCTACTTCAATGTTTGCGGTGGTTCCATGTCTAGGATGGATTTTACCTTTGTTGGGTCAATTTATATCCCTCTTTGTGAGATGATATAACGAAGAAGCCTCCCTAATGTAAACCCAAAGACACTTTTTTGGATTTAGCCTTACTTTATATTCTTCAAGCCTATCAAAGATGGGCCCTAAGACTTGTATGTTCTCACTTATTTTCTTTAATTTTTCCAAAATATCGTCCATATAATCTTCAATTGTTTTTTGGATCATGTCATGAAAGATGAGTGTCATTTTTCTCTGATAGGTTGCTCCTGCACTTTTATCCCAAATGGCATCATGTTCTAGTCCCGCATGGAAAAGTGAATGCAGTTTTGTGTTGATCCTCCTTGATGATCATGATTTCATTATAGCCTAAAAAATTGTCCATGAGTGATAGCATTTCATTCCCTGCTATTAATTCCACTATGATGTTGATGTTAGGAAGAGGGAAATCATCCTTTTGGCATGCTTTGTTTAAATCTCTGAAATCAGTGCATTATCTGATGTCCCCAGTGGGTTTTGAGAATGGTACCAAGTTTGAAACCCACTTAGGATAATCTATCAGTTTGATAAATCCAATGTCAAGAAGCTTTTGTAACTCAAGTTTGACCAAGAGTGTTATCTAAGGGTGCACCTTTCTTAACTTTTTTTTATTGCTTTGGCTTCAAGATAGACTACTAAGTGATGCACAACCACTTCTAGATCAAGTCCTGGCATATCTGTGTATGACCATGTGAAGTTATCTCTTTGCTCTTGTAGGAATGTTGTTAGGTTTTCTTGTTCTTCATCCAATAGAGATTCAATGTAGAAAGTGCTCTTGGGTGCTTCTTTTGTTCCCAAATTGACTGGAGTGGCCTTTTTTGCCAATACTTCTAACTTCTCTAGATGTATTGCACTAAGGTGGAGATTGAATCCCTCATCCTTGGGCACCTCAAAGAGGTTTTGACCCTCGGATATGTCCTTTCTTTTTACTATTTTGGGATTAGAAAGTGCCAGAATGTGGTTTTCACTCAAAGATCGGCAAGTTAATTGCATGTTATCAATTTTGCGACTGAAATATTCAATCACCTCCTTGTAGTACGCTTATATTTCAAGCTCTATGTCAAAACCTTCCTTGTGATCTTCCCATGGTAAGTTGTCATATAGTCCCATGAATTTTGAGATCGCTTCATCATTTTTGAATAAATCTAGAATCAGTGGTCCTTGTTGGTCCAAGTCAATGATTTGTGGGTATACTAGAGGTATTTTAGTTGGTTGATCACTCAAAGTGAAGGATGTTATGGATATCATGAAGATGGAGTTATTCTCAAATAAGTTAGTAACATCAAGGGGGAATTCATCTAAGGTCATATCACATGATGTAGGTAACCAAGAGGAAGCCTCAACCTGTTTAGTGGAAGTACCTTTTCTAATAAGTGTAACGTTGCTAGTAGTACAACCTAAGCCAAGATTCTTTGGACATTTCTCAAGAATGATGGGTTCTAGCAAACCATTATCTTTCTATCCTAACTTCTTGTTCTTGTTATACCCCCATCCCTTCATTAGTTGCAATCCTTTATTGTCATCTTCCATGGGAAGAACAGGAACAAGTTGTTCATCCTAATAAAGGAGTTTAGAGACATCTTCATCATCAACATTTTATTTGTTCAGGTCCCCTCACTTGGTGAAGGTGGTAGCTGCCATCTTGATTGTTTCAGCCTCTTTATTGCTAGATGTGGTTTTCCCATGTGATTGAGGAGAAATAGGTATCTCTCCTAAGACAAAGGTATTCTTCATTAGCTTATAGTTTCCATAGCCATCATCCTGGATTATTGCTTTAATGTCAAGTATACTCTGCACAATGGATGTTTTTGCTTCAGAGATAGATGCAAGGGATGATGGGTCAACAAATGAGGTAGAAGGTGTAGGCCCTTCATCATTCTTGGGTATTTGGGGGATTTTATAGAACTTGGCCTCAATATTTTTGTAGTAGTAAAAAGGATCAAGATCTCCATGGATGGTAATTTCTCTACCCTCGAAGGGAAACTTTACGCATTGATGATAGGTTGAGGCTACAGCTTTTAGGGCATGGATCCATGGTCGGCCAAGTAGGATGTTGTAGGGAAGATCAAGGTCGACAACTTGGCATGTAGTTTCTGCAATGATTTGTCCCACTTGGATGGGTAATGCAATGATTCCTTGTGATACCCACTCTTGGTCATCATATGCTCTGATGGTGGTACTCTTTGCTTTCTCAATAGTGTCCTCTGAATAGCCCAAGTTCTTGATCAATTGAAGGATACAAATTTTTAGACCAGCACCTCCATCTACTTGGACTCTTTTGACCTTGTTCTTATGAATGAAAACCTCAAGGTGTAAAGCACAGTTATGAGATGGTTTTGAGGGTAGGTCTTGTTTTGAGAAGGTGAGAAGATGATGAGAGATATGCCATACCATAGCTTGAAATTGATTTGTATCAATATCCTCGGGGATGGATGATTTTGACAAAGCTTTCTCTAATATTTCCCTATGCGTGAGGGATAGCCTTAATAGTTCCAAGATTGATATATGTGTGGGGGTATTCTTAAGCTGATCTAGGAGATTGTACTTACTGCGATGGGATGTTGGAAAAGTAGGTTGTACCCTAGATTAAGATGGGACTCCTTGGACAGTAATTTTTCCACATCATGTGGTGACTCCACACTTCGTACTAGGCCCTTTGATGGTGACGACGGTAATGACGCTATCACAGGAAGCGACCACATTGGAATAGGTATGTTGCACATTTGTATAATCCTTAGATTTTTTGTTGTTGATCCCTTTGCTACGATCTAGCATAGGGTTCTTGTATATCTTAAGATCTTGATTCCCAACTCGTACCTCAACAGATATGGTGTTGTTTTCTATGAGGTCTTGGAAAATATTTTTAAGCCACATGTAGTATGTTGTTTTGTGTCCTTTGATTTTGTGAAAGTCACAAAGATCATTCTCGTTGTACCAAGATGGTTTTTCTTGTGGTTCTTAGTAGTTTTAAAAGTTTAGAATTGTTATGAGGTTTGATTCTACCAATTTATTCATGATGGTCTCGATAGGTTCTGACAAGTGTGTGTAATTGCATTTAGGATAGGTGTTCTTGTTAGGGGTTCATCATTGTTGGGTGTCAGTTTTGTTGATCTGATTGTTCTGAGGGGGTGTTGTTTGTTGCACAATTGGTTGAATGTTAGCAATTTGGTTGTTGTTTGGACTAGGAGCACTTAGGACTACCTTAGCATCTACCGCACCATCATGTGTTACATTTTTGTTCTTAGCCCAAACATGAGGCTTATTGTTTGATGGGTGATTGTCTTTGTAAGCTTGAGTATTTCCCTATGAGATTAGAGCTCTCTCGATGTTAAGGGCTCTAGGGACAAGCTCGTCATAAGATGTGATGCACTACATTTTCAAATAGAAGGATAGATCAAGGTCTAGATTTGTGATGATGATCCCCACTTGTTGTTCTTTGGGAAGAGGCCACTTGCTTTTACAAGCGCTTTGTCTCCATTGTTGCAAGAAATTAGTGAAAGATTCTCCTTTGTTTTGTCTAAGAGTATACAAATCTTCTAGGATTACATCCATGTCAAGGTTAAAGGACAAGTGATCGATGAACTTATCGGTGATTTCTTGGAAAGTTTTAATACTAGGAGGCAGTTGAGAAAACCAATCTATTGCAGAACCTGTTAAACTTTGAGGGAAGAGGCACATTAAATAAGAATCATTGGAGGCCACCTCCATACACATGGAATTGAATTATTTGGCATGGTCCATAGGACTTCCTCTCCCTTTGTATTTATCAAATTTAGGGATTTCAAAGCTGAGAGGGAATGGAACCATTGTGATTTTTTGATAAAATGGATTGGGACATAGGTTCTGTGTATGGGGATTCTTTTTCTTGCCCCTTTAGAAATCCTACATTTCTTGTGACAATGCCTTGATTTGTGATGCTAGATCGTCTTGTGGATTTGGTGGAGGAATGTATGGTGGGATGATAGATGAGTTGTATGCAGTATTTTGATATGATAAGGTGTTGTATGGGATGTATGGTGGTGTGAGATTCTGTGAAGGTGATTGAGGTGTCGATGTATATGCTCCTAACGCATTTGTATTGATGATGTTTTGTTGAGGGTTATAATAGGAACTTTGTTGTTGTTGTTGTTGTTGTTGTTGTTGGGCATACTGTTGAGCTAGTAAGGCCTGGTATTGTTGTTGAGCCACAAGGGCTGCTTGTTGGGCTTGTTGTTGTTGTTGTGTCACAAGGGCTTTCTCTTGGACCTTTTTTTGTTGTTTTGCTGCTAAGGCTGCTTGATGGGATTGATGTTGTTGTTGGGCTAACAATGCTTGTTGTGCCGCTAAGGTTGCTTCTTGTTGTTATTGTTGTGGTGTTGCTTGTTGTACTACTAAGGTTGCTTGTTTTTTTTGTTGTTGTTGTGCTGCTAGGGTTGAGTGCTACTGTTGTTGTTGTTGTTGTGTTGCTTGTTGTTCTGCTAAGGTTGATTATTGATGTTGTTGTTTTTGTTGTGTTGCTTGTTGTTCTACTAAGGTTGATTGTTGATGTTGTTTTTGTTGTCTTGCTAGGGTTTCTTTTTGTCTTTTTTGTTGTTGTATGGATTTCTAATATCCTTGTTGTGCTTGTTGTAAAGCTAAGGCATGCGCTTGCAATGTGGGATCGGGTGTTTGTTGGAACATTTGTGATGGATTGTGAGTAGTGATGTTTTGAGTTGGTAGCAGATTGGTGATGAGAGGTTGTGGGTTCCCTTGGTTTAACATTCCTTGTAAGATAGTGGATTGAGGTGGAGGAATGTAAGTTTGAGGTCCCATTTGATTTCGCATGGTGAAGGGGACCATGGGGAAAGATGAGGATGGTTCCATTAGATTTTGTGATGATAATGACATAATAGCACCTTGATTCCATTATTTAAAAAGGTTGCCTTGTCCCATGTCTTGAGGATTTCCTTGCATTAGGGATGTGGACAAGGTACTACCTGGGTTGATGGGATTTGTGACCAAGGGATTGTTTTGATATGGGTGTGTTTTGTGAAGCCAATGCTATGGATGAACCAGTTGGAGAATTGGGTAGAGATGTTCCAATTTGCATTAAGGGTTAACTCTGTGTTATGGTGTTGGCATTCCCTTGTGTGTTGTTTTGAGACACTGGGTCCATACTATTTTTTGTGATGGTGGGCATACTTGTGGTACTCATGGGTATGGATGAAGAGGGGTGTCCTTGATATGTGGAGGTTATTGTGGAGTAATGAAGTTAAAGAGTTTTGTATGGATGTTGGGGATCTTCAAGAATGGGAGGAACACCAAAGGTAGGTGTTCAAGTAGTGGTTTGGGATGGAGGATTGGTACTAAGAGTACCCATAAGTGTGTTGCTTTCAAATGGAAGAGTTGGACCAAATCATTTGGCCAGACTAGTTGCAAGACTAGGAGTGGATGTTTGATTTATCCCTAGTGATGGAGTTGTGAAGCCTTGTGTCAAATTTTGTGCAACAAATGATGGGGAAATTGGAGCTATGTTTTTAAAGGCTTGATGTTCCATGATTTCTTCCCTAGTAATTCCAAACAGGTTATAGGTAATGTCTTCAATCTCATATGGCCCTGATGGAGATGAGGGTTGATTTGATGGGGTAACTTGACTTCTCAGATCAAATTCTAGAGGATTTGGATCACTTGAGGTAAATGTGACTTTCATTTTCTCCATGATTCTCTTGTATCGTAATCTTGTCTTTACCATAAATTTTGGGTCAGCTCTAGGAGAGTTGTGTTGTGATATGTAATGTTTGATCTCTCTATTTGACTCAAATTTAGGTAAAAGGGATGATCTAAGTATTTTTGGAGAAATTATGATAATGGATGATGAAAAGGTGGGTGATGTGGAAATTGATCTTTGCAAACGTTTTGGGACAACACTTTTGACTTAAGAGTTTGATGTTTTAATGTTTGATAAAGGATGTTTATGAACTTGGAAATCTTTAGGGTAGACTCATGACATTCAAGATAAACTAGCTCAAAGATGATAAATAACTCAACCAGGTGCATTGAAAAGGATACATTTCACATACAAAGTACCTAAGTTAGGGTTTCGTTTGATAGATGTTTAAGTCAAAAAGTGTTAGTGTATTTGAAATTTTTGCAAAGTTTGGTGAAGGGAAGTTTGGAATTTGATGAAGGGGTGAGTGAAATGTTTGACCCAATGTTGACTTAGAATGAACCTTTGTTTGATATGATCAAGGTAGTGAGAAACATGCTATACCTCTAAAGATTTCAAATCCTAAAGACCCAATGTTTTAGATAGGTTCATTATCATGAAAAAGACCAAGGTTTTGACCAAAAAAGAACATATACAATTCTGGATTGTTCCTTGAAACATGTTTGTAGAAGTAGTATAACAACTTGGTTCTATTTTGGTGAAGTGTTGCAAGGTGTTTTTTGAGAGATTT
Organism: Sequoia sempervirens; assembly: GCA_007258455.2. Classification (NCBI taxonomy): domain Eukaryota; kingdom Viridiplantae; phylum Streptophyta; class Pinopsida; order Cupressales; family Cupressaceae; genus Sequoia; species Sequoia sempervirens. Next base: position 233,075,613 of record VDFB02270651.1, on the reverse strand, counting down.
TGGAGTAAGATGCCTAAGCTTGAAATGACGACCTGTAGACCTTCTCTTGGGGATTTTCATTTTGCATGAGATCATTTAGAGAATTCTAAGTCTATGGAAGAAAGAGGATATTTATTGTCACACAGGTGGTGGTAATAGGGGCATTCCAGCCTCAATATCAGTTTGTTCCTCTTCTTCTTCTAAGATGTTTCCAGTGTTTCTCCACTGAGCAGGTGTTTCTTTTGTTTCAAAAGTGAAGCTTATCAAACTACTGATTATATCGGTTTTTTCTCCTTCAATGAGCTCAAAGTTTGGTTGAATAATAGCAATTGTAAGGTTGGGTTGTTCAATGGGAGCGATCGGTCTCCAAATGGTGATGTGGGGTTCAATTGTGTCAATTTATCTTGCTTAAGTGAATGTTTTTTTACCATAAACACTTGTCTTGATTATGTTCAAACTAGATGTCTATGTCAAAAACATCATAAATTTCACAATGTTCATTTCGTGAAAAGGATGAAGTTCAAGCCATAGTTTCCTATGTTAACTTTAGGAAAATATGGATTGAGATATAAGTCAATATATCTAGAAATCTCTAAGAATAGAAATCCTTAGGACAAGCATTAATACCAAGGCTATTTCAAGAGGTATCCATACTTTAGATCAAAGGGTTTGAAATTTTGAAAAGATTGTGAATGTTTGTTTGTAATGTTTTGGAACCAAGCACAGTATTAAACTAACTCACAAGCATTTACCATCCTAGGCTCAAAAGATATTGCTTATTGAATCCCCACTCTAATTTATCCAAACACTAAGACAATGCAAATAGTTAGAGCTTTGGCGACACTGGCTCCCCTCCATGGCACACACTTCTCAGGACCACCAAATCTCAAAATCCTAAAGATCTGAAGATCCTAAGTATTTTTTTGTTTCAACAATGAATAGTACAAATGTGGGGTGGCTTCGAAACAACCATTCCTGCACCAGCAAGCATAAAGGTTTTTGGTTTCTAAACATTTGGTTCGTAATAAGGGCTTTCATTCAAGGTGGACATACATGCGACAAGATTAGCTCAAGATTATGGAGAATCAAGAGGCCTCTCAGTCTCTTCCTAAGAAAATATTTTGATTTATCACATGGATACTAAGGGTGGCACTTGTCGGTATGATGCATCCACACCTGTTGTTTATGACTTTCATCACAAACACATTATTTATATAGTGGCTTGAAAGAGCTTGGCTTTAGCTTGTTTCCACTTGGGTCATTCCCTCCTTTCAAACTAGGGAGGTAGGCCCTCTAAAGATAAACAATAGCAAGGAAGTATGTATGTAGTTCGATCATCCTAGTTTGCATGAAACAAGGAGAGAACACACACCATGCATTTTCCCTACACTAGCAAGGGGTTCATTTTTAATCCAAATTGAAAGATGTAGGTGATTATACACAGTGTTAAGGAATGTTTTTATTTCTCAAGATCATCGAGTGACACAAGATAATTGCATACACATTCAATAACAAAGATGTAAATCAAAACACAACAAACACTTGTTAATTTTAACCCCAAAGTAAAATGATGAAGTGAGGGTTCAATTTTAGTCTTGTTTGAGCCTTCTTTTTAAACCCAAATGAAAATTAGTGAGGTCCCAAAGCATAAAATGAAAAGAATAATAGATGAGTTATAATTTCCCTAAAAGCATCAAACGCTTGTTACAATTATAAGATCCAAAGATGAGAATGCTTCTTCACTTCAACTTTTATCATCCAACCTACAAAACCTAGTTAGTCTAAAAACTAGAACAACATTAGAGGCATGTTAGTATTCTGATGAAGAGAAAAAATTAAAACACATGCTGAAAAATGATTGTTAAATTTCTTACCAGAATTGGGTGTCACTATTCACGATAGCGTCGCTCTGGTAAACTTAGGCGTCACTCTGCAGAGAAAATAGTGACGACAATAGTGTCACCATTTGAAGAGTGTCTCCGTTTATAAATCTTTGATACCTCTAAAAATTATTAGCGTCCCTATTTGGTTTAATCAATGCCAGGATATTAAATAGGAGTCATTGTTTCAGATGACAATAGCATCACAATATGGTGATGCCCAGCAAAAAGTGTCATTAAAATTCTTTTGGGCATCGTTGTATCCTACAAAAGTCAAAAAAATGAAATTAGAGATAGAAATTGATTAAATTTGATCAACTTTTCCCTCCTAGCACCAAAATTTGATTGGATGGATTATCATGGGCTGACTACGCTTGCTCCATGAAGAATTGAAGCATAAAAAAACCACTAACATCAAATCTCAACATGATCATTCAAATGAAATTTAAACTTAACATTTATCAAAACTAAGTATTCTAAACTATGAAAACATTTAAATGTCTACTCTAATCCATTCAAAACTTATCCCGTTGTGGGAGTGGTGTTGTGTTGATGTGGAATGGCGACCCTTTCCCAATCCCATGGATCAATGAGCTTGTTCCAATCAATTTTATTGAAGAAAACTGATGGAACAGTTGTGAGATGTGTACATGAAAACATTATTTTAATCTAAATCAGGATGATGGAATCTAATTTAACATTATTTTATGCTAAAAATTATTTAGTTATGCAAAATCTAAGCTAATCTAGATGGAATTTAAACTAAAAGATTCAAACCATAATTAATAAACAAGCTAAATGTATGCATTGTGTGATTATGGAAGCCATTAATGGAAGCTTAAAGCTAACTAAATGAAATTAAAATGAACTAAAAGATGCTAAATGTTTGCTAAATGTGAGTGTGAGTATGAGTGATTTCAATAGCATAAGTTTGCTTTTTGAAAGATGGATCCTTATTCAATAGAGGAGAGCTCTATTTATAGAATAGGTAAAAAGAGATCAATGGATGAGATAAAAAAGATCAATCAAAGGTCAAGGATGAAAGAAAGAAGAGGCATGGATCATGGATTCTCATCAATGGGTGAGAATGTAAGATGAGATTTAATCAAGGGTTCACATTCCTTCAAACAAACACACTTTCAACTTGTCTAAGAGGTCATAAGTTAACTTGCACAATGGTGCAGAGCACCCAAGGTCTTCAAGGGGCTCTTCAAGAACCAGGAGAGTGTAGGGGTCAGCAGGACCTTCCAAGCAAGTCAAAACATTAATTATGGTGTCTTGGGGCCTATAATGGTATTTGATATGAATAGATGTAATGAGACTGTTAAAAGTCCTAGGGGTCTTGAAGGGACCATAGGACCAAGGAACCTTGTAAATGGACCAATAGTGTCCAAGAGGTGTGGGTAGGCTATTAATGTTCTAATTAGGTCAATTATGGTTAGACATCGAAGTTTAGATAGTTTTTAGTCAGTATAAATCAATAAAATGAGAGTTTGTAATTTCAAATTTTCAAATTTCAGTTTGGGCGGGAAAGTGAGTTTAGGGGCTTAATTAACCTTAATGTAATGGAAACTAACTTTAATTGGTTGGGACAGTTGGGGAATTGATCTATAACCCCAGGAGAATCACTTGTACGGAGGTTGATGAGTTTTTGAAGGATTTGTATGGACTGTTCTCAAGAAAAAGTAGTAAATTACAGTTTTTTTGCATTATTTTGTGTTTTTTGGCAGTCTATTGATTTCCTATTGAAGTTTGATTCAATGTGATGGATTAAGCACTAGTATTTGCATGTTTTCAAACTGTTGAATGCTTTGAAAGATAATAAGAATCAATTCTTGTACGTTTTTTTGCTGACTATCTACAGGAAAAGACAGATTTACACAGTTTTGAGGGTTTTAAATGAATAAATGATCCATTTCATAGGGTGTTATGACTGAAAACTTATGAAATGGATCAAATCTAACATGTACCAAAAGAAACTAACAACTAAGTGTGCAGGAAAGATGGAAAACTAAAGTGTGCACAGTGTTTTAGCAGGAAAAAGGCATGAAGATGGACCCTAGGGTTTAGCAGTGAATGATCTGCCTTAACAAGTGATATTTTTTTTAGTTCTAATAGTTGATAAATGATGAATGAATGGTGAAAAGTCAAAAAATTAAGACTTGGAAGTGTTTGGAAGACCTAGAATCAAAAAGCCCTAGTTTTGAGCCAAATTAGGGAGGGTTTTGTAATTGGGCATGTTAAGAGTAACCTAGGAGATTAAAAGCCTGAAAATATTTGGTTTGGGAGTGTTTTGGAAGACTGTTGAGATTTTCAAGGTTAGGGGACAAATTTGAAGAGGGGTTGCTTTGGAAAATAGGGCTAATTAGGCCTAATTTTGAGGAAACAGTAGGGTTAGAAGCAAGATTGTCTGAAACAAGTGATGACAAGGAGTTGATATGTCATTATCCATCACAAAACACATATGATACAATCACTAGATTGGAGGTTCAATTGCAAAGTTTGAGGAAAAAGACAAGAATCCTTCGCCAAAGGCCTAATAGGGCTAGAAGGCTAATTGAGCAGCAAAAGTGAGTTTTGTTCAAAACAGAGGGTTTGGGCTTGAGAACCTTTTGAGTCAAGTAAGGTTAAGTCTTTTGAGTTCATTTCAGTGATTTGGAATCACAAGGGAAGCAAAGGTTGTGAGTGAACCATTGAAAGTCTGATAACTTGGAGTTTCTTTCAAAATCCCTGACCCTCTGCATCACACAAGATATAAAAAGTTAACTTGCTCAAGAAGCTAAGTTTCTTGAGAAAAGGGAATATTCCCCTTTTTTAAATGAGTGAGGAGAGAGAATATTCTCATGGGTGAGGGAAAAGGATATTTAGTTAATTAAAACTAAATTAAATTGTGCAAAAGGGGAAAGAATATTCCATGGGAATATACCTTTTGGAGGAATGTGCAAATGAGGAATATTCCCTTACAAGTGGGGGGAATTAGATTTAATTGATAATTAAACAATATTAATTATGCAATTAGGGGATTTAGAAGAATTTAGATGATATCCATTAAATAAAATGATTTAATGAATGGGGGAAAGTTGGAATGATATTTAATTAAATAACTTAGGGTTATTTAATTAAATAATAAGATTCAGGGATTTAAATATAATAGTTTGATTTATTTAATTTAACAAGATGAAGTGTTAGCATGAAAGGGGGTGAATTAACCTAATTTTATAAATTAGGTTAATAGGTTAAAATGATGTCATTAATTAACTAGCTAGGCTAATTTAATTAATTAAGTGAAAAGAGGATGGGTTTCAAGAGGAAATGATGTTAGTATACATGATTCGAGTGTATGATATGATTCAGGACATTTTTCAATGTCTACAGTTAGGTATAAGGTATAGGTTATAGGGTTTATAGTTGAGGGTATAAGGTATAGGGTTAAGGGTTGAGGGTGTAGGGTTTATGGTTTAAGGTATAGGATTTAGGGTTGAGGGTATAGGGTTAAGTGTATAGGCTATAGTGCTTAGGGTTTAGGATATTAGGTATAGGATTGATGGTATTGGGTTTGTGGTTGAGGGTATAATGTATTTATTTAGGGTTGAGGGTATAGGGTATAGGGTTGAGGTTATAAGTTTGAGGGTATATAGTTTAGGGTATACGGTTTAGGCTTTAGGGTTGAGGGTATAAGGTTTAGGCTTTAGGGTTGAGGTATGGAGTTTAGGGTTGATCTTGTTTAGCATATAAGCTTTAGGGCCTATGATTGAGGGATAGTGTTCAGGGTTGAGGGTATATGGTTTAGTGTATAGGGTATAGGGCTTAGAGTTGAGGATATTGAGTATAGGTTTGAGGGTATTATGTTTATAGTTGAGGGTATAAGATAACTATTTAGGGTTGAGGGTATAAGGTATAGGGTTTAGGGTTTAGGGTATAGGGTTTAGGGTTTAGGTTATTGGGTTGAGGGTATATGTTTTAGGCTTTAAGGTTGAGTGTGTAGGGTTTAGGCTTTAGGGTTGATGGTATTGGGTATAAGGTATAGGGTTTAGGGTTAGGGGTATAAGTTATATGGTTGAGGGTTGAGGGTGTAGTGTTTAGGGTTTAAGGTATAAGGTTTAGGGTATCGGGTTTACAGTTAAGGGTATTGGGTATAAGGTATATGGTTGAGGGTCTAAGGTATAGGGCCAAGGGTATAGGTTTTAGGGTTGAGGTATGGAGTTTATAGTTGAGAGATTAGTTTGCATGCTTTGAGGCCTACAACTGAGGGATAGTGTTTAGGGTTGAGGATATAGTGTTAAGTGTATAGGGTATAGGGATTAGGGTTGAGGATATTGGGTATAGGGTCAAGGGTATTGGGTTTATAATTGAGGGTATAAGGTATTTATTTAGGTTTGAGGGTATAGGTTTAGGGTTTAGGGTATAAGGTTGAGTTTTACACCCTATTTCTTAGTTATCAGGTTACTTTTACATTCATAAGTAAATATGATGATAAATGTAAATCGTGACCTTAATATGTTCAATAGGTGAATGAAACACTAAAATATGCATTAAGATGTTATTGCTTTTGAAGGAATGTTATGTTTTGTACTAATAGAAAATGTGATGAATGAATATGTATTGTTATGTGAATACTTTAATGCCTAGATGATGCAAATTATTTATGATGCAAGTGGATTTCATGTGAATGACTAACTACTGTCATGATGTACTAAGCTGAATGTAGGAACAAGTTCGAACCTCCGGAACAAAGGGGAAGTATCACTCAAGAGAGGAGCTTGGTATAGTAACCCTTAATAAAGCCTAACTGAGCATACACACACTCACTTCCTAGTTGGTCTAGTTGATTAATATAGATTGGGAATTGGTAAGTAACCTTCAGTCTTGTTGTGCATGATTTATAAAAGGTTATGATCTTGTTCTCTAGATGTTCGTGATTGGGGTTATGTGATTGAGTCTTTATGTTGAATTGAATTATTTCTTCTATATGTGTTCACACTTATAAGTTAATTGATGAAGTATATACTAGGATTGCATAAATGTATATATGTACATGTCCTCGATAACCCATATGCATGAGAGTATCGATTGGATAAAGGATATATATACATATATGTATGCACTTCAAATATATATGTAGATTGATGAATATGTAAGGAGTATGTGTCTAAGTTTGGATATTGAAATAACGATATATATATGCTTTATATATTAATGTATATGTATATATTTACAGTAACATAAACATATATATTAATATATATTAATATGCAAATATATAAATATATATAATTATTTCAATATGTAAATATATATATATATATATATATTAATTGGAAAATTGATACATTTAATAATCTTGAGTGGATGAATATATATATATATATACATATATATGTGAATTTATACATATATATACATATATATGTATGTATATACATATATATGTGTGTGTGTGTATTAAAGAAAGGTTGTATATATAATATATAATGATAAAGTATGTAGTGCATATTTTATACTATGTTTGATATATATATTAAATTCTTTATAGTGCATTACACAACGTTGTCTCATAGGAAACAATAACAAATATAAAAGCAACATATTATAGTGTTGTCCCATATGTTAATAAATTGCTAAAATTTGTGCATAAATCAAGGGAGACTAAGTCAATGCAACATTGTTTATAGATATTCATGGGCAACACATTTCATATAGCGCATGAGTGAAAATATGAACCAAGTTTTAAAGTTGCAACCCAACGCATTGAGACTTAGGCAATAACTTAAAGTGATGTGTGGAAGATATAACATGAGAATAACCATTTTGACTTGGTCTTCAAATAGTATAAGCAAAAGGATAGTGCATTTGGTTTATGTGGTGCCATGTTTTAGTATGTGGAATGCATAAGTCTTTTTGTTGCATCTAAGTCTAGAAAATAAATATCATAGCTATATGACTCAGTCAATGTAAACTTGGTAGCAATATAAGAAGGAATTCGATATGCAAACAAAATAGGAAACTTGCTAAGAAGCTTGTTTTTCATTTGACTCAGTAAAAGAGTCTTGTTTTCCTTTGAAACAAGTTGACTTAGCCATTTGAAAGGTGAGGACTGTTATGTGTTGCAAACCTGTAAGTTAGTTTGATGAGTCATTGCATGAGGATAGAAAGGTGGGAAAAGTACTAGCTTGTTTGTAGCCTTTGGTTTCTCACATTTTAGTATATATAGAGGTGCTCATTCTACCATTTGCTACACTTCTCATTTTGATTACTTCATTATTATTCTACTATAATTTGTGTGCTAGTGAGTTGAGAGCTTGAGATTTTGTGAGTTGCTTTGTTATTTTAAATTTTTGATTGTTGAGAGAAATGGTGAGAGGTTAGAGTGGGAATTAAGTTTATCTTGGAGGGAGTATCAAGTGGGCTTGAGTAATTGAGCTAGGAAGGGAGATTAATCAATTGGACTTTTATATAGGCATGCTAGTTTCTATACCTTTGTCATTTATGTTGGAAAGGTTAAATATTTTTTATTACTATATTAGAAAGGTTAAATAGTTATGATTACTATGTTGGAAATAAATGGTTTAGAGTATGTTGAGATGCTTGTTTATGCTTGCATGTTTCATGGTTGTTTATTATGTTGATGAAACCTTTTGTTTTGGCATATATCTATATAGATATGTATGTACCCTATATGGGAATTTGTATGAATGTGAAGTATTGATACTATACGTAGTCATCAACACTATAAGTAGTTTATCTATACTAGACATATCACCGTCAATGGGAAGTGACATCATGCAAACCATAATAATAATCTATACTTGATTGATCACTTGATCGTTACTTTAATTTGATTTAAACCCTAGGTTGATAATAACCTATTTGGTCAGGTTGTTTACTTGATTTCTAATTGAATCAAATGGGTTGGGATTAACCTATATGATCAGATTGATCATTTTATTGTTGATTTTATCTTTGTTTGAAGTCATTTATTCTTAAAGATTATAATTTTGATTGAGGTCATTTATTTATGAGATTATACTTTTGATGGGAGTCTTTTATTGTTGATATTAAACTCTTGAATGGAGACTTTTATTATTGAGATTTTACTTTTGAAATAGAGTCATTTAATGTTGTGACATTATGATTATCTGTGTGGTTAATTGGTAAGATAGAGTTTCTTTTAGATACTTAGTAGAAATGTCATATAGATATGATTTAATGGGAAGGTTATTCCTGGGGTTAGGATAATCCACAGGAAAAGGAATAACCTAGAATAGAATACTAATGGTCAAATACAAATCGAGCAATTATAGTGGTGAATATATATGACCCTCACTCGAAGTACTGGGTGTTGAATCTTTGGCCAAATTTGTGTAGGTATCCACTATCTACACTATCAATTCATTACATGATCCAATTACATACTAGGCTAGGAATATCATTGATATAGTAGACTTTATGGTAAGCTCTAGATATGTAGGACACATCACTCTTCTTAGGAAAGGCTATATGAAGGATGAGGTTTCCAAAAAAATCTCTTTGTTAAAGGGAGGGCCATCTTACCAAGTTTGGTAGATGTGTGGGGGACCACAGTAAGTCCATGGTTGGAAAAAAAGAGCTTGAGTGATGCTTCTCCTCATGCATTTGGCGATCAAGATATGGAAGAAGGATATTCTGGACCATTGGTATTTTGAATTCAAGAATTGAAGATGTACACACTAGTATTGGGGACAACTAGAAGGTATGCACCAAGGAAAAGGGACATCTAGAATGTATGCACTAATGTTGGGACATCTATAATAGTTTATATTTCTAATGTCAGCTTGTTGAAGCTATGTGTATAATCATGTATCCATCTATATGGAAATTGTAAATGTGAAATTTTATCTTGAATATATTTATGTAAAGTGAAATCATACTTATATTATTGAAAATATTCTTTCATTATGCAAAGGAAAAGTTTGGAAAGGTTATGTTCAAATGGTGCATTTATTATTATCCAAAGAAAAGAAAAAAATTACTGCTCATTATGTTAGATGCATAAACTATTCACTTGTGGGAAAAACATAGAAAAATTGTTGGGTAGAACAATGGGCATGTTACATTGAGGGTATAAGGTTTAGGTTTTAGATTTTAGGGTTTTGGCTTTAGGATTTTAGGGTTGAGGGTATAGGGTTTAGTATTTAAGGATGAGGGCATTGGCTTTAGGCTTTAGGGTTGACGGTATTGAGTATAAGGGATATGATTTAGGGTTTAGGGTATAAGATATAATGTTGAGGGTTGAGGGTTGGGGATGTAGTGTTTAGGATTTAAGGTATGGTTTTGAGGGTATAGGGTTTAGGGTTAACGGTATAGGGTTGAAGGCCTAAGGTATGGGGTCAAGGGTATAAGTTTTAGGGTTGAGGTATGGATTTTAGGGTTGAGATTTTAGTGTATAGGCTTTAGGTCCTATTGTTGAGGCATAGTGTTCAAGGTTGAGGGTATAGCATTAAGTGTATATGGTATAGGGCTTAGATTTTAAGATATTGGGTAATAGGGTTGAGGGTATTAGGACTATGGTTGAGGGTATAAGGTATCTATTTAGGGTTGAGGGCATAGGGTATAAGTTCTAGGGTATAAGTTTGAGGGTATAGGGTTTAGGGTTGAGGGTATATGGTTTATAGTTTAGGGTTGAGGGTATAGGATTTAGGCTTTAGGATTGACATATGGAGTTTCAGGTTCATGGATTAGCATATAGGCTTTAGGTCCTATGGTTGGGGGATATTTTTTAGGGTTGAGGGTATAGGGTTCAGTTTATAGGGTATAGGGATAAGGTTTCAAGATACTAGGTATAGGGTCGAGGGTATTGGGTTTATGGTTGAGGGTAAAAGGTATCTATTTAGGGTTGAGGGTATAGGGTGTAAGGTTGAGGGTATAGGGTTTATTATTTAGGGTTGAGGGTATAGGGTATAGGGTTTATAATATAAGGTTGAGGGTAAAGGGTTTATGATTTAGGGTTGAGGGTATAGGGATTAGGCTTTAGGGTTGATAGTATTGGGTATAAGGTATAGGGTATAGGATTAAGATTATAGGGTATAAGGTTTAGGGTTGAGGGTATTGGGTTTATAGTTGAGGGTATAAGGTATCTATTTAGGGTTGAGGGTATATGGTTTAGGGTTTAGGGTATAAGGTTGAGGGTATAGGCTTTAGGCTTTAGGGTTAAGGGTATAGGTTTTAGGATTTAGGGTTGACGGTATTGAGTATAAGTTACAGGGTATATGGTTTAGGGTTAATGGTATCTAGTTAGGATTGAGGGTGTAGGGTTTAGGGTTTAGGGTATAATTTTGAGGGTATAGGGTTTAGGCTTTAGTTTTTATGATATTGGGTATAAGGTATAGGGTTGAGGGTTGGTGGTGTAGGGTTTAGGGTTTAGGTTTAAGAGTTGAGGGAATATGGTTGTGTATAGGGTTTAGGGTTTAGGACTAAGGATATTGGATATAGGGTCAAGGATATTATGTTTACGATTGAGGATATAAGGTATAAGGTTTAGGTTATACGATATAGAGTTTATGGTGGAGGGTATAAGGTTGGGGGTGTAGGGTTGAGGGTATGGAATTTAGGGTTGAAGGATAGTGTTCAGGGTTGAGGTTACAGGGTTTACAATTGAGGGTTTAAGGTATAGGGTCGAGGGTAGAGGGTATAGGGTTGACGGCATAGCATTTAGGATTGGGGGTGGTAGGTTTATACATAATAGTCATGAAAGGAATAGCATGCTTGCACTTTGAAGAAGTTGAAAATCACTCGTGCTTTGTGCAAGTTAAAGCATGCTCACACTTTAATGTGAGTGCATTTTGGGAAGTAAAAAAAATGGTAAAAACACATGTGACCCATGATTTAGGTCAAAATTCTATATTATTCTCTAGTTTCTACACATTATTCGATAAAAAATGTTTTTTCATGGTGTTGACAAAAGCACAAGAATATTTTACATATTCCACCACCTTTTTTGCTAGAAATGTATGAGGAATACTTGATTTTTTAGATGAAATTTATTATATGAACTAATATTTTCATGTTTTTAGTGTTGGAATGCTAATTATGATTTTTTTTATTTTAATTTCATAATATAAATATTGGTTCTTTTCATATTTTTTACTAATTTTACATTAAATTTATATAGAACTCAACATTGAAAATGAAGAAACTTGGTGAAAAGCTATAATTTTTAGGAGTTTGAAGCAAGAATAAAAACAAACTAGACATAATTGTGTAGTTTCTCAAATCAAGTCTTAAATTTTAAGGTCTTTTCTATTTGTCCATGCCACCTTGTCCACTTCCTAGTTCTCAAAAAATTATATGCAAATGATTACACATTTGTTGAAAAAATATTATCTGTATATTAACAAATATAGTTGGGAAATAAACAAAATCATTTTTCTACCTTAACATTCCTTAATTTTTATATATGCATTAATTTATTTCTTGTTGCAAGTGACTAATTATTCATTCAAATCATCTTAGAGATTACGTAAAAGGAGTAAATCAGTAATGGTCTCTTCTTCATCCTAATTTCATTATTATTTCTTTATCTCATTTTTATAGCATTTATTTTTCTCATCTTATTCCTTTCCCTTTCTTTCTTCTTAATATTGTACATGGAAATTTTCTTTGATCTAGTAGTAGTCTTCTTTGTTTGGCTTGTTTGGCTCATAGGCATGACTATCATCTTAACATGATCATTTTTGTTGAAATAGCCTCTTATTGTCATGTTTGCTTTTAATGGCCTCTAGAATTTCATTATTGCATGTAAAATCATTTCACATATAACCCTTTTCTAATAATTTTTAGTTGCCTTTGAAGACTGTGCATGTATTTTTAGGCTTCTTCCAATTGTCCTTTGATTGTAATGAAATTTTACTCATGACTTTGAAACTATCACATGTATAACCCTTTAAAGTTGGTATGAATACCTTATAGCTCCCTTTTCCATGAATCACTTCATTTTTTTCATGGTGACTATCATATATTTAGGATTTTCACAACTTCTCACTAAAATGTTTTTATCTTGATAATTCTTGACTTGGAATCTATAACCATATCATCTGGAGTAGATGAAAGAGTGCTAGATGGAAGAATAATTATGACTTCTTGAAACAAATCCATAGGATTCATTCACCCATACAATCCATTTATTTTATTTCTCACAAACCACTTGTTAAGGGACTTCCATCCAACAACAATGGACAATATTGTCATGAGAAGCATGGCATGCTCATTCTTATTTATACTTTAAATTCTCATTATCATTCTTTTTTCATGAAATGCAATACCTTCCTCATGACCTTGTGATTTATCATAGGTATCTAGTCTACGTCTTCTTCCACTATAGCAATGCATCCTCTAAAATAATTACATGTTTAAATAGACCGAGGCATTAGTATGGGTAGCATTGAATCTTCCTCTTCTTCTTCATAAAACTATAGGTATTCACAAATGACCACTAGGTGTAGTTTCATAAAAGGAGGTATGTCTAATCTGAATTAAATCTCTTCAACTACCTCTAAGATGGTGTATGGTCCATGCCTTATAAGTTTTATATTCTAGGATTATCCTTGAAACTACTCTTTACACAATGTTGGTCATGCCTTACAACCTTTTACTCACTATCATGGGAATCTTCTATGTTCTTTATTTAGTATCAAACATGCAACCCCTTTAAGGAAGTTTTCATTTACTAATTTTTAGTCCACTATCATATATTGGACTACCTCTTTTCATAGTGAACTTAGTGAAAAATCCTTCTACAAATCCTTTATAACCTTTGTGGGAAGCCATTACCATGGATGCGGTTGGCACTTTTGAGTTCAATGAGCTTTTCAAGCATTATTTACTAACCACTCACTTCCTCCATCAATATTGAAAATATTATCATTCATAAACCTTTTCACTAGTTATTTTGAACTATCCTTATCATACCTTATACACTATCTTCATATCACTATGATCTCTTAGGTTTGTTACTCTTGAAACCCTTAGTGGGACTACCCCTTTAACCATTTCTAGTACCTTGTAATAGTGATAACAATATTTGAAAATTTATAGACTGTCCTCTCTTCTAAGGTTGTCTACTCTTGTTCATCCCTTGTAACCTTTCACATTTTTTCTTCTATGGTGGTTTTTACTTGATTGTACCTCCATTTGGCAGTGGTAATGGTTATGCCATCAACCATCTTTGTCTCTTAACCTTAGTTTTGGTTTCCCTTTTTCTATCATCTTTCAACATAGAGCATGTCATTATCATATTATTCTACATGATATTAGATGACTTTAATGACTTTATCCAACTTCTAAGCTTTGTCTTCTATTGTTCACTATCTTATAGACTACCCAAATTTTCCAATGTATGCATCATGACTATAAAATAACATTTGTGACTACCCACACCTCCTACCATGGTCATGCCTTATTATCCTCTCTCTATCTTTACCTAAAATTTTGTGTCTCATGTTCCTACCACCACCATCCTTATTGCTTCCTCGGATGCACATATTCAAAATCTAGATAGAATGGAACATAAATTTTATGTTATGTATAATGGTAAGGACAAAGATAAATATATGGAAATGTAAAATACATTGTACTGGCTTTCAAGATTGTTACTTATCCTTCACCTAGTGGTAGTGTATGAGATTGTAAATCCTAATTTTATGATTACTTTAAGGTTTTTATATGAGATTCCTTTACTCTTTAGTACCATGATGAAAGTAATCTTTATGTCTTTTTCATGATACATATAGAATTTTTCATCATGCCAAGGAAACAACCAAAGACTCTAACACCAAATGAGTGTGAAAATAGAATCAAGATAGGTGCAAGAAGGCAATCAATACAAGGTGACTAAATAATCCAAGGACAAATATTTCAAGATGGCCTAAGAGCTTTCCTCGTAGCGATTTCATCAAAGAAATAAATGACTTGATTACACTTCTCAACAAGGTTAAGGGATTGCCTACCTCTTCCAATTTTCGAGAGTGGATGTACTTGTATATTCATGTTATAAGGAAGAGGCAACAATAGATATTCTAGGGTCAGTAGATAAGTGATGAAATCCATGATCAGCTCATAAAGGTGCCCACTTCATTGAAATTTTATATGACTTCATACTTGGTCTATGTTGTTGCATCAATGCAGAACTTTCCAGGATTGACATCAGAGGGTGATAGAATGCATGTTATGGTTTATCAATATTAATCCCAATTGACCCTAAAGAAAAGTATTTAACATTTCAGGAGGGTCAATGATGCTTTCTTCACTCCATACCTTTGCATGTTTGACAAAGAACTTGAGAAGATGAGAGTGTTGGATGAATCATGGGAAGTGGTCAATAAGTTTGGTTGTATGTTCCTACAATTTCCCACCTTCACATACATATGAGTTTGGTGCTTCGTTGAATATTTGTATATGCTTCCAAGGTATTTGAGCGACAAGATAGTTCTAATGGAGTTGTGTAGATAGATCATGGCATTTCATAGCAGACAAGTAGAATCACAAAAGCCAAGATTTATGTTTCCTCTCACAATAGGTAGGTACTCTATCTCTACCACTTTGACAAGTCCCACTCCTCCTGTTGTTTCAATTGAACAGCCTTTTCCTTCTGCTAATGTTGTTGCTACTGTTATTTCTATTGCCCCTACCATTTCAAATCAATATATTCATTCATCCCCAACTTCGAGGTCCATTTTGAGAGTCCTAGGAATAATTTTGAAAACATTTTGGCTCCTCACCCAATTTTCCAAGTTTGTCCTCTCCTTTTGATGTGTCTACTGAATCTGAGTTGAATAAATTTATGGCTAAAACTAAACAGAATATTCCAAATGCAGAAATACTTATAGCTATTCAAACTTACACTTGACCACTTGTGACTACCACAAGTCCTAGAGAAGGTTCTTCTCCTCTTCCCCATTGGTTGGCCTCATAAACATCGAAGAGAAAGAAGTAAGTCGTCTCTCCTAATGAATTTTATTTCCATCAGTCGGTGCCAGTGTAAGATCGTGTTAGAGAATTCCTAGCCTAGAATAAGTGACAGCCAACACTTCTAAGCTATAAAAACCACATCAAACAAGAGAAAACAAACAATGAGCAATGAAAATGAAATGCATTCAAAAGTAAACTCTCCCCATTGTAGTTGCTTCACTTCTCTTGTCTCTCCTTCTTCTTATGCCAATATTGCCCTCAAATTTGTTGTTGAAGTTGTGCAAATACCTACAAATAGTAAGCAAGAAATTTGGAGATAATGGTTGTTAAGTTGAAAATGGGAGAGGAAGGTTCCTTTTATAGGCAACCATTTGAATGAACGGTCCAGATTAATCTTCTACAAAGATTCCAAGATCAATGGTGGAGGATGCGTGAGAGGGAGGTTACAAAATGGATGGTTTAGATCAAGCATCCAAAAAGATACTAAGATCAATGGTCTAGAATTGATGCACCAAGAATATTCCATTCATAGAAGGAGCTATGACAGTTATGACGCCGACAACTATGATAAAAATGAATGCTATGACAAAGATTAATGAGTAAGGCATCTTTGACCAAAAGGGAGGCATAAACAATTTGTTCAAATTATTTATTCGAAAAAGGGAAAATGGAGGAAATGGACAAGTGGAGGATAAATAATTCATTCGAATTATTTATTTGAGGAAAATGAAAAATGACCATTCAATTAAATCAATTTAATTAAATGGGGAGAGGTGGAAATTAGATAATAAATAATTAATTTGAATTAATTATTTAATGGGGAGAGGAATGACACATAATTAAATAATCTTGACAATTATTTAATTATAGAAGAATGAAAAGGTCGATGCATAGACAAATAATAATAATTTTTATTATCTAACTATAGGCGAACGATAAAAAGATAAATAATTAAATAAATAATGATTTATTTAATTATTGAAGAAAAGGAGTGTTAGCGATGTAATTAATTTATTTTAATTGATCAAGATAGAAAAAGGTTAATAAATGAATTAATTAAAAATAATTTAATTAATAGAGGAATATGCTCAGGAATAATTAAATAATTAAAATTATTAATTATCGAAAGACGGAGACCAAGAAAAATGATGCTCGCAGACTTAGGACAATTTTTAGTGTCTACATTTTGTCCCTCTTTGACATAATGTAGTTCATCGCGTTGTGTCAAAGAATTTAGTCAAAGGATGCCCCAGTGAAGTCAAGGTACAAGTATGCCCCCTCAAGAGGACAGGCGAGTTCAAAGAACACAAATGTGCTCTCGAAATGGATGATAAGACTAGAGGATGAAGGATAGAAGAAATGTTAGCATGGAGAAGATGGATGTTAGCACGAAAAAGGAAAGGAAGATGGAGATGAAAAGCTAAACGGGAAATGACAAGGGACCAACTTTCATACTTGTATATTTATCACCATTGGGCGTCAAAAGTGTCACAAACGGAACACAAACACCATGGTATGACATAGACCAAGGCGTGCAAGGTGACCATTTGTGAGATATAAGTAGTTAAAAGATAAAGTCAAAAGACAAGGAATGCCCTAGCTCATACTAAGGACCCAATTATCCTTTTTTTTTTCCAAGACAAACCGTAGACAAAAAGAAAACAAAAGAGGCCATGATCCATCATCGTCCCTCTAAATCCCTTAATAGGACATCCTCGAGGTAACTAGTAACATGACTGAAGACCAAGCAAAAAGATAAGACAAATCTAGACCAACAAAATGTTTACCAATAGAGATAGTGTTTTCCAATGTTAATGATAAGATTGTTTGATTTATTGATTAGGTTGACCAAGATGACCAGGTTTGATTGAAAAGTTGACAAGGATTGATTGATAAGTTGACAAGAGTTGAAAAATTGATTTGATTAACAATGCCTAGTCTCAGGAAGGACACATCCTAATTAAGGAAAGATTGATTGACCGAGATGACAAGATTGATCAATTTGATGAAGATTGATTAATAAAATTGGCAAAGTTGATTGATTGCACCTGACTTCAAGAAAGACATATCCTAATTAAGGCAAGATTGATTGATAAGGTTGACAAGATTGATTGTGAAAGATTGATCATTTGTTTGAAAAAGATTGATGAATATGACCAAGCAATGTGATGATACCCAACTTTAGGAAGGACACATCATGTTTAAGGCAAAGTACACATTTGATAAAGTTGACCAAGTGATAAGTGTTGACAAGGCACCTAACTGCAAGAAAGACATATCCTGCTTAAGGTGAATGACCAAATTGACAAAGTATAATCTCAGGAAGGACCCATCCTGATAAAAGACAAGAGATAAGACTGAATGATACAAATGACATAATGCCCCATTCTACTAAGATTGATGATCTGATTGATTGGTTGATGATAAGATGATTGACTGATCGAATGGATTTTGTTGGTTTTTTTGTCCATCAATTCAAGATTTGATTTGAGCGATGATTGCTTGCAGACCCAGAACAAGACTAGAATCGACAAACCCTAAAGGACTGACCTAGGTGGCCTTGGGGGCTCATTGATTGATGGCCTTGCCTATGTTATACACAAAAACCTCATAGTTCAACAGGACTTGACTTTTCCTTATTTGACAAAAGACTGAGTCATGATTTTATTTGGACAACCTAAAAGGACTGACCTAATGTCTTGGGGGCCCATTTAAGATGAGCCTTGCCTACGTAGCAAATGCACAAAGACAACATAGTTCGACACTACTAACACAAACTGACTCAAACTCAGACTCAGACTCTATTTTTGGAGATTTTGATGTTTTCTGATTTTTTTGGATTTTTGATGTTTTTTGATTTTTTTTTTGGATTTTGATGTTTTCTAAAAAAAATTATTTTATATTTTCAGATTTTGGATTTTTATTCATTTTTTATTTTTTTATGGATTTTAATTATTTTGGATTTTGATGTTTTTTTTTTTTGGATTTTGATGTTTTCTGATTTTTTTGGATTTTTGATTTTAAAACTTTTGATACCATGTATTTATTTTCCATAAAGACCTTAAGAGTCAAAGGAATTTCCCAGTTAGATCTAGGATGATTTATTGTATTACAAGGGAAGCCAATGAGGAGGGCTCTGAGGATGGTCGGGTCTGCTAAATGCTCCAGTGGTTCTCGAGGCCATAGGAGGAAGGATGTGAGGAGGCTATTATGAATAATTATCATATGTGAATGGATGGAGTGGAAAGGACAAAGGACCCAGGAGTAGGTGACAATGAGCCGAGGGGGAGGAGCATAGGCCCGGCTACACATGGCCCTATTACCAGAGATTTTCACCATGGTACTTATCCAAAGCGCCAAAGTAGTTTTTCAATTTTGGATACGTTCTTTCTCTTTACTATTTTTTCTTTTTAATTTTTTTCCATTTTTGAGTTTTTTGGATTTATCACCAAGATGCACCATTTTTCAAGTTTTCATCAAAGGTGTGCAAGAATTTTTATATTTTTTATTTTATCTTTTTACTTTAAAGGGGATGCTCCTAAAAATTAAGTGTGAGTACTTGTAGAGGTGCATGATGTTGATAGAGTTGAATGATGATGATATCCTTTAAGAGTAGAAAGCTAATAAGCACCCGATCCATATGATGCAGTGATGATATAAGGGCCCAACCAATTAGGTTCAAACATTCCAAGATTTTCTCGTTCTCCTTGATTCTTTAGATTTTCTTTCAGGACTAAGTCACCAATATCAAATTTTATGGGTCAGAATTTCTTGTTATAGTTGTGTCAAAGGTGATTTTGATAGGCTTGCAAGTGTGTCATAGCATTATGTCTCTTTTCATCTAGTAACTCTAGCTCATGTGGACATGATACATGATATTCTTCTTGATCAATCAAGCCTTGCATAGAGACATGCAAAGAGGGTAACTCGACCTATATAGGAAGTATTGCTTCAGAACCGTAGAAAATGGAATATGGAGTGGCCCTAGTGGGAGTACAGAAACTGGTACAATAAGCCCATAAAGCAGGATTGAGTCTTAGGTGTCAGTCACGGCCAACGTCATTGACAGTCTTCTTTAATATTTTTAGGATGGTCTTATTAGATGCCTTAGCTTGGCCATTTCCTTGGGGGTAATACGGAGTTGAAAAATTATGTTGGATATGGAATTTATCACAAAGATCATGGTCATCCTAATTTTTGAAAGGGATACCATTATCGGTGATGATGGATTGTGGGATACCATAGCGACAAATGATGTAATTCAAGATGAATTTGGCTATCTGCTTTCCAATAATATAAGTCAAGGGGATGGCTTCGATCTATTTTGTGAAATATTCAGTGGCAATGAGGATAAACTTATTTCTGTTAGAAAAGGTGGGATGGATCTTTCCTACGAGGTTGACTCCCCATTGAGAAAATGGCCAAGGTGAAATAAGCGGCTGAAGTTCCTAAGCTGGTGCATGTATAAGATCTCCATGAATCTGACATTGGTGACACTTCTTCACAAAGTGATAAGCATCACATTCCATTGTAGGCCAATAATATCCCATTCTCATTAGCTTTTTAGCTAAGGTTGGACTAGTAGAGTGAGCTCCACATATACCTTGGTGTACCTCTTGTAAGATAGTTTGTGCTTCATTTGAGTTGAGACATTGGAGGAGAGTACTATTTAAACTGAGGCAGTAAAGGGTGTCTCTGATGATGGAATATTTGGATGCTTGTCAGATAAAGGTCTTTCATTGGTTAGTGGAAAAATCAGGAGGGATAATTTGGTCATGCAAATAGGCGTAGATGTCTTTATATCAAGGAGATTCAAGACTAGCAATTTCACACACAAGTTCAGTTTCGAGGACATCGAATGTAAGGATCAATAGTTGTTCCACCAAGAACTCATATTGTGAGGCATTGTTGGGAATGTCCAAGAGAGATCTAATTGTAGCCATTGTGTTAGTTTCTTTGTTCTGGATTCTCGGTATCTATTCAAAAGAAATATTATCAAAGTATAGTCTGAAGTTGTCTATCATGCACTTGTAGGGCACCAATTTCTCATCTTTAGTGTCATAGTCATCATTAACTTGTTTTATCACTAATTGGGAGTCACCATATACTTGAAGGTCCTTGATTTTCCAATTTATTGTCATTCAAAGTCCTGTCAATAATGCTTCATATTCCACCATGTTGTTTGTGCACGAGAATGCTATTCGAAATGACTTAGGAATGGCATCTCCTTGAGGTGTGATGAACAAGATACCCATTCCCGATCCATGACTTGTATAAGATCCATCAAAGTATAGCTTCCATGTTGTTGGGGTATCTATGACAAAGATTGATTCATCTAGGAAGTCAGATTTCAAAGGATGGTCTACTTTTAATGGTTCATATGCGAGTTGGTCAGCTATTACTTGTCCCTTTATTGCTTTGCAGTCAACATACTCAATGTCATATTCAATTAGAATCATAACCCATTTGGCTAGCATTCCTATCAATGTTGCCTTGCTGAGAAGATATTTCAAAGGATCAATTTTAGCAATCAATTTTTTCTTGTGATTCAACATGTAATGTCTTAGTTTTTGTGGTGTAAAGACCATTGCTAGACATGCTCGTTCAATAGGACTATAGTTTAACTCATATCTGACTAAAGTATGACTAATATAGTATATTACTCTTTCCTTTCCATCTTTGTCATTTTGTGCTAAGAGTGCCCCTAGTGCTGATGTAGTAGCCGTCACATAGAGTATCAAATGTCTCCCATCAATTGATGGCATAAGGACTGGTGGAGTCAATAGATAGTTCTTGATTTGATCAAATGCCTCTTGAAACTTATTTTTCCAATTAAAAGGGATTCCTTTTCTTAATAGATGTTGAAATCGATGGATCTCGTCTGCTAATTGAGCAATGAACCTGCAGATGGATTGTAGTCATCCTTGTAATGTTCTCAATTGACTGATATTGGTTGGCGGTGGCATTTCCAAGATGGCTTTAACTTTGGCGGGATCAACCTCTATCCCTCTACGTGAGACAATATATCCAAGAATCTTTCCTAATTGGACCCTGAAAACACATTTCTTAGGGTTTAGCCTGAGTTGATACTTTTCCAGTCATGTGAAAATCTTGTTCAATACTACTAAGTTTCCATTTTGTTTTAGATATTTAGAGAGAAGGTCGTTGACATAGTCTTCCATAAGGACATGCATATAATCATGAAAAATTGTAGTCATGAATCTTTGATAGGTGGCCCCAACATTTTTCAATCCAAATGGCATAATGTTCCAACAAAATGTTCCCCAAGTGCATTTGAAAGCTTTCTTTGGTTGATCTTCATTAGCAATTCTTATCTTATTGTAACCCAAGAATTCGTCCACCAGTGATAACATTTCTTAGCTTTGTTGAGGTCTCTAAAATCCGTGCAAATTCTTATTTGACCATTCGGCTTAGTGAAAGGAACAAGATTTGATATCCATTCTCTGTAATCAATGGAGCGAATGAATCCAACATCCAGTAGTTTCTTGAGTTCCACCTTGACAAGAAGTGCAATCTAGGGGTGCATTTTCCTTAGCTTTTATTTGTATGGTTTTGCATTAGGTAGTACTGGTAGATGATGTAGAACAAGTTTAGGATCCAATCCATACATATCAGTATATGACCATGTGAAATTGACTTGTCTTTCTAAAAATAATGTTATAAACTCAGGTTTTTCCTTAGTGGTCAAGGATGCTGCTAACTGTATTATTCTAGAGTTATCTGATGTTCCAATGTCGACTTCCTCTGTTTCTTCTACAAGAAATAGCGATATCTCTTGGTCTATTGGGAGACAGTCCATTCCTCCATCCTCAAGCGCCTCAGAGAGTTTTTCACCCTCAAATACGTCCTTTATTTTTAATTTTTCATGGTTAGCAAGCACCTTTTGGTTTTCACCTGAAGACCTATTATTTTCATTTTTACTTTTGTGACTAGAGGATAGGATGACCTCACCAAAGTATGTTGCATAATTGAATTATATGGAAGCGGGTCTTGCGGTCACGTTTCATTACTTGGGTCACCTTAAGAGCTCATCAGTTTGAAATTAGGAGCAAAGGGGTGTCAGGCATGGTTGGCGGTCAGTCACCTTAAGGTTGAGGGTGAATAGGGGTGAAGTAAATGCATTTGGTATCAAATTGATCATGAATTGTAGGTAGATAGGAGTAAAAGATGGAAATTGGATTCATGAGTTTCACAAGAAAGGGAGGAAGATCAGTAGTTGCCAAAATGAGTGTTTGATCCCACTCTTCTTTTTGTCAAAGTCTTTTTGCTTAGACGAATACAAATTACTAGAAATGTGAGGTTTTAGTAGAAATCTATGGTAAAATTTGATCAAATTCCTCAAATGATTTTATCAAAAGGTCCATGAAAGTGGTGCTTAGGATAGGGAATCCGGTATTCATATTCACATTTAGATCCAACATCACTTAATCCCAAGAGTCATCATATGTCTGATCTCAGGCTGAGTGTCAGTGATTCACTCCGAGAGGTAACCCGATGCACCTGGATGAGGTCCTTTTGGCAGGTACAGACCCCAGCCCTTGGTATTATTGGCTTAGAAGGTTGTAAAGGTTCCAACATTCCTTGTTTATTTAGACCAATGTTCTTGTGCCTATCATATCCATGTCATTTCATTATTTGGAACCCTTTTAGATACTGTTCAATTGGCAATTTCTTAATTTTAGTTTCTTCTTCTTCTTTGTACAGACATGTGATAATGTGTTCATCTAGAGATTCCTTAGCAAGTTCTCCCCATCTAGTGAAGGTGGTAAGAGGATTGTGGATGACAACTTTTTGCTACATAGGATGCAGTTTTCCATATGACTTCGATGACTTTGGTAATTTTCCAATGAAAAAGAGACTCTTCATATTAAATTCTCCACATCCTCCATCTTGAATCTGGATCTTGGGTGTGGAAGGTGAGATGAATGAAGTGGGATATTTGACAAGGGTGGATGGATCAACATAGTGAGATGGAGTGGTTGATGAAGTGGAATATGAAGCCTCTCGATTGATGGGCACTTGACATTCAACAGTTGCTTTTAGGTTTGAGCAATATTGAAAAGGATAAGGGTCACCTGGAATAGTGATTTCAGTGCCATTGTGTGGAAACTTGAGTCATTGATGGTAAGTGGAAGGGATAGCCCTCATGGCATGGATCCATGGGCGGCCAAGGAGGAGATTGTAATATAAATCCAGATCTAAGACGTGAAATATTGTGTCCTGTATTATTGGGCCAACTCTCACAGGAAGTGAAATTACACCTCCAAAAGAACGTTCAACATCGTCATAAGCTTTGATCACAATTTTCTTGGTTTGGTCAATACAATTCTCAGAGTATCCTAATGCTTTCACTAATTTTAGTGAAAAAATGTTCAGGCCTACTGCACCTTCTACTAAGAATCATCTAATCTTGTGTTTATTAATGCATACTTCAAGGTGTAGAGGATCATTATGATCATATTTTGGTCTAGAGAAGTCTTGTTCAGAGAAGGTGACATGGTGTGGCATAGCTAAGTATCAGACCATGTCCTGAAATTCATTGACATCTAAGTTTGTGGGGGTCAAAGCTTCTTGTAAGGCTTTATCAAGGATGGCTCTATGTTATGGTGGGATACGAAGGAGCTCCAAGATAGAAATTTACGTGGGAGTTTTCCCTAGCTACTCTAGGAGGTTATATTGACCCTTTGGTTGAGGATTTGTGGAAGGACCTAGAATATTTATCTTGGTTCTACAGGTGGTGACAGCACAATTTTATTTTGGCGTGTTTATAGTGATAGTGGCAATGTGATCATTAAAGGGTCTCATGTTAAGGATGATAGTGTTGTAATCATGTTTAACAACTGTATAATTGGCATTATTGTTGTTTCTTGAACTGGAGGCTTTTCCTTTATCATGGTTTTGTAGGGGTGTTTTGAATATGGTGTGATCAACATTCATCTTGGCTTGTGTATTATCAACTGAAATGGTTCCATCTTCAATAAGGTCTTGAATAACGTTCTTGAGTGTCCAACATCTAGGTATCTTGTGTCCTTTAAAACAGTGGTATTCATAGTATTTGTCTTCCTTCCACCACTCAAGTTTGATCAGTGAAGGTTCATAGTTTTTGGTGTCTAGTAGTGTGATGAAATTTTCTTGCAAAAGCCATTTAAGAATTGATTTGAGTGGCTCACTCGAAGGGGTGTATGTTCTCTTGGTGCGGGGAGGACCTTTGCTTTGTTGATTGTTTTGGATTGCATTTAGCATTTGGTTTTGTCCTTGTGGCTGTGTGTTTGGCGTATTGGATGCATTTGATGAAGGAGGACCTTTAAGCTGAATGATTGGACCTTTGGTTATTAGTTTGGTGTCAACAACTCCATCATTTGTGACATTTTTGTTTCGAGACCAGTATTTGCTCTTGTCATGGTTAGGTTTGGGATTTTCTTTGTTGACTTTGACTATCCCTTTTTCAATAAGACCCTTTTCAATAAGGACACCTTTCTCAAGAATCTCCTCAAAAGTTGTACAACATTGGATTTGAATTCAACTCATCAATTCTCCATTAAGTTTTTCTACAAACATGGTGACAAGTGCCTTTCAATAATATGACAAGGGAACTTGCTAACCAAGCCCTGCCATCTCTGGTAGAATGAGGTAAGCGATTCACAATCTTCTTGTTTGGTTGTGCTTAATGTTGCAAGGGTGACATCATTTTTAATGTTGAAGGAAAAGTGATTGATAAATTTGTTGGCTAGTTCGCCCCATTGTTTTGATTCCTAATGGAAGGTGTGTAAACCAATCTAAGGTTGGTTCTACGAGGCTTTGTGGGAATAGTCTCATGAGATAGGTAGGGTCGTATGAGACTTTCATACATGACATGTTAAATTCTTGTATGTGTTCAATTGGATCCCATGTCCCCTTATACTTTGGAAAAGGTGGTGTTGTGAAATGCGAGGGAAAGGGAGGCATGTATAGGTTTCGATCAAATGGAAAGGGGCACAGTTCCTCCACAAAATAGGTCTTCTTGTTGGTTCCCAATTGCATGTTTGTCATACATTGTTCAAGGGACTGCATATGTTGTATCAAAAGGTCTATAAGAGATGGTCTTGCATTGCTTTGATTAGGTGCCATGACGTTGGTGTTAAGGTCATATGTTGGATTTGAATTGGGATTGATGCTTTGGGAAATGGGACCTTGGTTTCCATATGGATGTGTGTTGCTTGGATTTGGAATGAAATTGGCATTTAGGTTTGTGAAAAGGTCATGTTGTAATTTGGTATGGTGTTTTGGAATTGAGGTGTAGATCCTTGATTCATGTTTTGATTTTGAAAATTCAATCCTTGATTTGCAAGTGAGGATGTGGATCCTCGGTTAATATTTTGAGGTATAGGCTCTTGATTGATGTTT